>OZ026848.1:33087052-33687052 GCA_964023205.1 Lutraria lutraria | reverse complement strand
AGAATCACCGACATTCTACAATGATAGAATCACCAACCTTCTACAATGATAGAATCACCAACCTTCTACAATGATAGAATCACCAACCTTCTACAATGATAGAATCACCAACCTTCTACAATGATAGAATCACCAACCTTCTACAATGATAGAATCACCGACATTCTACAATGATAGAATCACCGACATTCTACAATGATAGAATCACCAACCTTCTACAATGATAGAATCACCGACATTCTACAATGATAGAATCACCAACCTTCTACAATGATAGAATCACCAACCTTATACAATGATAGAATCATCGACCTTCTACAATGATAGAATCATCGACCTTCTACAATGATAGAATCACCGACATTCTACAATGATAGAATCACCGACATTCTACAATGATAGAATCACCAACCTTCTACAATGATAGAATCACCAACCTTCTACAATGATAGAATCACCAACCTTCTACAATGATAGAATCACCAACCTTCTACAATGATAGAATCACCAACCTTCTACAATGATAGAATCACCAACCTTCTACAATGATAGAATCATCGACCTTCTACAATGATAGAATCACCAACCTTCTACAATGATAGAATCACCTACCTTCTACAATGATAGAATAATCGACCTTCTACAATGATAGAATCACCAACCTTCTACAATGATAGAATCACCAACCTTCTACAATGAAAGAATCACCAACCTTCTACAATGATAGAATCACCAACCTTCTACAATGATAGAATCACCAACCTTCTACAATGAAGGAATCACCAACCTTCTACAATAATAGAATCACCGACATTCTACAATGATAGAATCACCAACATTCTACAATGATAGAATCACCAACCTTCTACAATGATAGAATCACCAACCTTCTACAATGATAGAATCACCAACCTTCTACAATGATAGAATCACCAACCTTCTACAATGATAGAATCACCAACCTTCTACAATGATAGAATCACCAACCTTCTACAATGATAGAATCACCAACCTTCTACAATGATAGAATCACCAACCTTCTACAATGATAGAATCACCTACCTTCTACAATGATAGAATAATCGACCTTCTACAATGATAGAATCACCAACCTTCTACAATGATAGAATCACCAACCTTCTACAATGATAGAATCACCAACCTTCTACAATGATAGAATCGCCAACCTTCTACAATGAAAGAATCACCAACCTTCTACAATGATAGAATCACCAACCTTCTACAATGATAGAATCACCAACCTTCTACAATGATAGAATCACCAACCTTCTACAATGATAGAATCACCAACCTTCTACAATGATAGAATCACCTACCTTCTACAATGATAGAATCACCAACCTTCTACAATGATAGAATCACCAACCTTCTACAATGATAGAATCACCAACCTTCTACAATGATAGAATCACCAACCTTCTACAATGATAGAATCACCGACATTCTACAATGATAGAATCACCGACCTTCTACAATGATAGAATCACCAACCTTCTACAATGATAGAATCACCAACCTTCTACAATGATAGAATCACCGACATTCTACAATGATAGAATCACCGACATTCTACAATGATAGAATCACCAACCTTCTACAATGATAGAATCACCAACCTTCTACAATGATAGAATCACCGACATTCTACAATGATAGAATCACCGACCTTCTACAATGATAGAATCACCAACCTTCTACAATGATAGAATCACCAACCTTCTACAATGATAGAATCACCGACATTCTACAATGATAGAATCACCGACATTCTACAATGATAGAATCACCAACCTTCTACAATGATAGAATCACCGACATTCTACAATGATAGAATCATCGACCTTCTACAATGATAGAATCACCAACCTTCTACAATGATAGAATCACCAACCTTATACAATGATAGAATCATCGACCTTCTACAATGATAGAATCATCGACATTCTACAATGATAGAATCATCGACCTTCTACAATGATAGAATCACCAACCTTCTACAATGATAGAATCACCAACCTTATACAATGATAGAATCATCGACCTTCTACAATGATAGAATCATCGACCTTCTACAATGATAGAATCACCGACATTCTACAATGATAGAATCACCAACCTTCTACAATGATAGAATCACCGACATTCTACAATGATAGAATCACCGACATTCTACAATGATAGAATCACCAACCTTCTACAATGATAGAATCACCAACCTTCTACAATGATAGAATCACCAACCTTCTACAATGATAGAATCACCAACCTTCTACAATAATAGAATCACCGACATTCTACAATGATAGAATCACCGACATTCTACAATGATAGAATCACCAACCTTCTACAATGATAGAATCACCAACCTTCTACAATGATAGAATCACCAACCTTCTACAATGATAGAATCACCAACCTTCTACAATGATAGAATCACCAACCTTCTACAATGATAGAATCACCAACCTTCTACAATGATAGAATCACCAACCTTCTACAATGATAGAATCACCAACCTTCTACAATGATAGAATCACCTACCTTCTACAATGATAGAATAATCGACCTTCTACAATGATAGAATCACCAACCTTCTACAATGATAGAATCACCAACCTTCTACAATGAAAGAATCACCAACCTTCTACAATGATAGAATCACCAACCTTCTACAATGATAGAATCACCAACCTTCTACAATGATAGAATCACCAACCTTCTACAATAATAGAATCACCGACATTCTACAATGATAGAATCACCAACATTCTACAATGATAGAATCACCAACCTTCTACAATGATAGAATCACCAACCTTCTACAATGATAGAATCACCAACCTTCTACAATGATAGAATCACCAACCTTCTACAATGATAGAATCACCAACCTTCTACAATGATAGAATCACCAACCTTCTACAATGATAGAATCACCAATCTTCTACAATGATAGAATCACCAACCTTCTACAATGATAGAATCACCTACCTTCTACAATGATAGAATAATCGACCTTCTACAATGATAGAATCACCAACCTTCTACAATGATAGAATCACCAACCTTCTACAATGATAGAATCACCGACATTCTACAATGATAGAATCACCGACATTCTACAATGATAGAATCACCAACCTTCTACAATGATAGAATCACCGACATTCTACAATGATAGAATCACCAACCTTCTACAATGATAGAATCACCAACCTTCTACAATGATAGAATCACCAACCTTCTACAATGATAGAATCACCGACATTCTACAATGATAGAATCACCGACCTTCTACAATGATAGAATCACCAACCTTCTACAATGATAGAATCACCAACCTTCTACAATGATAGAATCACCGACATTCTACAATGATAGAATCACCGACATTCTACAATGATAGAATCACCAACCTTCTACAATGATAGAATCACCAACCTTCTACAATGATAGAATCACCGACATTCTACAATGATAGAATCACCGACCTTCTACAATGATAGAATCACCAACCTTCTACAATGATAGAATCACCAACCTTCTACAATGATAGAATCACCGACATTCTACAATGATAGAATCACCGACATTCTACAATGATAGAATCACCAACCTTCTACAATGATAGAATCACCGACATTCTACAATGATAGAATCATCGACCTTCTACAATGATAGAATCACCAACCTTCTACAATGATAGAATCACCAACCTTATACAATGATAGAATCATCGACCTTCTACAATGATAGAATCATCGACCTTCTACAATGATAGAATCACCGACATTCTACAATGATAGAATCACCAACCTTCTACAATGATAGAATCACCGACATTCTACAATGATAGAATCACCGACATTCTACAATGATAGAATCACCAACCTTCTACAATGATAGAATCACCAACCTTCTACAATGATAGAATCACCAACCTTCTACAATGATAGAATCACCAACCTTCTACAATAATAGAATCACCGACATTCTACAATGATAGAATCACCGACATTCTACAATGATAGAATCACCAACCTTCTACAATGATAGAATCACCAACCTTCTACAATGATAGAATCACCAACCTTCTACAATGATAGAATCACCAACCTTCTACAATGATAGAATCACCAACCTTCTACAATGATAGAATCACCAACCTTCTACAATGATAGAATCACCAACCTTCTACAATGATAGAATCACCAACCTTCTACAATGATAGAATCACCTACCTTCTACAATGATAGAATAATCGACCTTCTACAATGATAGAATCACCAACCTTCTACAATGATAGAATCACCAACCTTCTACAATGAAAGAATCACCAACCTTCTACAATGATAGAATCACCAACCTTCTACAATGATAGAATCACCAACCTTCTACAATGATAGAATCACCAACCTTCTACAATAATAGAATCACCGACATTCTACAATGATAGAATCACCAACATTCTACAATGATAGAATCACCAACCTTCTACAATGATAGAATCACCAACCTTCTACAATGATAGAATCACCAACCTTCTACAATGATAGAATCACCAACCTTCTACAATGATAGAATCACCAACCTTCTACAATGATAGAATCACCAACCTTCTACAATGATAGAATCACCAATCTTCTACAATGATAGAATCACCAACCTTCTACAATGATAGAATCACCTACCTTCTACAATGATAGAATAATCGACCTTCTACAATGATAGAATCACCAACCTTCTACAATGATAGAATCACCAACCTTCTACAATGATAGAATCACCAACCTTCTACAATGATAGAATCACCAACCTTCTACAATGAAAGAATCACCAACCTTCTACAATGATAGAATCACCAACCTTCTACAATGATAGAATCACCAACCTTCTACAATGATAGAATCACCAACCTTCTACAATGATAGAATCACCAACCTTCTACAATGATAGAATCACCTACCTTCTACAATGATAGAATCACCAACCTTCTACAATGATAGAATCACCAACCTTCTACAATGATAGAATCACCAACCTTCTACAATGATAGAATCACCAACCTTCTACAATGATAGAATCACCGACCTTCTACAATGATAGAATCACCAACCTTCTACAATGATAGAATCACCAACCTTCTACAATGATAGAATCACCAACCTTCTACAATGATAGAATCACCAACCTTCTACAATGATAGAATCACCAACCTTCTACAATGAAAGAATCACCAACCTTCTACAATGATAGAATCACCAACCTTCTACAATGATAGAATCACCAACCTTCTACAATGATAGAATCACCAACCTTCTACAATGATAGAATCACCAACCTTCTACAATGATAGAATCACCAACCTTCTACAATGATAGAATCACCTACCTTCTACAATGATAGAATAATCGACCTTCTACAATGATAGAATCACCAACCTTCTACAATGATAGAATCACCAACCTTCTACAATGATAGAATCACCAACCTTCTACAATGATAGAATCACCAACCTTCTACAATGATAGAATCACCAACCTTCTACAATGATAGAATCACCAACCTTCTACAATGATAGAATCACCAACCTTCTACAATGATAGAATCACCAACCTTCTACAATGATAGAATCACCAACCTTCTACAATGATAGAATCACCAACCTTCTACAATGATAGAATCACCTACCTTCTACAATGATAGAATAATCGACCTTCTACAATGATAGAATCACCAACCTTCTACAATGATAGAATCACCAACCTTCTACAATGATAGAATCACCAACCTTCTACAATGATAGAATCACCAACCTTCTACAATGAAAGAATCACCAACCTTCTACAATGATAGAATCACCAACCTTCTACAATGATAGAATCACCAACCTTCTACAATGATAGAATCACCAACCTTCTACAATGATAGAATCACCAACCTTCTACAATGATAGAATCACCTACCTTCTACAATGATAGAATCACCAACCTTCTACAATGATAGAATCACCAACCTTCTACAATGATAGAATCACCAACCTTCTACAATGATAGAATCACCAACCTTCTACAATGATAGAATCACCGACATTCTACAATGATAGAATCACCGACCTTCTACAATGATAGAATCACCAACCTTCTACAATGATAGAATCACCAACCTTCTACAATGATAGAATCACCGACATTCTACAATGATAGAATCACCGACATTCTACAATGATAGAATCACCAACCTTCTACAATGATAGAATCACCAACCTTCTACAATGATAGAATCACCGACATTCTACAATGATAGAATCACCGACCTTCTACAATGATAGAATCACCAACCTTCTACAATGATAGAATCACCAACCTTCTACAATGATAGAATCACCGACATTCTACAATGATAGAATCACCGACATTCTACAATGATAGAATCACCAACCTTCTACAATGATAGAATCACCGACATTCTACAATGATAGAATCATCGACCTTCTACAATGATAGAATCACCAACCTTCTACAATGATAGAATCACCAACCTTATACAATGATAGAATCATCGACCTTCTACAATGATAGAATCATCGACCTTCTACAATGATAGAATCACCGACATTCTACAATGATAGAATCACCAACCTTCTACAATGATAGAATCACCGACATTCTACAATGATAGAATCACCGACATTCTACAATGATAGAATCACCAACCTTCTACAATGATAGAATCACCAACCTTCTACAATGATAGAATCACCAACCTTCTACAATGATAGAATCACCAACCTTCTACAATAATAGAATCACCGACATTCTACAATGATAGAATCACCGACATTCTACAATGATAGAATCACCAACCTTCTACAATGATAGAATCACCAACCTTCTACAATGATAGAATCACCAACCTTCTACAATGATAGAATCACCAACCTTCTACAATGATAGAATCACCAACCTTCTACAATGATAGAATCACCAACCTTCTACAATGATAGAATCACCAACCTTCTACAATGATAGAATCACCAACCTTCTACAATGATAGAATCACCTACCTTCTACAATGATAGAATAATCGACCTTCTACAATGATAGAATCACCAACCTTCTACAATGATAGAATCACCAACCTTCTACAATGAAAGAATCACCAACCTTCTACAATGATAGAATCACCAACCTTCTACAATGATAGAATCACCAACCTTCTACAATGATAGAATCACCAACCTTCTACAATAATAGAATCACCGACATTCTACAATGATAGAATCACCAACATTCTACAATGATAGAATCACCAACCTTCTACAATGATAGAATCACCAACCTTCTACAATGATAGAATCACCAACCTTCTACAATGATAGAATCACCAACCTTCTACAATGATAGAATCACCAACCTTCTACAATGATAGAATCACCAACCTTCTACAATGATAGAATCACCAATCTTCTACAATGATAGAATCACCAACCTTCTACAATGATAGAATCACCTACCTTCTACAATGATAGAATAATCGACCTTCTACAATGATAGAATCACCAACCTTCTACAATGATAGAATCACCAACCTTCTACAATGATAGAATCACCAACCTTCTACAATGATAGAATCACCGACATTCTACAATGATAGAATCACCGACATTCTACAATGATAGAATCACCAACCTTCTACAATGATAGAATCACCGACATTCTACAATGATAGAATCACCGACCTTCTACAATGATAGAATCACCAACCTTCTACAATGATAGAATCACCAACCTTATACAATGATAGAATCATCGACCTTCTACAATGATAGAATCATCGACCTTCTACAATGATAGAATCACCGACATTCTACAATGATAGAATCACCGACATTCTACAATGATAGAATCACCAACCTTCTACAATGATAGAATCACCAACCTTCTACAATGATAGAATCACCAACCTTCTACAATGATAGAATCACCAACCTTCTACAATGATAGAATCACCAACCTTCTACAATGATAGAATCATCGACCTTCTACAATGATAGAATCACCAACCTTCTACAATGATAGAATCACCTACCTTCTACAATGATAGAATAATCGACCTTCTACAATGATAGAATCACCAACCTTCTACAATGATAGAATCACCAACCTTCTACAATGAAAGAATCACCAACCTTCTACAATGATAGAATCACCAACCTTCTACAATGATAGAATCACCAACCTTCTACAATGAAGGAATCACCAACCTTCTACAATAATAGAATCACCGACATTCTACAATGATAGAATCACCAACATTCTACAATGATAGAATCACCAACCTTCTACAATGATAGAATCACCAACCTTCTACAATGATAGAATCACCAACCTTCTACAATGATAGAATCACCAACCTTCTACAATGATAGAATCACCTACCTTCTACAATGATAGAATAATCGACCTTCTACAATGATAGAATCACCAACCTTCTACAATGATAGAATCACCAACCTTCTACAATGATAGAATCACCAACCTTCTACAATGATAGAATCACCAACCTTCTACAATGAAAGAATCACCAACCTTCTACAATGATAGAATCACCAACATTCTACAATGATAGAATCACCAACCTTCTACAATGATAGAATCACCAACCTTCTACAATGATAGAATCACCAACCTTCTACAATGATAGAATCACCAACCTTCTACAATGATAGAATCACCTACCTTCTACAATGATAGAATAATCGACCTTCTACAATGATAGAATCACCAACCTTCTACAATGATAGAATCACCAACCTTCTACAATGATAGAATCACCAACCTTCTACAATGATAGAATCACCAACCTTCTACAATGAAAGAATCACCAACCTTCTACAATGATAGAATCACCAACCTTCTACAATGATAGAATCACCAACCTTCTACAATGATAGAATCACCAACCTTCTACAATGATAGAATCACCAACCTTCTACAATGATAGAATCACCTACCTTCTACAATGATAGAATCACCAACCTTCTACAATGATAGAATCACCGACCTTCTACAATGATAGAATCACCAACCTTCTACAATGAAAGAATCACCAACCTTCTACAATGATAGAATCACCAACATTCTACAATGATAGAATCACCAACCTTCTACAATGATAGAATCACCAACCTTCTACAATGATAGAATCACCGACATTCTACAATGATAGAATCACCAACCTTCTACAATGATAGAATCACCAACCTTCTACAATGATAGAATCACCAACCTTCTACAATGATAGAATCACCAACCTTCTACAATGATAGAATCACCAACCTTCTACAATGATAGAATCACCGACATTCTACAATGATAGAATCACCGACATTCTACAATGATAGAATCACCAACCTTCTACAATGATAGAATCACCGACATTCTACAATGATAGAATCACCAACCTTCTACAATGATAGAATCACCAACCTTATACAATGATAGAATCATCGACCTTCTACAATGATAGAATCATCGACCTTCTACAATGATAGAATCACCGACATTCTACAATGATAGAATCACCGACATTCTACAATGATAGAATCACCAACCTTCTACAATGATAGAATCACCAACCTTCTACAATGATAGAATCACCAACCTTCTACAATGATAGAATCACCAACCTTCTACAATGATAGAATCACCAACCTTCTACAATGATAGAATCACCAACCTTCTACAATGATAGAATCATCGACCTTCTACAATGATAGAATCACCAACCTTCTACAATGATAGAATCACCTACCTTCTACAATGATAGAATAATCGACCTTCTACAATGATAGAATCACCAACCTTCTACAATGATAGAATCACCAACCTTCTACAATGAAAGAATCACCAACCTTCTACAATGATAGAATCACCAACCTTCTACAATGATAGAATCACCAACCTTCTACAATGAAGGAATCACCAACCTTCTACAATAATAGAATCACCGACATTCTACAATGATAGAATCACCAACATTCTACAATGATAGAATCACCAACCTTCTACAATGATAGAATCACCAACCTTCTACAATGATAGAATCACCAACCTTCTACAATGATAGAATCACCAACCTTCTACAATGATAGAATCACCAACCTTCTACAATGATAGAATCACCAACCTTCTACAATGATAGAATCACCAACCTTCTACAATGATAGAATCACCAACCTTCTACAATGATAGAATCACCTACCTTCTACAATGATAGAATAATCGACCTTCTACAATGATAGAATCACCAACCTTCTACAATGATAGAATCACCAACCTTCTACAATGATAGAATCACCAACCTTCTACAATGATAGAATCGCCAACCTTCTACAATGAAAGAATCACCAACCTTCTACAATGATAGAATCACCAACCTTCTACAATGATAGAATCACCAACCTTCTACAATGATAGAATCACCAACCTTCTACAATGATAGAATCACCAACCTTCTACAATGATAGAATCACCTACCTTCTACAATGATAGAATCACCAACCTTCTACAATGATAGAATCACCAACCTTCTACAATGATAGAATCACCAACCTTCTACAATGATAGAATCACCAACCTTCTACAATGATAGAATCACCGACATTCTACAATGATAGAATCACCGACCTTCTACAATGATAGAATCACCAACCTTCTACAATGATAGAATCACCAACCTTCTACAATGATAGAATCACCGACATTCTACAATGATAGAATCACCGACATTCTACAATGATAGAATCACCAACCTTCTACAATGATAGAATCACCAACCTTCTACAATGATAGAATCACCGACATTCTACAATGATAGAATCACCGACCTTCTACAATGATAGAATCACCAACCTTCTACAATGATAGAATCACCAACCTTCTACAATGATAGAATCACCGACATTCTACAATGATAGAATCACCGACATTCTACAATGATAGAATCACCAACCTTCTACAATGATAGAATCACCGACATTCTACAATGATAGAATCATCGACCTTCTACAATGATAGAATCACCAACCTTCTACAATGATAGAATCACCAACCTTATACAATGATAGAATCATCGACCTTCTACAATGATAGAATCATCGACATTCTACAATGATAGAATCATCGACCTTCTACAATGATAGAATCACCAACCTTCTACAATGATAGAATCACCAACCTTATACAATGATAGAATCATCGACCTTCTACAATGATAGAATCATCGACCTTCTACAATGATAGAATCACCGACATTCTACAATGATAGAATCACCAACCTTCTACAATGATAGAATCACCGACATTCTACAATGATAGAATCACCGACATTCTACAATGATAGAATCACCAACCTTCTACAATGATAGAATCACCAACCTTCTACAATGATAGAATCACCAACCTTCTACAATGATAGAATCACCAACCTTCTACAATAATAGAATCACCGACATTCTACAATGATAGAATCACCGACATTCTACAATGATAGAATCACCAACCTTCTACAATGATAGAATCACCAACCTTCTACAATGATAGAATCACCAACCTTCTACAATGATAGAATCACCAACCTTCTACAATGATAGAATCACCAACCTTCTACAATGATAGAATCACCAACCTTCTACAATGATAGAATCACCAACCTTCTACAATGATAGAATCACCAACCTTCTACAATGATAGAATCACCTACCTTCTACAATGATAGAATAATCGACCTTCTACAATGATAGAATCACCAACCTTCTACAATGATAGAATCACCAACCTTCTACAATGAAAGAATCACCAACCTTCTACAATGATAGAATCACCAACCTTCTACAATGATAGAATCACCAACCTTCTACAATGATAGAATCACCAACCTTCTACAATAATAGAATCACCGACATTCTACAATGATAGAATCACCAACATTCTACAATGATAGAATCACCAACCTTCTACAATGATAGAATCACCAACCTTCTACAATGATAGAATCACCAACCTTCTACAATGATAGAATCACCAACCTTCTACAATGATAGAATCACCAACCTTCTACAATGATAGAATCACCAACCTTCTACAATGATAGAATCACCAATCTTCTACAATGATAGAATCACCAACCTTCTACAATGATAGAATCACCTACCTTCTACAATGATAGAATAATCGACCTTCTACAATGATAGAATCACCAACCTTCTACAATGATAGAATCACCAACCTTCTACAATGATAGAATCACCGACATTCTACAATGATAGAATCACCGACATTCTACAATGATAGAATCACCAACCTTCTACAATGATAGAATCACCGACATTCTACAATGATAGAATCACCAACCTTCTACAATGATAGAATCACCAACCTTCTACAATGATAGAATCACCAACCTTCTACAATGATAGAATCACCGACATTCTACAATGATAGAATCACCGACCTTCTACAATGATAGAATCACCAACCTTCTACAATGATAGAATCACCAACCTTCTACAATGATAGAATCACCGACATTCTACAATGATAGAATCACCGACATTCTACAATGATAGAATCACCAACCTTCTACAATGATAGAATCACCAACCTTCTACAATGATAGAATCACCGACATTCTACAATGATAGAATCACCGACCTTCTACAATGATAGAATCACCAACCTTCTACAATGATAGAATCACCAACCTTCTACAATGATAGAATCACCGACATTCTACAATGATAGAATCACCGACATTCTACAATGATAGAATCACCAACCTTCTACAATGATAGAATCACCGACATTCTACAATGATAGAATCATCGACCTTCTACAATGATAGAATCACCAACCTTCTACAATGATAGAATCACCAACCTTATACAATGATAGAATCATCGACCTTCTACAATGATAGAATCATCGACCTTCTACAATGATAGAATCACCGACATTCTACAATGATAGAATCACCAACCTTCTACAATGATAGAATCACCGACATTCTACAATGATAGAATCACCGACATTCTACAATGATAGAATCACCAACCTTCTACAATGATAGAATCACCAACCTTCTACAATGATAGAATCACCAACCTTCTACAATGATAGAATCACCAACCTTCTACAATAATAGAATCACCGACATTCTACAATGATAGAATCACCGACATTCTACAATGATAGAATCACCAACCTTCTACAATGATAGAATCACCAACCTTCTACAATGATAGAATCACCAACCTTCTACAATGATAGAATCACCAACCTTCTACAATGATAGAATCACCAACCTTCTACAATGATAGAATCACCAACCTTCTACAATGATAGAATCACCAACCTTCTACAATGATAGAATCACCAACCTTCTACAATGATAGAATCACCTACCTTCTACAATGATAGAATAATCGACCTTCTACAATGATAGAATCACCAACCTTCTACAATGATAGAATCACCAACCTTCTACAATGAAAGAATCACCAACCTTCTACAATGATAGAATCACCAACCTTCTACAATGATAGAATCACCAACCTTCTACAATGATAGAATCACCAACCTTCTACAATAATAGAATCACCGACATTCTACAATGATAGAATCACCAACATTCTACAATGATAGAATCACCAACCTTCTACAATGATAGAATCACCAACCTTCTACAATGATAGAATCACCAACCTTCTACAATGATAGAATCACCAACCTTCTACAATGATAGAATCACCAACCTTCTACAATGATAGAATCACCAACCTTCTACAATGATAGAATCACCAATCTTCTACAATGATAGAATCACCAACCTTCTACAATGATAGAATCACCTACCTTCTACAATGATAGAATAATCGACCTTCTACAATGATAGAATCACCAACCTTCTACAATGATAGAATCACCAACCTTCTACAATGATAGAATCACCAACCTTCTACAATGATAGAATCACCAACCTTCTACAATGAAAGAATCACCAACCTTCTACAATGATAGAATCACCAACCTTCTACAATGATAGAATCACCAACCTTCTACAATGATAGAATCACCAACCTTCTACAATGATAGAATCACCAACCTTCTACAATGATAGAATCACCTACCTTCTACAATGATAGAATCACCAACCTTCTACAATGATAGAATCACCAACCTTCTACAATGATAGAATCACCAACCTTCTACAATGATAGAATCACCAACCTTCTACAATGATAGAATCACCGACCTTCTACAATGATAGAATCACCAACCTTCTACAATGATAGAATCACCAACCTTCTACAATGATAGAATCACCAACCTTCTACAATGATAGAATCACCAACCTTCTACAATGATAGAATCACCAACCTTCTACAATGAAAGAATCACCAACCTTCTACAATGATAGAATCACCAACATTCTACAATGATAGAATCACCAACCTTCTACAATGATAGAATCACCAACCTTCTACAATGATAGAATCACCGACATTCTACAATGATAGAATCACCAACCTTCTACAATGATAGAATCACCAACCTTCTACAATGATAGAATCACCAACCTTCTACAATGATAGAATCACCGACATTCTACAATGATAGAATCACCGACCTTCTACAATGATAGAATCACCAACCTTCTACAATGATAGAATCACCAACCTTCTACAATGATAGAATCACCGACATTCTACAATGATAGAATCACCGACATTCTACAATGATAGAATCACCAACCTTCTACAATGATAGAATCACCGACATTCTACAATGATAGAATCATCGACCTTCTACAATGATAGAATCACCAACCTTCTACAATGATAGAATCACCAACCTTATACAATGATAGAATCACCGACCTTCTACAATGATAGAATCATCGACCTTCTACAATGATAGAATCATCGACATTCTACAATGATAGAATCACCAACCTTCTACAATGATAGAATCACCGACATTCTACAATGATAGAATCACCGACATTCTACAATGATAGAATCACCAACCTTCTACAATGATAGAATCACCAACCTTCTACAATGATAGAATCATCGACCTTCTACAATGATAGAATCACCAACCTTCTACAATGAAAGAATCACCAACCTTCTACAATGATAGAATCACCAACCTTCTACAATGATAGAATCATCGACCTTCTACAATGATAGAATCACCGACATTCTACAATGATAGAATCACAACCTTCTACAATGATAGAATCACCAACCTTCTACAATGATAGAATCACCAACCTTCTACAATGATAGAATCATCGACCTTCTACAATGATAGAATCACCAACCTTCTACAATGATAGAATCACCAACCTTCTACAATGATAGAATCACCAACCTTCTACAATGATAGAATCATCGACCTTCTACAATGATAGAATCACCGACATTCTACAATGATAGAATCACAACCTTCTACAATGATAGAATCACCAACCTTCTACAATGATAGAATCACCAACCTTCTACAATGATAGAATCACAACCTTCTACAATGATAGAATCACCAACCTTCTACAATGATAGAATCACCAACCTTCTACAATGATAGAATCACCAACCTTCTACAATGATAGAATCACCAACCTTCTACAATAATAGAATCACCGACATTCTACAATGATAGAATCACCGACATTCTACAATGATAGAATCACCAACCTTCTACAATGATAGAATCATCGACCTTCTACAATGATAGAATCACCGACATTCTACAATGATAGAATCATCGACCTTCTACAATGATAGAATCACCAACCTTCTACAATGATAGAATCACCAACCTTCTACAATGATAGAATCACCGACATTCTACAATGATAGAATCATCGACCTTCTACAATGATAGAATCACCAACCTTCTACAATGATAGAATCACCGACCTTCTACAATGATAGAATCACCGACCTTCTACAATGATAGAATCACCGACATTCTACAATGATAGAATCACCGACCTTCTACAAACTATCTGTGTATATTCGTCACGTGGGAAGTTTGGTCGTGGATATGATTCGAATACATAAGATAAGATTTTATTTAAAGTCGGTAAGACTATAACAGTGTAACATAAGCCATCTAAGAGCTTTTGAGCCGACTATATAACTAGAGTAAACAACAATAACAAATTATATAAGAGCTGTAAAAACAAATGCATGTTTAAGAATATACAGACAAGCAATGAAGCACATTTAAAAACATCTATTAACAAAATAAAAAAGTCAAAAATAATAATAATAAACTTATGAGATATATAATTAAGATAATATTATGCACAATTCTTTGATTTTGCACATGAGGCATAATACACAATTATTGACAATAAAAAGAAGGCACAGTAAAAATACATCATACAATACATATAGGGTGCAGTTAAATATACAAAATATTAATGATATCAATTTGTCAATTTTGCCCATTTCAATTTAAAATTAACCCCTTGAACTGATTGAAGCTGTAACATTTTCGAAAGTCTTCCGGAGTTCCATAGTACAGGGGTTGCATACATTAAGGAGTTTTTACCAGATTTAGTAGATCTCACACGTGGAATCAGTTACATATTAGAATAGCGGAAGTTATGTATTATTTTGTTTTTGAATAAGATTTGATAAAACTGGAGGGGCCAAATTATTGATAATAATTTTGAATGTTTCCTGAGCCATTGTTCTCATACGTCTTATATAAAGGGTTGAAGCTTGGTCCTTGACAGAAGTTCATTGTAGGAAGACTGATCATTATCATATACAAATCATAATGCTCTTTCTTGAATTTCTTCCATTTTTTGAGAGTTTCTTTCTGAAACAAAAATGCCAAGGTAGTGGACAGAAGTTAAAGTTAGACAGAATAAATGTATGAAATATGGTTAGTCTATTCAATTTGCTGAGGTTATTTCCAATTCGTTTAAGTATAATATTGAATTGTTGAGCAGCCTCCTTACAGATGTTTCCAATATGATAATCAAAAGATAGTTTAAAATCAATGTCAACTCCCAGTAACTTTCATCACATGTAATATATGAGTTTCCAAGACTGAAAGTAGTAGATTTGTCGTAGGCTTTCTTTCCAATTGCTACAGCTTGGAATTTATTAGGATTAGCTTGCATTTTGTTAAATTTAAACCATTCGATGAGGACGTTATTTTCATCTTGTAGGACTTCAATCAAAGAATTATAATTTGGTGAACTAAAAGATAACGTATTATCACCAACATAGTTGTACAAGGTGCCTTTTTTATGAAGTAGAAAACATTTGTATATCATTTATAAATACATTAAAGAGTAAAGGACCTAAAATAGAGCCTTGGGGTACGCCTTTCTTATTACTAGCCCAAGGGCATAGAGCATTGCCAAGTTTTATTTGTTGTGATCTATTACTTAAATATGACGGGGGTTTCTGATAGTCCATATGAAGATAGTTTACATAGCAAAATATCTTGTGGTCAGCAATCAAAATACATAATGGCAAAAGGCTAGTTATTACTTTTCAGATATCATAACTGTTCGGTCACCGAGGTTTAATCATAACTTAATGTCAAACTGTATTACAGTTACCTGTACAACCATTTGTTCAATCACCATGATCAAATTTCCTGTATTTGATAAAAAATAAATTTGGAAACTTTGAAAAAATAGGTCTTTAGTGCGTTTATGCGACATGAATTCACACTGTATCTCCCCACAAAACGTAACCCCTTGTTTCAAGTTACAACATTTATGAAGTTTTAAACATTTATTATACACAATTTGAAAAAATGAAGGCTTTTCGCAGGAACAAAGCATTTTGTTCCAAAGTGTTTGGTCAGTGCTTTTAACTCAGTATTGTCATAATAAAAGAAGTTTTTAATATAACCGCAGACTGGTTGGTGTTCGTACTGTCAAGTACTTGGTAACAACAGTCCTGAGGCAGAATACCAATGTTAACCTTCTCGGAATCACGTGACTGCTTGTCGATACGGTAGGAAATGTGCAGTAGTATCGGTTTATAAAACAGCACACAGTTCCAGCTGTGTCTTCGACCATCTCTCTGTTAATACGGAGTCACTCTATAAATAACTCCGCCAATTCTTCCCTGATCTGTTTCCTCGTATAACCAGTGTATTGTTGCTACTTTTGGAAGAGTATTTTTGTGCAGAAAGATGCAATTTTCAACCGGATTTAGATCTGATAATAGAGTTAAAAATAACTGGTTAGTGTTTTGGATAATACAGTATGGCTTGTTGCTAAATATAGCAAATGTTAAACATACCGCAGCCAATAAAGTTTGTAGGAGATTTAAACGTGAATCTAAAGATGTTTTAACTTATGATGAGATGAATGACACTGTTCTAGAGAAGTGTCCGCCGTCATCAGCCCCATTCAGTGTGTATACAGCAAAGGCCACTGGAAATGTAACAATACACAAAGGTAAGTTACATTTATAACAAGACTCGCTTTTAAAAAAGTTTAGCCAACTTTCATTCGATCATTTGTCTCTTAAAGAACTTATTCAGGACTCGTGTACTTTGAGTGCCATTGGTAATATCAGAATAAACCAGGTCCGAAGTCAAGTGCTAAATAACAAAGCCGCATGTTTATGTTTTTGAGCAAGACAAACAATTCTAGTCCACGTAAGACTAACAAATGTTTTAAAAGTTTTAAAAAATACCAAAAGATGTATCTGATAAAAAAATATTCGTCTATTTTCAATAATTGGTTCTTAAATTTATTTATTTTAACGAACCAAAAGCCAATGACTGAAGATGGGAATAATTATATACTCACGCGAAAAACAGTGCGTTCTTAGACGGATTATTTTATACCTATAGAAACATAATAATTATATATGGGCAAATCTGGTATAAAAATGTGTAAACATGTAATGTCTATGTTTTGCTTTACTTTAATTGTAATTTAAGTATTATCTGAACATTGTTTTGCGTGTGAATAATTATGCGTCTTGACTCTTGAGTATATATTTAGATGTTATACCCAATATAAAAGTGCACACTTTCTCCCCCCCCCCCCCTCTCTCTCTCTCTCTCGTGTTGGCATACA
Organism: Lutraria lutraria; assembly: GCA_964023205.1. Taxonomy (NCBI): domain Eukaryota; kingdom Metazoa; phylum Mollusca; class Bivalvia; order Venerida; family Mactridae; genus Lutraria; species Lutraria lutraria. The sequence continues at coordinate 33,667,894 of OZ026848.1, read as the reverse complement.
TATTATCCTGTTACCAAATACATACAATTTTAAACTATACATATTAATACACGAATATGTTCAAATATGGATTTAGAAACTTTGAAAGGATGGAGTAACTCAGGACTTGAATACGGCTATTATACATTTCCAATGAAATAATATATCTATTCAAGGTGAAACCCTTGGACTGTACAAGAAACGAAATATCAATGACTACGTGTTAACCAGTATTCACCGTTTCATTACTTCATAATATTAGATATTTTCGCCATAAATCTTTTCAAAGACCCACGACTGTGGTTAGATTCCTTCGCGGTTCTTCAATAAAACAAATCGAGAAATGTCCATAAAGGGTGGAAGGAATGAAGTTTTAATAAAGAACGATTTTTTGTTGATTAGTTACTATTAGTTACACCAAGACAAATTTCAGCGAACGTATGAAGCAATGAATTCTATTAAACTGGCATTATAATGATTTAAATCAGTAATGTTTTCAGGCTACGTTTAATGCAGACACTATTGGATATGAAAAAAATGAAAGAAAATATCAAATATTGTCATATACATATTATTTGTAACTCTAAAGGTAGCGTGACTAGCTGTTTGGATATATCAAGTCTCACCAATTTATAAATCATGATTACAGACATGTACTTAAATAAACCCACGGTAAAAGGTCCGTTGCAAGTGAATGAGACAAATATTACAGTTGGTTGGTCTTGTATAAACCAATATCGCAGGTAATTGACATATTTAACACTGATAACTGCTCTGTATGTAGGAATATATTACAACAAATAGCCTTAAAATAACTTTAAATGTTCAATGCAGATTTTTGATAAGAAATACCACTGACAATTACATAATACGTCATATATCAAATATACGTCATATATCAAATATACGTCATATATCAAATATACGTCATATATCAAATATACGTCATATATCAAAAACAAAACAAGTAACACAATTCTGAGAAATGGTTCCTTAGATAAACATTTCAGCTGTAAAACACCGAAACCCGCTTTGAAATTCGTCTTCAAATAAAGCGACACCCGCTGTGGATATTTAAGCGATCAGTTAACAATAAAACTTTCATTATAAACAGTTATATATAACTTAGCATTTAATAATTAGATTTGAAATCCATAGGCCAAACATTCTTTAAATAGTTCCCTTTAACCATTTAACAACATAAAACACTCTTAAAAAATGAAAATAATTGTATACTACTAGAAAGTAAATTAGTAATAACATAGTTATCTCCCTTTAATATAGTTTAATACAAGAAAATAGTACACAATTTAGTATAATTATCTCCCCTTAAGTTAGTAAAATGCAAAAAAGTTATATTATTATTGTTAAAAATTGTTTAAAAATAGACACACATACAAACTTTCTCTAAATAGATAGCCTATATACTAGTACTGTGATAGATTTTTAAAAAAATAATAGATTTTTATAAAAGAAAGGCTATGTCATAAAGTCAGTTTTATTATTAAAAGATAGAGAAAGCTCGCCCATAAGGGACTTCCCAGTGGCTAAGGTAAATAAACTCAATGTAGTAGTAGTAAAACTGTCACTTCATTATCGTCTCATGTAATCTACGAATTTCTATTAATTAATGCATCCCTTTCAATTTTGATAGCCCATCAAAATTGTTAATGGTTTACGGTTCAATAGGGAAACCACACCCAAGTTGAGACTAATAAGAATTATTATCAAAAATGGTAAAATATCGCACCTACATAATGTACAACACATTAGAGATGGTTCTCGCTGACAAACTGAAGTCAATAAAACGGTAGAGTGTTAATCGAAAGAAAAACACTATTTGTTGCTTAATTGTGGTCTAGTGGCCTTTCGATACTTGAGGGACGCTTTTCAGCGTCCCCACCGAGCCAAAAGATACTGTGTAAAAATCACTGGAAAGGGATGATGCGTGTATCGGTGCTTTACACAACCATCGCTGTCAAACATGCCGTTAAATAACAGATAAATCAATTACTTCATACCCCGAGTCCCAGACCATAGTAAAACATGTATGACCTAGTTGTCTTAAATAAAAAAATATCACGACAGAAGTAAAATTTACCAAACTGACGCCATTAAGTGATTTTGTAAATTTTATATATTTATTTGTTATGTTTTACATTTATTTGTTGATCGATTGAAAAGAAAATTCTACCAGGTATGTATCATGCGTTGAATTATTCTTATTTCAAATCTGAATGCATTTGCTTTGTGAAACTTCAAATTCAATAAACAAATTTGTGTGCAGATTTATTTACATATAGTATTGTATATACCATACGTTCACATTGGATGTGACACTGTGTCTACTGAATTATTGGTTGTATGGTCTTAAAAAACAAAACTACAGACGAGCTTGGTAACTTTTATTTCCATTTCAATTCCAACTTCTGGTATTTCTGAAATTTTATTCTTATTTTATTTCCTTTGCCTCTCGTAATTCTGTTCCGAGACGGAAAGAAATTCTCGTCCAGGCAAGGAACTATTTAATGGTTTGTTGCGTATAATTGTAAGTTGTGTTGAATGATTCAGTGTTGAAAATGATTTTTGAGTTTATATAAGAAAGGTCTTGTCAAGCAATTCAGAAGTTGCTGGTGACAACGTCACCCAAAGGACTAATGTCGACTTCAAAGAAACAGTTTTTCTGTTTGCTCGTCGGCTTATTCATTTGTTCTTATGGTAAATATCAAAATCGGGTTCAAAATCCAAGTCATATTGCCAGCTTTCACGGCGTATCAGTTGGCCTATCGGTAAAGTTGTCCCCCTAGAAAATCTTGAGGAAGTGTTTACCTCACGTGTAATTTCTTTATTTAAATTATAAGTACATTTTTTCCCAGTTATGAGCACAATTTTGTACCTTTCTCTCTTTACAATGAGTTAGGTGTCGTATAAATGTAAGTTACTCGAATTACTCGAAGACATTTCAGATTCCCAGTAACAAATCCAAAACTTGTAAAATCAGTTCTAGATCGGATATAAACAAAACGACGACAACTCTTCGTTTAGATAAACTTTTCTCTTATTTGAATAACTTGTTGTTTTTTTCAATATATCGTTCATATAAGTTTTAAGTACTCGTTGAGCAAAGAACAAGATTTGGAAATATCATATTTTAGGTATTCATCTTTATTAAAAGTTGACGGAAGGTATAGTAGACATGTAGTGTGAAATATTGTGTTAAATCATCAAAAATAATGTCTCGAGTGTATAGTTATGAACTGCCATTCTTTCATTTTTGTGTTCACTAGTGTGGCAATGTGGAAAGGGAAATCAGCTATATACTTTTTACAATGGAATTCTATCCGAAGTGTCTGAAATTCTCTACTTGGATTCGTTTCATCTGATACAATGCAATTTGTAGCCTTCGTTACAAACTTATTTTCTGAAAGGCATATTACTGCTGAGGGTGGATTTTGAAAACAATCTTTGACATGAATTGTGGCCCTGATCTTGTTCCTAACTGTTTGTGACACGGAAGTCACGTATCTACTCCGTAATATGTCACTCTAACACAAACCTTAGATGATCCAGTATCATTTTTACTTGACAAGAAAATTATCTGAGTAGTCTGTATAAACCAAGCCACTGATTAATGTTCCTGTAAGTTTATAAACTGATCGAGAGAAACCTTTTTATCTTGGTCTAGATGATCGAGAGAAACCTCTTTATCTTGGTCTAGATGATCGAGAGAAACCTTTTTATCTTGGTCTAGATGATCGGAATCCAGCGTTCTTGGTTATTAATCTTGAAATCGGTCTCCGAGTTCAAATCTAATAATTTTGTCTTTTTGGTGTTTCTAAATGGAATGAGATAAAACAATGGTAATATTAATGGTGACTTAATTGATCGAAATACGTAGTTAAACATCCAACCTCTTTATTTTTCATCTATCATTGAGCTTTGAGCTAGTTTTATGCAGTTTTATAGTCTCGGGAAGGCCGACATGTTTTCATATCCGCATATAATTAACAGTAATGTCGATATGTACACGTTTCTGGTCGTCAGTATAAAGATTGGGTACCTACGTAGGAGACAAGTTCGAAGTTTCTAGATTGACGGTCAAATTAAATAGGACATTTGTAATTAATTGACAGCAATACTTACAGTACCAGCATTCCATATGTGGCATCTCCTCCAACAACTACTGTCATTTTCAACACATTCGTGTTACACTTTGAGCACAGTCTTCGGAAGATCTGATTTGCGATATTTTCAATAGTTTCCACACTACAAACAAAAATATTTCCGGTATGAATAGATATCATTCAGACATAAGTATTTACAATACAAGTATAATTATACATTACATATACATTTTACAAAACATGTTGTGGATTATCTAAATAATTAATAACAACAATATGATGGATCTTAAAGACATTGAACCAGGAATGCGAGGACTGTGACTTATGGACCAGAAAGTCCCCTAATTCCACAGACAGGGTCATTGATAGACTAGCACCCGTTTACATATCTGTTACTCTATGCTTATAAAAACAAAAGCAATTTAGTCATAAACTTATTATCACTGTAAATCAATAAAATTTATTACCCCACTTTTTGACTAGGTGTCAAGTCTACAGACTGTGACCAGACTGGTTTTATCTGGTTAGGGGCAATAAAACAATTAAGAGATTAGACCACATGTGGATTTGGGGGGGGGGGTCACTTATATAGTAGCTGTTCAATGTCTTTAACTGATAGCATACGTGAAAAAGAAATAAACAATGTAACCATATTCGAACGAACTGAAGAGAAAAGTGTTAAAAACGCTTTAGATTATATATACAGGCCATCGTGACGTAATTTAAACTTATATATGAATTTATCCAGAAAATTGTTTATTTATTGTTTCATTATCAAATGAGAGTACATGTAGTTCGATAAATTTGAATATATTTGATCTTCTCCTATAATAATTTTTGACATATTTTTTTTCGAATATTTGAGTATAATTTCTTAAACAAAATGAATTTCATCTTCAAGAGATTTACAAAGTGTACATTCCATTTATATCTAGGTGTTTTAGTAGGTTTATTCAGTCGTCCGCTTTCAATTTCTAAACGATGACCTGGTATTATTAATTACAAAATGTATTAAGATATATCAATGCGAGTCTTCTCCTGACACTTTGTCAGATCCATTAACACCGTCATTTCAGGAACAAGCGATGTCCTAGAATGTTTCATTTTTATTGTACATTGTACTTATTTATTTATTATTCACATTTTAGCGTCGTGTATGTCAGATACATTTACCCTACTGTCTTCTAAAGTGTCATCATAAAGACACAAGTGGCATCTTGTAGACAAAAGTGTCATCTAAAGTGGCATCTTGTAGACAAAAGTGTCATCTGACTGTTCGCTTAGAAGACAACATGTTCTCCTTGGTTTCGCTTTGGACATTAAATGTTGTAAGTCCTTACATCTGACAGACGACACTTCTGAAAAAAACACCTGTAACTATGAAGTGCCAAGACACTACGCAATATATGTTGAACAGCCTTTGCTTCTATACTGAGATTAACAGATTCTAGCATAGGTAGTAAGAACTAATAAGAAAATTTCAAAACTTATTTGGATTATAATTATACTTGTTGATGAATTCACGTGTTTTACTAAATTTAAATTGTCTATACATTCACTTGGAGTCATTTCTAATGTAATGCCATCTAGTTTAATTATTTGTCAACACATTTCGTTTAAATTTTGAATATAGATTACTGAACACATTAGTCTTACTTCCCTGTAATTAGCACGGTCGGCTCCCTTGAATACAACAGTAATTAGCGTTGAATTAGTTAATTAGTTAAAAAGTTAAATTACATATCTCTTTTTAGGATGGATATGCGGCGATGGGTTTTCGACGCTTTACGAAAGACATTAGCCAAAATGTTTCAAAACGTTCGCTAGAGATCGCAATACATTCGCGTACTTCTCGCGTATATTTTGCAAATTATTCTCAAAAACTGTTCTTTGAAACATTTTTCGTGATTTTAAACTCGCTTTATATTTCGCTTTTTGTGTTGCAATTGTGTAAATTTTAATTTCTGTTCTACGAAATTGTCTGCGAAATCTGTGCAAATTAAAATTAAAATTACAAATTTGCTAATTAATATTGGCACGGTATTCGTATAACAAGTATGCAATTGTTCTATCAGGTAAATAATATCGCAATTATTCGTACATTATTAATTATAAATTGTAATTATCTCAAATAAGAATCGGATTACATATATGCTGTATGGTATTGATACCTTCAGAATTATATTATTAGATACATTTTAATTTTCGATTGACAAGTATTAATGCTCTACTAAATATTGTATGATTTTCTTTTGTAACGTTATTTCCTAAATGAATATTCCACAATTTATCTGTTAACATGTTTCTAACAGTCTGTATATAAGTGATGCTTTGGTAAACTTGGTGACATATTGGCCCGATGGTGCCTATATCTACTAGTATTTCGAAACTTATATTTGTAAATATGCTCATGCACATGTCACAATAATAAATGAATTATCTATCTATTCGCGTAATCGGTCGTAATTTCCTATTCGTAAAATTGTCGCACCTGTCGCAGCCTAGTGGAGTAGGGGCTTTACTTGCGATGAACAATGAATTCCTGTACATAATACAAGGATACTGACCGCTCAACATGAACATTATCATTATTCAAGTGTTAACAAGTAGAAAACTTTTAGTTGAGCAACACAGAATTTTTCCATGTAGCACACGAAAAAATCGTGATTTAGATTAAGCATGAAATTTCATTGGTATACACAAAGTCATGTATTTGTTTATGTAATATATACAGTACGAGGTTTTCTTCAAAAGTGTCTTCCTACAGACGTAAGAAGACGGTTCGCTTAGACAAACAACAAATTTGTCCGAGGCGAAGCCGATGATAAAATGGTTGTTTGTCTATGCGAACCGTCTTCTTAACGTCTGTAAGAAGACATTTTTGAAGAAAATACGAGTACGTGTATCTGACTTATACGACGATGAAGGATAATGTCCACGTGAAAGTTGAGTTATTGAAAAGTTTCTTCTTACAAACGTTAGAAGACACTTTTTGAATAGCTCTGCTGGGGGTATAGTCGTATTAAACATGTCGTTGTCCTAAATAATTTGGCACGAGGAACTTGACGAGTTTTGTCGTTTAATGCTTCTAGATTATTATGGATCTATGAACACTGTCATCTTGTTACAAACTACTTCTTGTTCTGTATCGTTGCAGTTTAATCCAGTAAGTATCAAATTTTGATATATAAAATTGATTCATTTCTTTCTCATCACCAATTATACAAAACTGAATGTGTATCTTCTAAGTAAATTTAAACAGCCATATTAGGTTTTCATAGATTTGAATAAACGATCTCAGAAAGTGTTCGGAAGGGATGACGCGATTGTTTCAACGCGTATGAGAAATTTTCTTTCTTCATCGATTTTCTCGCGACATTTTGAAACGTGTCTACTAGCATCTTAACTGATGCATAAAATAATTTAGTCGTTTCTGAGAATAACGTTTAGTGTCGTTAACGATGCACAATCGAATATATACAGTAGCTCTTTGCGTACGAAGCAATATGCATTCCTTTGTAAATATAATTATTGTATCACTATCTAATTACTGTATCACTATCTAATTATTGTATCACTATCTAATTACTGTATCACTATCTGATTATTGTATCACTATATAATTATTGTATCACTATATAATTATTGTATCACTATCTAATTATTGTATCACTATATAATTATTGTATCACTATCTGATTATTGTATCACTATATAATTATTGTATCACTATCTAATTATTGTATCACTATCTGATTATTGTATCACTATATAATTATTGTATCACTATATAATTATTGTATCACTATCTAATTATTGTATCACTATCTAATTTTAGAATTAGGGAGTAAATTCTTCATTCTCCGAAACATTTCTTACAAATTATTTAAGCGAATTTCTAATATTGCTATACAGCAGTACATCGTCACAGACAATAATTTCAATTAAAATACATGACTTTGTGTTTATTTTGTTATTATTTTTATTTGAAACACACGAGAACACATGGTTTCTTCTAGAGCTGGCTCCTGATTCATTTATCTACCCTCTTGACATGTAGATGATGAGTAAGAAACTTCACCGAGGTGTACTTCAACGAGTCTTTTAATTAGAAAAGTGTTATCCCAAATACCCTTTACTGCACTTCTGATAAATTCTGACAAACCATCGGTTTATCCTCTCTATACGAACAAACAAAAAATTAAGTTTGCGTGTAACCTTGTATATAAGAGAGACGTTTATTTAAATCTGTAAATATACTATTGATAAACATTACAGTTATTTCTCAAACAAGAAATTGCAACATCTATCACTATTATGTGTTTAAAAAAGAGTTAGCTAAGTTTGGCAATTTCTACGTGGCCGCATCTTTGTCTTCTTTTAAGTGTAAACAACTATATATGACGATCCTATAATGGGCAGACTAATTGTTTGTATGTACATGTACTAAGAATCACACTCAAGTACGCTAATTCAAATAATGCATTTTCGAAGCGACCTGATTATTTTGATAAGCAACTATAAATAGAAATGAAAGGGGATAGCTCCGAAATTAAAGATCAACAAAATCCAACATTTTCAATGCATATTCAGGCATAATTTTCCTCTTTTCCAAGAAAAAAATACTGTTGTTTATATTTTTGTGATAGTGAACGGAGCATGTTTGAATCCATAAAAGTTGCTCGAAACAATCATGTTTGTTAAAATTCAGTAGGTTATGAAAACAATATGATATTACACTTTTTGAATTTGGCCTATGCTTTAACGCATATACGCCTTCCTATAGTTTATATGTTAGTTAATCGGGTTTGTATTCCATGACAATATTTTCATCTAAGGTATTTAGGTCCGTTACCACTGCTTGTGCCTCGAAGCACTGCCCATGTGATAATGGTGATATTGTTGACAAGGATAAAAACAAGCAGATGATGTGTTTATCTTGACTGTATTGTGAATTGATGGAGGAGTAGGTGTAGACCATGATGATTTACCTGTATTCTTTGTATAGTTCTGTGTAGGAGTTTGTCGTGCTATTCTCTACCTTTTATTCTCAGCGTGGTACGATGTATTATTGTTTGTATATGACATTTGCTGGAAACCCGCGCTTACTTTTTTACTTTCATATCATTTAGTGAAATGTTGATGTGCAAATCATCTAAATTACCTAAATATCCAGGCTGATATCAATGTCATATTCATTCATTTTGTAATTACATGTATACCAATATTTGGACTAAAATATACAACAACGTCACGTGGTGTAATGATTACGCAATACTACATGTGGGAATTATTTACCTAATTGTGTGGATATGTTCTTATAATAGAAAAGAAATAACACAGCTGTTTGGTTCTACTATGAACAGAGACCTCAGACAGCTAGCAATTATTTCAATTTAACAACGAGCTATTTTTAGGCTTTTTGTACTTCCTGACATTCAAAAGAACTATACACAACATAGTGAACTCTTAAGACTTAAAATTCATGAAAGAAACCGTCCAGAGGTGCAGAATTTTAGTGCAGAGTTAGATTTTTTCTAAATGACTGAAATGGCTTCCCGTAGAAAGATTTAAGGGATAAAAATTCTAGCACATCCTGGAGGGAGTTTTATGATCTTGACTGCGGGGCATAAACATGTCTGTATAGATGATTTATAGTTTGAACGTAATACGAAAGAAGACATAATGCAGAATTATGCACAACTCTGGAGTTCATTCGAGATTTCGGTATTCAGATGAGAAGAAATTCTGTCGCGTACTTGTATGATTTATGCCAACATTAACCAAGATGGAGCGGTATGTTTAACAATGTTACAGCCTTGTCTATTTAATCCCATATTAATCCACCTAACGACGCTTGAAGCTTTTCGCTTTAAAAATATATGCAAAAAACAAACAATTGCTGATATTATTCCAGGATAATAATTACCGACGAAACGAACCCCTAAACCCCTAAACCTCTAAACCCCTAAACCTCTAAAAACATTCATTTCGCTGTGAATTTCGCTTTTGTAAGCTTGAAATATATAGAGCGCGTGACGTCACTTCATGCCGTGTGCATAATAATTTTATGACTGCGGGAAAACACAGCTGTTCTATAAGTAGTATTTTTTTCAATGATATTGAAAAAATACGACAGTGGTTTTGGAAACATTTTTTCTTGCTATAAAGTACGCACGGGAGGTTCCTCTGTCATAGAACAAACAGAAACAGAATGATAAATTTATATGATTATGGGACTTTAAAAAGTGTAACGGCTATGTGGATTACGTCGACATGACATAGGTATAGCTCGTAATTTGACGTGACACGAGGCCAGTACGATTGGTCAAACGGATGAACTGCCAGAAGAGACAGAGCTCTTCCAAACTGTTCGATAGGTCGTCTCCTAATTTAAGAAGCTCTTCTATCTATTTCGCCCAATGGTTAGAAAAGGTGGAAGAGATTTTAGTCACTTGACCAAACAACAGTGTTTGCATTGTCAGAGTGTGCATTAGTTTAGCGAATATTAGTTTGACGATTAGTTTTAGTTATATCTAATATTCAGAATGCAAACATTTCGGCTGCGATTGCGTTCGATTGTGTTTCTCTTCTAAGCTCTTCTAGTCGGCGTATTCACTTCTTACGAGAGCCCAATCGAACCGGCCAACGAATAAAGAATGTAAAATATCGTGGTTCTACTGAGTTAGCTGTTGTAATATGTATTTACATAATACCCTCATTAGTTTGCGAGCTCTCGACCGCCACACTTATAATTGATACCCATGTATAGCTTATGATGTATACTACTAGTAGTATGCCAGAGAAACACTTTAATAGTATTAAATAAATTGTACACCCCGCATCACTAATGGATTCCACATTAATTTTCCAGCACCCTAAAATTAAGGAATATTTATTCAATTGAATCCCATTTAATGAAATATTCTTAGACAAAATTAGCTCTTGTTATATCAAATTAAATAAACATAATTTGATGGCAAAGCAGAAAAGTAGAAAGATCTGAAATAGCTAATAATTAAGTAAATTTTCCGGACACCGAGTCGTATTTGCGATTGGCGTGTCCAGAAAAATGTGCATTGTAGCCTATACACAGAGTCGAACATTTAATAAGAGATATGCGTATATTATTTTTGTATGAAATGGGAAATAACTATAATATTGTTCTTATCAACAGTTTAATAAACCCTGGACACTGAATAATGGCATAATAATCATAAGAGATAATGTTGTACACGATGTAATGGTTAGTGTCTAAAATTACTGTTCTGTGTGAAATTAGAAACGCTAACGGATTGAGCGTTAGCAAGCGACCAGCGTTTCTAATTCATGCTGAATAGTCATTTTAGACAATAACCAACTTAGTGATTGACCTATTTTTGCCATCGTACTCTTAATAAAAGTAGACCAGACTCTATCTGCTGAAGAGCACAGACAGTCGTCTTCATGAAATTAATCGGTACAAAATTCAAATAATCTCGGCAGCTAATTGGCTGGAAAATAGGGAAAACACTAATGTCATTGTCAAAGTCCTGACCGTTCTCGATACATAGTTTGCCCACCTGCAAACTCTAAAACGGTCAAACAACGCCACCTCTTGTAGTGTATATTTTTACATGGCTCGGGCAGAGCACGCTCCAGATATATGACATTGTTGTCGACAGCAAGATGGTTCCACATGCGATCTGTTGATCCGCTTATCGATACGGACAGGCCAACACATTGATGTTAATTCCCACCCCACGGATGTTCGGTGTGTCTCTTGCGGTGTGCTATCCCGCATTATCCTGTTGAAAAAATATTTTAGAATTGCTCTGATGTAATTATGGCTCTAAAAACTTAATTCCGATATCTTGCTGCAGTGAGATTTGTCTTCCACTGTCACTAACTGGGTAAGACAAGCATGGGAAATCTCTCCCACACCATCATACTGCCACCTCCTAAGCGATTATGTTCGACAGCGTGTTGAGGGTCGAATTGTTTACCCTTGAGTCTCCAAATATGAGCTAAGTTTACATGCATGTCCTCATTGTCCTGCTGATATCTTCTCAATAGTACACTGACGTAAGGACGCCTCGCTTTCAATCCCATTGCTTGTACGGGACATCTGACTGTGGAGATGGACTATCCTGTTTTTCCGTGGCTTCGTCGGGATGTCGTATCAATGTACCTGTCTTGACGGATGTCCGGAACAAGGATGATACATTCGCACTGCCCGTTTCCCTGTATGTGGTCGGAAACTATAAGTTTTCTGCTCGTAAGCGATCAAACTATGTCTATGAATTCACAGGTGAGTGCATTATTATAATAATAACATTATGATCATTTATTGATCTATGATACTCGGAGTTCAGCCGTTTAGAAGGATAATTGTAGTTCTTTTCTGTCATATAACCGTTATTTTTATAAAATTACATGGTAAACCTCTTTCTAAAATTGTCAAATAACATTTTAAAGATTTATTGTAGAAAAAAAAACAGATTTGACAACCTTTTGAATTTTGGGTGTTAGGAACCTATTACATGTATCTTAAACATCTCATTACTAATGCCGTAGACGTCTATACCATATACCGTCTATTCTATACCGGTCACAAAATGTGACCATCCGCAGATAGAGACATGCATTGACATGCATTGACCCATAAGGAATGTGTACATCACGGATTGCCTGCACTAACCCACTGCCAGACCCTACTATTCTAATATTTTTCTTACACTTAAAGATGATACAGATAAATTATGGAACCAGTCAGAGTTGAGATACAATCGCGGCGGCATTGTCTCGCGCACAATACCTTTGAATAATCTACTCACCCTTTGAAGAGAGAATCGCGACAAATGATTTAGTTTCAAAACAAACTTTAACAATAATACACCAAATCTCCGGCGGTAGTTCTACATGTTTTTTCTTTGTGAAAGTGTTTCGGTTTCCGTTTTAGATAAATTATTTCTCGCAAACGTTTAATGCGAGTCTGAAATTCTGATGAATCACTATTACTATAGCCGATATCGTTAGTGTGCCAATTTATATCGTTAGTGACACTAATAGTGGTGTGCAATTCTATGTGGTTAGTGTGCGATTCTATGATTCTATATCATTTAAAGTGGGAGAGTCCAAATCAAAAGTGTGCGAATCTTAATATCATTTGTGAGACAGCCCATATAGTAAGTGTGCGAATCCATTTGATAAGTGGGAGAGTCTGGCACGTTAATGTGCAAATCTCAATATCATTAATAGGGTAGTCCATATCCTTAGTGTGCGAATCTACATCATAAGTGGGAAATTTCAAATCAATCAACACCATTACTGTGAGAGTGCACAACGTTAGTGTGTGAATCCATATCATTAGTGTGAGAGTACATGTCGTTAGTGTGAAAGTTTATATCGTTAGTGCCCGCCCGGCTCGCTCAGTGGTTAGAGCATTTGTTTACTGATCAAGAGGTTGTGAGTTCGAACCCCGGGCGAGGCTAACACTGTCCGTGACAAATTTGACTGAATATATTACATCCTATGTTAAATTGTCCTCCACCTCTAAATTATGTCGGGTAGCTTGGCAGAAGTTTACGGATAGAATGAGGTTAGTACTGGTAAAAGCCTAAATGGAGTCCAGGAAAGCTGGTCAGGATAATTGTCCTCCACGATACGACTGAAATAATGTTGAAAATGGCGTTTAACCAGATGAAACAAACAAACAAACAAAGTTCATTTCGTTAGTGTGCAAGACCATCACACCTCGTTCTATTAACACACACACATGCACACCGGTGACGGCGATATATTCAATAAATGCCAATTTAAAAAATAACATCCCCAATACAAACGAGCAAATGTAAAAAAACTTGGAGGGGATAAACTAAACATTATAATGAACGTAAGAACAGTTATTTATTACATATATACGAGTATGTAGGGGTGTAGCAGGAACGATAACTCTGCATTATAGAGGTTGATAAAGGAGTGCGACATTTAGCGTTGATGTTGCGACATATAGCGTCAGTGCTATGTGTTGCGACATTTAACGTTACAGATGCGACATATAGCGTCAGGAGGTTTTGCGACATTTAGCGTTGGTTGCGACATTTAGCGTCAGTCATGCGACATATAACGTCAAATGCGACATTTAGCGTCGATGCGACATTTAACGTTGCTACACGCATCAAATAACAGATGCCACGAGAATCTTTCCCGCCTTGGCTCCATATAGAGCCACAGAAATGTGTCAAAACGGTCATTTTTACGGTATTTATAGTGCCTCTCTGAAAATAACTATCACTCTATCAATTTATGTAGATATTTAATGAAATTAAAAATTAATTGCGGAGAATGAAATTACCTACGCGTTGATAAAAATTTAATGTTCAGGATTTAATTATAAATGCAAGTAAAATGATTTTATGTTAAGTAATTAAATGTTAAGTTTAGCGTTTTTTCTTCTCACTTCCAAACTTAAATCATTTTTATTAAAAATCTGCCCGAGGGATTTTTTTTATTTTTGTCTAAAATAAAGTTTGATGAGTCATCTGTTGTTCTCGAAAATTTTAAGAGCATGTATCGAGCCTTTTTTTATTTTATTAAAGCTTTAAATGATAGCATTACCCTATAGAGCGCTCAATCGCTTTCAAGCACGTCGTTTCAAACACACGGGATGTTTTGATATCTATCGCGCGTAGTTCGATTTTGTTAAACTATCAATGCCGCATAATTTCACGGTCAATGCTTCCATTTATTTTATATTCGACTAATTTCGTAAATGATATGATAATCTTCGTTATACTACATGTATATAAACACGTGGAATGGGAAAATCCCTAACGGTAAAATGAACGAAACTATCGACTGTGGTACGAAGATAAAAATTAATCGCATTCAGCGACCGCGTAATTATTCAGCTTTGACAGTTTAATAAAATTGCACAATACATATAAGGCCAGAACAACACGGTCCATCCAGGACTGTCATGGATGAATACAGTGCCAACAGTGTTGTACTCCTGGTTTGACAGGGTTTCGCCAGGTCACTCATCCGGGACCAACCGAGAGTCAACCCGGAACAGAGAGAATAGCGCTGTACACAGTGTGTCAAAGGCGAATGAGCGTTTTGTGAGGTAACGCTATATAGTGAAGCTTGGATAAAATAAAAACGGCTCGATAGATTTTCTTAAAATGTATAAGAACAGTAGATGACACATCAACCTTTATTCTAGACAAAAATAATAGTTTTACTTGCACTTATAATTAAGTCATGAACATCAAATTTATATCATTTTTTTCACTGTTGACGCGACTGAGAAGAAAATTGCCATTGTAAATTGCTACCCCTACATAGTTCGCTCGACGTCTTTTAATATTTAATGAAAACAAAATGTAGCATTACTGACTTTCTCGGATTTGTAAATGATCCAGCATTGCAGTTATGTGGATTGCATAACTTAATACATACAGTTATCGGAGTAATACAAAAATAACGCGAAAATCAACGAGAAATATATCACTCCGCTAGATGGCGCTTTTTGAGCGGTTTCCATGGAAATATGATTTGAATATATCCTTTCTGCGGTAGCCAATACCTTAAAGGTTGTTCATGCACAATTTCTTTTTTGTACAATGACGTCTAAAAAATGACTATTTTTCTGGAGGAAACCCGCGATCCAACTTAATACTAGAATATAGAATGCCTGTAGTTAGCGTAAACTGAGAGGTCGTTAGCAATAAACAGTCCATGTATAGATCTGAAAGCCAAGATGGATATACAAATGTATGTATCAGACAACATGTTTAATATCACAAACTTCTGTCAAGGTGAAGTTTTAAGTCAAAGTGGAATTTTTGTTAAGTGAATAGTGTTTGTACACTCACTTTAATGTTTGTTTTTCAAATGCAATTTACATATTGTATGTGCACTGAACCTGTGTGTTCGAGAGTTCATACGTCGGAAGGTCGATCAGTTGAACACTCGGGCTCTTATCATCATCACTAATGTGTTTTATCTACCATGGGAATATTCTTATATTTACTGTTTAAACATTGCAAATCGAGTTCTCTCACAAGAGATCGAGAGGAAGAGTTGGTTGCATCAAGCAATGTCTTATATGTAATATAATGCATTCCCAGAATCCAGATCTATTTCTGAGACAGGATTAATAGTTTATGTAGATATCTTCTTCAGTCTCTTTATTAATTTAGCGTTACTGCAAACCCATTAGCGTTAATATTTGACCATAAAGATCGTCTTTAGATCAGATTAATACCAATCAATCTTGTCCAGAATGCGCATGCGTATTGGTATCTAAAGTGTGGAAATGACGCGATGGGATAACTTTATAGTGAATTCATGACTGTTTTAAAATAGAGACTGAAAACATGAATTTTCTGGTTGAAACTGTCAGGCCCGAAACAATTATTAATTGCATGAAGGAAATGGGTCTATACAAACGTGAAAAACTCCGGTTGTGATAGTAAATAACTGTTAATATGAAGCAAAACTTGATGAAATATTATAACTTACTAAGTGATAAATACATAATAAATACGAAAATGTATAACATACGTACATATGCACCAAACACGAATGCTTTTGGGTGCAATATACTTTCAGTCAAATTATAACAGTGACCTCAGACCTCTTGAGTAAACTGGTAATTAAATACTGTCTAATAATTTTTTAAATACATGTGTTACAAGCTGTGTAATGAATATTGTTTCCATTTTATCATGACATAAAATAGATTAATTGTACATTTATATGTGTTAGATTAAAGAAGATCGTAGAACTGTAAGACATCGATACCCCAAACTATTTGTATCAAATATGATCAATACTTACATTTCTTAGAACATATCAAGTGATCCCTCTGGTGTCGTAGAGAGTTGATACATTGGTCAAATGCATGCATATTTATGCAAATTTAATTCATATTGTAACGAAATAGCGCCATCAAAATATTCTATAGTAATAACGTTACCTTTTTATGGACATATTTACATATTTACCTCATATAATTCTAGAAGTTACTATTTTACGTTTGTAAAATATTGATATTTAAATGAACAGACAGATTTACCAGATTGAATAAAAACAACTAAAACATTCGGTGTAAATAATTCTGTGGAAATCTAAGAGTCGTCTGCACATCCATATTGGTGATACATATGTTTATTTTTTTTAAATTGTTGAATTGCTCTTCAAATATTTAGTTTATTCAATTTCAATTCACCCCCCCCCCCCCCCCCCAAACAACGTTTTAGCTTGTTTGGTATGGCATTGTCGTTAACATATACATACATTTAAAGATTTTTCTAACGTACATTATTTGGTACAAGCGATATGGCCATACGTTTACGGATTAATGCATTGATGGTGCACATAATTGTTTACAGTTACGATTTCTGCTTCTGTAATATTCTAAATCAATGCTTGACAAAGTTCATTGGGGTTCGCGGATGGGTTAGAACGACATCCCTGTCTAAAATAATCCCAGTCGTGCTCGATTGGGTTCCGACCTGAACTTTTAGCGGGCCAGTCTACAAACTATCAATATGATTTTACCTCGGATGGTGTACTGTGTCATGTTGAAGTATCGATGTGTTAGCATTGTCATGGAAAAAAAGAGAATGTCATGAGGCGTGAAAATGTAATCACGGTAACGTGCGACAATTAAATGGTGAACGACAATCACAGGAAAATGGTAGCCAGACCACCACAGAACAATCACAGGAAAATGGTAGCCAGACCACCACAGAACAATCACAGGAAAATGGTAGCCAGACCACCACAGAACAATCACAGGAAAATGGTAGCCAGACAACCACAGAACAATCACAGGATAATGGTAGCCAGACCACCACAGGACAATCACAGGAAAATGGTAGCCAGACCACCACAGGACAATCACAGGAAAATGGTAGCCAGACCACCACAGAACAATCACAGGAAAATGGTAGCCAGACCACCACAGGACAATCACAGGAAAATGGTAGCCAGACCACCACAGGACAATCACAGGAAAATGGTAGCCAGACCACCACAGAACCCTTAACGAAAAAGACCTCGTTTTATGGAAGTCGTCCAAGCAAACCGTTCTTTTGCAGCCAATTACGAAGCATTTATCCACTGATTCGGTTATTATAAAGCATGGGAGTCTAGTCAGCTGTAGCAGCATGGAATCGATATCGCAAAACTGTTGATGATATGCCGGCTTTGACGCATCAGACGTGGTAATTCTTCAGTTACATCCATTCGTCCGAAATCATACTCGAAGATTGGGTAGAGCACAGCTAGAAGCCCAAACAACCCTGGCAACTTCTTTTATTATACGATGCTCAAACATGCCGATTGAACGTGAGCGTTACTTTCTTGGAATACTTTGCATTCTAACAGGATTTCTTTTCAAAAAAATTATTTCAAATGACAACACATTTTGTGAGACTAGAGAATGTTAATACACATGGACAGTGAGTACTTTTCGTAATTCTCGATCCTAGTGGGATCAGTTGTCATTTTGCGAAATTCGACACCTTCTCAACGAATGACATTAATAGTATTCTTCTACATCTCATGCTTTAAATTTCCTATCTGAGAAATGTTATTCGTTTTTTTTTTGTGATATGGGACCACACTGAAATAGTCGATGATAATGTTTTACAGCTTCTATCTTAAACAACGAGTGAAACATGAACAACAAATAAATAATTATTTGTGACTGTCTGCTTTTAATGGTGGACTGGACAAGCAATAGTGTGTTTTAATTGTAGAGCTGGCCAGACACTTCTTCCTTACTTTGCAAATTGACGATGTGAAAATTTGGTTAATAACGGTTTTGTGGCGAATCCATTTAGTTCAATCTCTTCTTCGTCTGGCTAATTGTCAAGCTCACGTGACCACATGATCTATGATAGTGTGCAAGAGAGTATAATATGTAATTGTGATACCAATTCCCTTCTAGTTTCCGCATAATTTGATCGAGTTTGATCATATTTAAGCTAAATCTACGACAAAACCGATATTTTCCTACGCACTTTATGTCTGACTAATCGTCTGAGTGTCATACCATTTGGTCGATCAATATCTATGGTAACTTGCCTCTGCTAATATCATTAATGTCTTGTTTCTATGTTCTGTACCTCACGACATCAAATCATTACGGACCAGCAGGATTTTAACAGGTCTGATGTTTTGTAGCAGGTTGCGCGACGTTTATGAAATTTTATAACTTTGTACGGCCGACAGATTACACAACCTATGTTTTCATTGAGACGGTCTACCGGGAAATTGACGTTGTCGGAACATTCCCGAACAGCTTGTCTCCTAATTCTCAGAGGCATTTTAAAACTTCTTAAGAGGTTTTACAATGATACATCTTGATCAGAACTCTCTGACTCGAACACCTCACTGACCCGAGCACTGCTAAAATCAAACTACTCTCAGACCAAACTTCTCTATGACCCGAACAACTTTGTGACCCGAGCACCTCTATGACTCGGATACCTTTATTACCAAATTACTATCTCAGCAAACTACTCTATGACCCGAACAACTTTGTGACCCGAACACCTCTATGACTCGGACACCTTTATGACCCGAACACCTCTCTGAACAAACTACTCTATGACCCGAACAACTTTGTGACCCGAACACCTCTATGACTCGGACACCTTTATGACCAAATTACTATCTCAGCAAACTACTCTATGACACGAACAACTTTGTGACCCGAACACCTCTCTGACTCGGACACCTTTATGACCCGAACACCTCTCTGAACAAACTACTCTATGATTCGAATACCTTTCTGACCAAATTACTATCTGACCAAACTACTCTATGACTCGAACACCTCTATGACCAAATTACTATCTCAGCAAACTACTCTATGACTCGGACACCTTTCTGACCAAATTACTATCTCAGCAAACTACTCTATGACTCGGACACCTTTCTGACCAAATTACTATCTGACCAAACTACTCTATGACTCGGACACCTTTCTGACCAAATTACTATCTGACAAAACTACTCTATGACTCGGACACCTTTCTGACCAAATTACTATCTGACAAAACTACTCTATGTCTGACCAAATTACTATCTGACCAAACTACTCTATGACTCGAACACCTTTCTGACCAAATTACTATCTCAGCAAACTACTCTATGACTCGAACATCTTTCTGACCAAATTACTTTCTGAGTAAACTACTCTATGACTCGAACACCTTTCTGACCAAATTACTTTCTGACCAAACTAATCTATCACTCAAACACCTTCCAGACCAAATTACTATCTGACAAAACTACTCTATGTCTGACCAAATTACTATCTCAGCAAACTACTCTATGACTCGAACATCTTTCTGACCAAATTACTTTCTGAGTAAACTACTCTATGACTCGAACACCTTTCTGACCAAATTACTTTCTGAGCAAACTACTCTATGACTCGAACACCTTTCAGACCAAATTACTTTCTGAGCAAACTACTCTATGACTCAAACACCTTCCAGACCAAATTACTTTCTGAGCAAACTACTCTATGACTCAAACACCTTCCAGACCAAATTACTTTCTGAGCAAACTACTCTATGACTCGAACACCTTTCAGACCATATCAATTGAACACCCGGGCTCTTATCATCATCACTAATGTGTTTTATCTACCATGGGAATATTCTTATATTTACTGTTTAAACATTGCAAATCGAGTTCTCTCACAAGAGATCGAGAGGAAGAGTTGGTTGCATCAAGCAATGTCTTATATGTAATATAATGCATTTCCAGAATCTAGATCTATTTCTGAGACAGGATTAAAATTTTGTTTATATAGATATCTACTTCACTCTCTTTATTAATTTAGCGTTACTGCAAACCCATTAGCGTTACTAACCAAATTACCCTATGACCCGAGCACCTTTCTGACCAACTTACTTTCTGACCGAACTACTCTATGACTCGAACACCTTTCTAACCAACCTACTCTATGACTCGAGCACTTTCTAACCAACCTACTCTATGACTCGAACACCTTTCTAACCAACCTACTCTATGACTCGAACAACTGTCTAACCAACCTACTCTTTGACTCGAACACCTTTCTAACCAACCTACTCTTTGACTCGAACGCCTTTCTAACCAACCTACTCTATGACTCGAACACCTTTCTAACCAACTCCTCTTCGACTCGAACAACTTTCTAACCAATCTACTCTTTGACTCGAACAACTTTCTAACCAACCTACTCTTTGACTCGAACGCCTTTCTAACCAACCTACTCTATGACTCAAACACCTTTCTAACCAACCTACTTTATGACCCGAACACCTCTCTGACCAAACTACCCGCCTCCGTGGACGAGTGGTTAAGTTCGCACACTTCAATTCAACGTAATCTCTCACTGACCATATCTCTTTGTGTGAGAAACTAGGCAGTGATTCTTCCAAGGAACGAAGGCTAAGTGAACTGCCCGCCTCATATGACTTTGACCTCTGAAAAAGGGCGTAAAACTCGATATAAACAAACTGACCAAACTACACTATGACCCGAACACCTTTCTGACCGGACTACTCTATAGCTCGACAGGATCATGATAGGGTTCACCTCACTAAAATCATCATAAAGGGTTCCAGTACACTAAAATCATCAGTGCACTGAAATCATCATAATGAGTTCCAGTACACTAAAATAATCATAAAAGGTTACAGCACACTAAAAATCACCATAAAAGATTCAGTACACTAAGATCATCATAGAAAGTTCCAGTTAATTGAGATCATCATGAGTGAATTCAAATATCTGTATTAAACCGGTACATTAATTAAATGACGTATTAATAACCCTTTCTTGCCCACATAAATTCTCTCCTAACGTATATCACTTAACATATTCTAGACTGTAGTTATTGAATCAAGACTTTCTGAATTCTCTAAGAGATTATTTTCGCTCAATCTAATTTGTCATCAAATATTCTACAACTTGCAGAACATCTTGGCCAAAGATTGTAAACAAAATCCTAAAATCCCAAATTTTAAATTTTAATTTCCAAACTTAATCATGACTAATGTGGCTGAGAATATTCCAGATTACAAGCGAGATTTAATTGTTTTACAAGCGAAGACATAGAGCTTGTTAAATTTTGTGTTTCATTCAATTGAAGCAGAAATCTGAGATGTTGTGCAAATAATTAGTACATAAAGATTTTTGTGATAATATTAATGTCACGTGATCTCACCACAGAACAGAAAATAAAATTCGATTTGGATTGCCTGGAAAAGACACAGTGCTATCTTGCTTTGAACAGTCACGTGACACTACTTTGTTTATAACCGGTCGCCAAGATTTCTAAATATTGTATTCAAACATGTCACAATATACATTCCTCGGACTGTCAATCTTACACATAAAGGGTGAACATTTCAGGCCTTTATATGTTTATTTTTGTTAGCGGGTAACCGATAATCAGGTGTTTACATGACAGTAGGACACATGTTGTTCTTTATTTATGGGGAATTATTAACAATGGATTTATATGGCAGTAGTTCACATGTTGTTCTTGGTCGTTGATCATTAATCAGGTGTTTATATGGCAGTAGGCCGCATGTTAGTCCTTGTTCGTGGGTTATCATTAATCATGAGTTTATATGGCAGTAGGTCACATGTTGTTCTTGATCGTTGATCATTAATCAGGTGTTTATATGGCAGTAGGCCGCATGTTAGTCCTTGTTCGTGGGTTATCATTAATCATGAGTTTATATGACAGTAGGCCGCATGCTGGTCCTTATTCATCGGTTATCATTAATCGTGTGTTTGTATGGCAGTAGGTCACATGTTGTTCTTGGTCGTTGATCATTAATCATGAGTTTATATGGCAGTAGTTCACATGTTGTTCTTGATCGTTGATCATTAATCAGGTGTTTATATGGCAGTAGGCCGCATGTTAGTCCTTGTTCGTGGGTTATCATTAATCATGAGTTTATATGGCAGCAGTAGGTCACATGTTGTTCTTGATCGTTGATCATTAATCAGGTGTTTATATGGCAGTAGGCCGCATGTTAGTCCTTGTTCGTGGGTTATCATTAATCATGAGTTTATATGACAGTAGGCCGCATGCTGGTCCTTATTCATCGGTTATCATTAATCGTGTGTTTGTATGGCAGTAGGTCACATGTTGTTCTTGGTCGTTGATCATTAATCAGGTGTTTATATGGCAGTAGGCCGCATGTTAGTCCTTGTTCGTGGGTTATCATTAATCATGAGTTTATATGGCAGTAGGTCACATGTTGTTCTTGATCGTTGATCATTAATCAGGTGTTTATATGGCAGTAGGCCGCATGTTAGTCCTTGTTCGTGGGTTATCATTAATCATGAGTTTATATGACAGTAGGCCGCATGCTGGTCCTTATTCATCGGTTATCATTAATCGTGTGTTTATATGGCAGTAGGCCGCATGCTGGTCCTTATTCATCGGTTATCATTAATCGTGTGTTTGTATGGCAGTAGGCCGCATGCTTGTCCTTATTCAGCGGTTATCATTAATCGTGTGTTTATATGACAGTAGGCCACATGCTGGTCCTTATTCATCGGTTATCATTAATAGTGTGTTTATTTGGCAGTAGGTCACTTACAGGTGTCCGTAATCGTATGTTTGACTTCCCCTTCTTTTATTCTTGGAGTACAAATATGGTCTATATAGTATGATTATTCACATCTGTGTATGTATTTTTGTACATAATACAAAACGTCACAACTGCTTTAACTTATCTCAGAGAAGCTACATCAGGAAAATATTGTGTTACAACTAAATAGCATTTCGCTAAGTACGGCAGGACGTAATTGAATTACACACTCGGGGATGTTTTTCTTGCAATATATGTCGGTAGCTAGATGGTATATCTTCACTCAATAGGTCATATGTGTCTAAATATTGGTCATAACCCAACAAATATAGACTTTCTTACATTATCTTTCAGACAGATTATTAAGTAGATTACGTTGCAATAGATGGATATATTTAGAAACGTATCGATACAAGAAATGCAGGAGAAATTGAGCACGCTTTTGTATAGAATTCTCTCATTATTGAATTCAGTGACAGGTGTCAGTTAAAGTGACTAGGAAAACAAGGAATGGTTGAATGATTATTTCACTATTAGAAAGTCTTAGTCCCTTTATTCAGGTAAGGTGGCCGAATCATTATTCTCATCTTGTTACCTATATTAACATATTATAGGAGAGAAATAACACTAGAGTTTGCATTTCTGAAGTGACATATTATAACAGTCAATGTCGTATTCATATAGTTAAAATACATTAACAATGCCTTAGAGCAAGAACATAAACTCTGCAGCAAATTGGTAAAATTTAACTTCTGGGTTAAATTTTACGTTAGGTTGAATTAACGAGAGGAAATATTGCTGGCTTTGTTTTACAAGCGACCTTTACAATACAAACCAGTAAGCAGACAAACTTAGGATCTTGACGACCTTCTCAACAATGTCACTTAAGCTTTAACCAAATATTTTAACATATCTTCAAAATTTACCAAACGGTTAATGATCACCCATGAATAAAGTACAACATGCGACCTACTGCCATAAAAACACCTGATTAACGGTTACCCCATTCTATAAATAGCGACTGCGTCATCAAGCTAACATTAGTTGATGTGAGTATCACGTGACCAGGGTGTACACATTAACGGTTACCCGCGAACAATGACAAACACATGAAGACCTGAAACGTTCGCATGTAAAATAATTAAATCTGGCATGTAATCTGGAATATCCCCAATCACATTAGTCATGATTAAGATTTTAAATGTGAGACTTTAAGTTTTAGCCAAGATGTTCTTGATGTTGTAGAATATTTAGTTAGGAGTAAATTCAGATGGTTCAGCTAATGCACCTTACATTTATTTGTAAGCATGTGTTTTGTTGAGACAAGTAAACGCCCGAATGTTACCGTAGATAATGCATTCCCCTGGCAGTACAGGGACTAATGTTGCTGTATCACTTTTTACTGAAGGTTCATTCATTCCACAATCTTTTAATTCCCATGAGTAATCTCTGACTGATGTATTTCAAGACAAAACAATAATACTGCTATCAATCATATGTTCTATGGTTATAAACATAGAGAACATGTTGAATAATTACATGGGTGATCTGTGGTAGATAGTGTTACTTCTGGTTGGTTTCAGCACGGTTTATATAAAGGTATTGCAGTCAGAAACGACAGTACATCAGTTCGCAAACAGTACGAGTTAACGTATCTTTATGTGGACCTACGGCTGCCTTGACAGCATCAACAATTCTCGAGTGCTGATTGTGTTAACTTTTTACCATAAGATATCTACTTTGTCAGACATCTGACATTTTGTGTTTAACCCGCTGAATTTCCTGAATGAACTTGTCCAACTTCCATTTTAAATCAGTCTATTATCAATTTAAGGGATAGCACTGTATTGAAATTTAGAAGTTGTGTACATACTGGCCTGGGTTTTATCCTGGTGTTAAAACCTTTGCAGTGTCGGTTCCAGCATCTATAGGATGCGATAAGACATTATAGCATGACATAAAATCGATTATATACAATCGCTTTACCAACCATTAACCAAACATTTTAACATAACTTCAAAATTTACCAAGCGGTTAAAATTAACCAATTGGATGCTAGACTGAAGGTAGGCGAGTCTGACTTCCCGATTCTTAGATAAGACGAAGAACTACCAAGACCAATTAGTCCCATACAGTAAGACATTTGTTCAAAGTTTTATAAAAATACACGATTTTAAACTTAATAGTCCATATTTATCAAGTGGTTTTGGTTCTTTGGGGCATATAATTTCCTTTTGATAATAAATTAACCAAGTGCATATCAGACACCAAATATGTGACATATTTGCCAATTAGACAGGCAATGATTTGAGTGGTTTTCAGAAATACAATCACACCAAACTCTGCAATGAATAAAAAATTTGCTGCCTTTTCAAATAGCTTTAGATTTTATGATGTAATGGGGAAAATAAATTAAACCTAATACTGATATACGAATGGATACTGCATGGAGGAAATTTGATGGTGTTTATCAAGAAAAAATAAGGCAAAAACAGAAAAAGGGAGAAGTATACATCAATCTACTAACTATACTAACCAGAAATTGTGAGAAGTTTACATTTTCATATATAAACCAGAAATTGGGAGAAACTTACAAATATAAACCAGAAATTGTGAGAAGTTTACATATATAAACCAGAAATTGGGAGAAGTTTACATATATAAACCAGAAATTGTGAGAAGTTTACATATATAAACCAGACATTGGGAGAAGTTTACATATATAAATCAGAAATTGTGAGAAGTTTACATATATAAACCAGAAATTGGGAGAAGTTTACAAATATAAACCAGAAATTGGGAGAAGTTTACAAATATAAACCAGAAATTGGGAGAAGTTTACATATATAAACCAGAAATTGTGAGAAGTTTACAAATATAAACCAGAAATTGTGAGAAGTTAACATATATAAACCAGAAATTGGGAGAAGTTTACAAATATAAACCAGACATTGGGAGAAGTTTACAAATATAAACCAGAAATTGGGAGAAGTTTACATATATAAACCAGAAATTGGGAGAAGTTTACAAATATAAACCAGACATTGGGAGAAGTTTACATATATAAACCAGAAATTGGGAGAAGTTTACATATATAAACCAGAAATTGTGAGAAGTTTACATATATAAACCAGAAATTGGGAGAAGTTTACAAATATAAACCAGACATTGGGAGAAGTTTACAAATATAAACCAGAAATTGGGAGAAGTTTACAAATATAAATCAGAAATTGGGAGAAGTTTACAAATATAAACCAGAAATTGGGAGAAGTTTACAAATATAAATCAGAAATTGGGAGAAGTTTACATCAATCAGACATTGGGAGAAGTTTACAAATATAAACCAGAAATTGTGAGAAGTTTACATCAATCAGACATTGGGAGAAGTTTACATCAATCAGACATTGGGAGAAGTTTACATCAATCAGACATTGGGAGAAGTTTACATCAATCAGACATTGTGAGAAGTTTACATCAATCAGAAATTGTGAGAAGTTTACATCAATCAGACATTGGGAGAAGTTTACATCAATCAGACATTGGGAGAAGTTTACATCAATCAGAAATTGGGAGAAGTTTACATCAATCAGACATTGGGAGAAGTTTACAAATATAAATCAGAAATTGGGAGAAGTTTACAAATATAAACCAGACATTGGGAGAAGTTTACATATATAAATCAGAAATTGGGAGAAGTTTACAAATATAAACCAGACATTGGGAGAAGTTTACAAATATAAACCAGAAATTGTGAGAAGTTTACATATATAAACCAGAAATTGGGAGAAGTTTACATATATAAATCAGAAATTGGGAGAAGTTTACAAATATAAACCAGACATTGGGAGAAGTTTACAAATATAAACCAGAAATTGTGAGAAGTTTACATATATAAACCAGAAATTGGGAGAAGTTTACATATATAAATCAGAAATTGGGAGAAGTTTACAAATATAAACCAGACATTGGGAGAAGTTTACATATATAAATCAGAAATTGGGAGAAGTTT
This sequence comes from Lutraria lutraria, assembly GCA_964023205.1. NCBI lineage: Eukaryota > Metazoa > Mollusca > Bivalvia > Venerida > Mactridae > Lutraria > Lutraria lutraria. The sequence continues at coordinate 33,640,175 of OZ026848.1, read as the reverse complement.
ACATATATAAATCAGAAATTGGGAGAAGTTTACAAATATAAACCAGACATTGGGAGAAGTTTACATATATAAATCAGAAATTAGGAGAAGTTTACATCAATCAGAAATTGGGAGAAGTTTACATCAATCAGAAATTGGGAGAAGTTTACATCAATCAGAAATTGGGAGAAGTTTACATATATAAATCAGAAATTAGGAGAAGTTTACATCAATCAGAAATTGGCAGAAGTTTACATCAATCAGAAATTAGGAGAAGTTTACATCAATCAGAAATTGGGAGAAGTTTACATCAATCAGAAATTGGGAGAAGTTTACATATATAAATCAGAAATTAGGAGAAGTTTACATCAATCAGAAATTAGGAGAAGTTTACATCAATCAGAAATTGGGAGAAGTTTACATATATAAATCAGAAATTAGGAAAAGTTTACATCAATCAGAAATTGGGAGAAGTATACATCAATCAGAAATTAGGAGAAGTTTATAGCAACCAGAAATTGGGAGAAGTTTACATCAATCAGAAATTGGGAGAAGTTTACATCAATCAGAAATTGGGAGAAGTTTACATATATAAACCAGAAATTGGGAGGAGTTTACATCAATCAGAAATTGGGAGAAGTTTACATATATAAATCAGAAATTAGGAGAAGTTTACATCAATCAGAAATTGGGAGAAGTTTACATCAATCAGAAATTGGGAGAAGTTTACATCAATCAGAAATTGGGAGAAGTTTACATATATAAATCAGAAATTAGGAGAAGTTTACATCAATCAGAAATTGGCAGAAGTTTACATCAATCAGAAATTAGGAGAAGTTTACATCAATCAGAAATTGGGAGAAGTTTACATCAATCAGAAATTAGGAGAAGTTTACATCAATCAGAAATTGGCAGAAGTTTACATCAATCAGAAATTAGGAGAAGTTTACATCAATCAGAAATTGGGAGAAGTTTACATATATAAATCAGAAATTAGGAAAAGTTTACATCAATCAGAAATTGGGAGAAGTATACATCAATCAGAAATTAGGAGAAGTTTATAGCAACCAGAAATTGGGAGAAGTTTACATATATAAATCAGAAATTAGGAAAAGTTTACATCAATCAGAAATTGGGAGAAGTTTACATATATAAACCAGAAATTGGGAGAAGTTTACATCAATCAGAAATTGGGAGAAGTTTACATCAATCAGAAATTGGGAGAAGTTTACATATATAAACCAGAAATTGGGAGGAGTTTACATCAATCAGAAATTAGGAGAAGTTTACATCAATCAGAAATTGGGAGAAGTTTACATCAATCAGAAATTGGGAGAAGTTTACATCAATCAGAAATTGGGAGAAGTTTACATATATAAATCAGAAATTAGGAGAAGTTTACATCAATCAGAAATTGGCAGAAGTTTACATCAATCAGAAATTAGGAGAAGTTTACATCAATCAGAAATTGGGAGAAGTTTACATCAATCAGAAATTGGGAGAAGTTTACATATATAAATCAGAAATTAGGAGAAGTTTACATCAATCAGAAATTAGGAGAAGTTTACATCAATCAGAAATTGGGAGAAGTTTACATATATAAATCAGAAATTAGGAAAAGTTTACATCAATCAGAAATTGGGAGAAGTATACATCAATCAGAAATTAGGAGAAGTTTATAGCAACCAGAAATTGGGAGAAGTTTACATCAATCAGAAATTGGGAGAAGTTTACATCAATCAGAAATTGGGAGAAGTTTACATATATAAACCAGAAATTGGGAGGAGTTTACATCAATCAGAAATTGGGAGAAGTTTACATATATAAATCAGAAATTAGGAGAAGTTTACATCAATCAGAAATTGGGAGAAGTTTACATCAATCAGAAATTGGGAGAAGTTTACATCAATCAGAAATTGGGAGAAGTTTACATATATAAATCAGAAATTAGGAGAAGTTTACATCAATCAGAAATTGGCAGAAGTTTACATCAATCAGAAATTAGGAGAAGTTTACATCAATCAGAAATTGGGAGAAGTTTACATCAATCAGAAATTAGGAGAAGTTTACATCAATCAGAAATTGGCAGAAGTTTACATCAATCAGAAATTAGGAGAAGTTTACATCAATCAGAAATTGGGAGAAGTTTACATATATAAATCAGAAATTAGGAAAAGTTTACATCAATCAGAAATTGGGAGAAGTATACATCAATCAGAAATTAGGAGAAGTTTATAGCAACCAGAAATTGGGAGAAGTTTACATATATAAATCAGAAATTAGGAAAAGTTTACATCAATCAGAAATTGGGAGAAGTTTACATATATAAACCAGAAATTGGGAGAAGTTTACATCAATCAGAAATTGGGAGAAGTTTACATCAATCAGAAATTGGGAGAAGTTTACATATATAAACCAGAAATTGGGAGGAGTTTACATCAATCAGAAATTAGGAGAAGTTTACATCAATCAGAAATTGGGAGAAGTTTACATCAATCAGAAATTAGGAGAAGTTTATAGCAACCAGAAATTGTGTGAAGTTTATCATTGGGGCCAACGACGTATCACGAGAGGCGGTTCTCATCGAAAACATGTGTATGTTATGCAACGACAAACGACACATGTTATGTACACATAACGTGGTTGAAAAGCTAAGGACGACATTTTTCGTAATTAGTGACATTGTATTTTGCTGGAATATCATATTCCAAGCACGAAATATGGTGAGTAGAAACGTTTAATACTATGAAACAGTTGTATGCAGTTAAATGAGTACCAATTACGTATGAATTAAGCTCAACAGTTAGGGATGTTCGTAGACAGTCTTGTTTTGGTAGATTTTTCATTAAAATAGTTTTCGTGAGTATCATTTCTTATACTTACTGGGTAAGGTATACTTATTCAATCATTTTGTCTTCATTAGAAATGTTCCGTAGGTGTAATAAGCACATATGAATGTTTTTTTTTGCATACTACGACTGTGTTTGTTTCTCACAGAGTGTGTGTATGGTGCTAAACGAAGGTCACTATTCATGCGTACGTTGCTCATTGAAGTCAAAAAACAATTTCAGGATGCAGACCACGCGGTGTGTATGTACTGCCGGTCACCATTTTCCAGCATTTTAGAAGCGCAATGACACTGTGCAAACTCCAGCATATGGAGCGTTACGTTCATGAGGGAAGCAGATGATAGAGGTACAACTAAATATCACAATGCAACTTAAAATGAAGGACCATTACGTTATCTACAACATCGACGACACGACAACGATCACGGAAACTGGAAAAATTAATACCTACAAATAATGTAACAAGTGACAGACCAATATGGAAATTTCTTTAAGTGAACACACTAACTAATTGTTCGGAATCCGGGATGTACATAAGTTTCTCAACCAGATGGTACTGAACTGACGGAACAATTGGACACAACTATACTATGCTCAGACGCAGAGGACTTTGAAAAAGTAGATCTAACGTTACCGATGAAACAATAAAAGAGACCGTAGTACAATTACAAAAGCTTCTTCAATCCATCACATCTACTCTAATTATACCCCCATCACACTAGGGCCACGATTGCACTACGTCCTGACAGGACGTTAGCAAATGAATGCATTTTGTTATTGTACCACCTGACAAGCCATTTGGATGCTGAAATTTTCTAAATAAGAAATAGGAGAAAAAGAAACATGAAGCAACTTAGATTATGTTGCGTTAGTGCATGACTATAAGCAGAAAGAAGACTTCTGTTTGGCCATCATGACCAGTTAAAATAAATGGACACATATGGTACAGTATACATACGGAGCTAGTGAATGCAATGAGAACGTTATTGGGACCTAGGGAGAGCGCAGTTAAGTCTGCATGGACGTAGTGAGCACATAATTTGGGCGTAGTATTAACGCAATAGACCTGGTGACAACGGGAAGCTGCACGTGTAATGAACTTACTGGCAACGTGATAGACGCAGTGAGAACCTGGCAAAGACGTTGTAAGGGCGTAGTGCGAGCCTGAGTGCATCATTTCTTTTCGAGTTTGACCCCGTCCCTGCCACGGCCATCAACATTTTCAGGACGGGATAGGAACTTTGCAAGCGTGGTGCGGACGTGCTAAGGTGATGACGTAACTGACCGTAGACGTCTTCAAGACTGGGTCACCTTTTTTCAAAGGGTGGATATTGGCGAATTCGGTGCAAATCACGCTTGGATTGACGAGCACGGTGCAACATTGCTATAGATATTAGTAATGAATGGGGCAATGGTATTAGCGAATCGAAGAAATGCAATCAAACTTTTTAGATAACAGCAGATTTCTAAATTGTTCAAACTCGTAAATTATATAAGTATGTGCCTAAATCTTTTATAATGCAGTTATTAAATGATAAGACCATATGAGAATTTTAACTGTTCTCTTTAGACCATCACACATAATTAAATAGATAACCGTCAACTGCAAAATATTAATTGATATACACATTTGACTTCAGACTGAAACATCACACACTCTGTTAGTAACATATACATGAAAAAGAGACTTCAGTGGACACCATACACACTTGTCTAGTGCGAAAGGCCTTGTTATATTAACGTGTATACATTCTATTGAATCTGATAAGCGGTGGGGAGATGCTAAGTTATGTTCACAGACATGATGCCTGTATCATGAGTGCTAAATATTTTACAAATGGGTTTCATGTCACAATAATTTTGAGGAAAACTGTTTTTTACACAGAATAACGGACTAATCTGGCATAATTTGATGAATGACAACGCAATCATTGTACAGAAAACGCATTTTACAACGGCAAATACAAACTTGATAAAAACAACTAACAAGACAATCCAAAAAACTAACATTTCGTTCCCCTGCAGGTCAAACATTTCAAAATGGCATGTGGAGGTCAGAAAACCAGAGACTGTTTACATAAAATTTCGTTGCATACCATACGCATGTTTTCGATGCGAACCGCCTCTCGTGATGCGTCGTTGGCCCCCAGTGTTTATAGCAACAAGAGAAAAAGAGAAATTTCTTATAAACCAGAAAAAGGGAGAAGTTAATGGCAACGGGAAAATGTAGACATTATTAACATCATGGTGATGTTTGATTTCTTGTATCAAATCAATCAAGTCTTTTGACCGAAAATATTTATATATTCCCATACCAGGATTACATCATAAACAAATTAAGACGATGTGGAACATAAATTTGCCCCAAACGTAAGTCTTGACAACAATACATTATATAGCAAAACATCTTGAGTAAAATATACACGTATAGACTAGGTTTTATCTGCGAATTACACCGCATGCTAAAGTACAATTAAATACCTTGACGCTCACAAAGGAATGCAAATGGTATGGCGATTAATTGCAATTATGTCGTCGGATAACGTAAAATAAATATTTGCGTAAGTACTATAAGAAACATATTGAGTTCCCAGCACAAGGTTTAAATATCTGCATGTATCAAATTTACAAACATTAAACAGTCGGAACGCGAAATTCAACAGTTGAATAAAAAGTATTATACCGAAACTTCATCTTCGCAATCCATTACTAGTACTTTCATTTCTGTGTCTTTACTAAGATTAATGTAGGATATATGATATTAGACCATTTTGATATTTCTGAAAGGTATTGTGTTAAAATGTTCATGTCCCATTAAATACGAGCACAAATACTTTGCAAATACTGGAGCAATTTAAGATTGATATGGATAATGTTATATATTTCTTACATGAAATATTCAGTTGAGCATTTAACATCTTGATTGATTCATTTTGAAATATCTTGTGTGCAGTATTTGAAATCAGAATCATTGCTTACAGCCAAGTAAAAGTTAATAATCAGTTTTATGTCATGTTGTAATATCTACTCTCGAACGTCTGTTAAAACAGTTTTCATTCAAAAGAGCAATGTCGACATGATCTTTAACACTTCCTATATATGCTGGAACCGACACTCCAAAGGTTTTAAGCACCAGGAACGAGTCCAGGCCAGTATGTACACATATACAGCATGACCATGATCTTTACTTATTTAACTTTTAAATTGTCATAGTGCTATCCCTTACATTGATAATGGACAGATTTAAAATGGAAGTTGGACAAGTCCTTTCAGGAAATTCAGCGGGTTAAACACATAATGTTGGATGTCTGACAAAGTAGATATCTTATGGTAAAAAGTTAACACAATCAGTACTCGAGAATTGTTGATGCTGTCAAATCTTTAACTGGAACTAGACTTAGTCACACAAAATAAAATTGAAAACACATTTACTATTTCTAGTGCATTAGATTTATATAGCTTGGAGTGATGTATGTAAGTTTGTTTAGTATATGTGGCGTTTGTTTAAATATAGAGAATCATAATACAATGGAAGTACGTAAGTGCATATTTATTGCTTTGCCGCATTGTCAAGGATTCCACGCTTTTGTTTTGTTCTGTTTTCTATGACATTAAGAATATGTAAAAACAGTTGTGAAGTCAGACATGTTTACATCAATGTTTTAAATATCATATAACAATTATCTTTTGTCAGTTTTGCTATCTTTTAGGAAAATTGGTACAAAAAACATAACTCGAAATTATTAGAATGCTTGTTTTTTTGATAAACAAACGTGGTAACAAATTCCTCATTTATCTTGATTAAAACTGGCAAAGCTTGTGTGAAGCGCATTGAGTAAAATTGCTTCCATCCAATGCATTGCATTAGAAATATAAACCAGATGGCGTCGATATTTTCTTATCAAATAGTTTCACTGAACTGTTATTCTACTTGCGTAGCAAAATTGTCTATACTATAGTGGTAATTGCTGAATGTCTATATTTAGAAATATTACTAGGAGAATAAATAGCCAGAGCGTACACGCGTCTCTTATATATCCTTGTCAAAAGTCAATTTCCCACGAACGGCAATCTTTCAAACAAATTCCCCGAAGACAGATCGTTTCTTCTTTTAAACCATCTATTTCGCCGACCATCCAGTGGTGACTTACGGAACAGATACACTTGACTACATATCATTGTTCTTAACTTTGTTTGTTTGTTGCCTGTTTGTTTTCATATAAATGTTTTTAGTTTTTATCATCAGGTTTTCTTTTTTTTCTTTTTCAGTATATTCTTTTTTAATTCTCTGTTTCACTTTCATCAATTTGACTTACACATATCGTTCTAACTCTCGCTAATAGTTGTCTCTTTAAATGCAAACTTTTTATATCAGTGAAATACATTGTACATGGTAACTAAAGTTACTGGGGTAAGGCATTGTAAATAAATATCTAAAGTTTGTTAATTCAGTGCCAACAGAGACTAAATTGATATTTGTCGATGGATTGAAGTATTTTATTTGTCTGAATGAAAGCACTTTACTTTTTTATCCTTAATATGTATGTATGTGTCACTGTACATATTATAAGTCTGGTATTACGACAATTGTGTGCGTTTGTACGTCAAAGTACGGGGGTACTTGAAAGCCCCATTAGCATTTTGGATGTTAAAATTACTGTAGGTCTTATTTTACCTAAAATATGTCTTATCGGTGAAATTGACTTCTACTTGCAACAAAAACATTCCAAAATTTTCTTTTTTAATCACAAAGTACATACAAATGTATACAAATATAGCACATTACTTTTTTCAATGATATTGCAAAAAATAAGAAAAAGCTTCTGACAACATTTCAACGAGATGTGACTAAAGAAAGGCATTGTGTAAATATGTTTTAGAGCAAATAAAAAATATTTCTTATATTTAACTATCATTATATCTATTGTTCTGTATTACTAAATTTAAAAAGCTAATGGGGCTTTAAAGAAGGAATGGAACAATGGGGAAAGCAACGAGACAGACCGACTAGCAGGAAGAAAGGAAGGAAGGATGTCATGACCTGATTTGATATTCACAAACAATATGCGGACAGTGAAGAGAATATGTTATCAGCCATGCCTGTCTTGTGCTGAGAATACATATATCACTGACACATACACGAGGCACGGAGAAGAATACATTTATAGGTCAAAGTTTTTTCCCTAGCGACAATGGGTCTTGTGAAAAGGAATTATTCTCAACAAATTTGAATAATTCTTTCTCAAAGATAAGACATAATGTCATTAAGAGAGAAAGAGAGAGAGTGTGGAATTTGGTTTCATCAGTCCATTAAGACCCTGTTCGGAAACTCGTGAGAGGAATTTTATCTATATTTACCATACATCTCTGAAATGGATGTGAACAACTTTATATTCATACAGGAAAAAACTTAAAAATCTATGTTTTGAAAAGCTACTGTTTTGCAGTTGAACGATAATTTTGAGTGTAACAATATATATCTTTTCATGTGAAATCAATAGTCGATCCTTATGAAGTCTCCAAATTACTGCTTGTTTGGTCGATGGTAACATACGTACCTGATACACCACTAAACAGTCTCTCCCATTTCGTAAGCAGCTGGTAATTTCCCCTCAAGATGATTTAATTAATTGTAAAACGGGATTCAGTAATATTAAATAAGATATCTTCAAATGTCAATCATAACCCTAAACAGGGTATTTATTTTAACACTTCTGTTATGAACTAAGCTATAACATGAATTAAAACGAATGTGCTGAAAGTCCTGATATACTAATGTCGCGGAGAGCTTTGCTGTTTTATTAATGTATATTAATTCAAATAAATGTAAAATGTTTGTCATTAAAAATGTGGCATTGGTTATTAAGTAAATTGCAATAAACACAAATAATTGTTAATACTCTGCCAACAAGCATTTAAAAGCACTAATACATTAACGTGTGTTATCATGTTAGTTTCATCTCTGTGTTAATACTTCTGAAACATTTGCATATCGGTGTAATGCATGTTAGATGTTACGTTATATTATACTATTTTTATTCATTGTTATGAGAGCTATAGTTTTACCATATTATATTGATTTTGTATGAAATCTAGTAATATATGTTTTTCTATGAGATAACAATCATTTGACAAAATTAATCATTTCTAAATGGAGACAAGTGCAAAGTAAATGACTGGTCTTTTTGGAGTAAGATATTTCTATGAGCACCCGGGTATTTGGGGTACATGTCAAATTTCTCAAATATAATGATTCATTACTTCTCAAAAACACCTGGCAACCGAACAGTCTCAGTGTGCAACGGTTTTGAATTAATGTCTCAAAATGGAATAAAATGGACACTCAACTGTTTTGAATGCCGAGCCTGACCATGGTGACCGCAAAATGATGCAAAGTAATGGTTAAAATATAATTAATGACGGTTGTAGCCAATCAACAAGCGGTGATATATTCAGTGCAGTCGAGCATACATGCATGAAATTCCTTTGTCGCAGGGATATCTAAACTATATGATGTTCATCTGCTGTTTAATGGCCCATTCGACAGCTATGGCTATTTCAGTTTCAGTTTATTTCATTTCCTCAGCATATTTTAGTTATATGATAAACTATGTTCTATGTTCTATGATATGAGGTAGAACAATAATATACAGATTACTACATGTTAACCAGGCTGTATGGCGAAATTAAAGAAAGATGAATGTACGCATACTCGCATTCACACACCCTTTCACACACACATACACGAACACACACACACACACACACACACACACACACACACACACACACACACACACACACACACACACACACACACACACACACACACACACACACACACACACACACACACACACACACACACAAACTTGTGTAACTATCTAACCGAGGTTTTCCATTATAAACTGTACCTCACTTTGTATGCCATTTATACAGAAATCTTACCGAGGTATACCTCGGTATGTAAGTCAGGTCCCCTAAAATCCCCTTTTATAGTTTTGCCTGTATTTTATGCCTTGTGTAAAGCACCGATACATGCATCATTCGTTTACCTGTGATTTTCTAGACATAGTGATGTGATTTGTAGTTGGCATGGGGATACTGTAAAAGTGTAAGTGAAATATCGGAAGGCGGAGACCCACAATATTTCGATTTGTACTCCAGCAGGAACCCGCCCCCGTGGTCAAGTGGTTAAAGTCGCGGTAACATCTCACTGATAGGGGTCGTGGGTTCGAGCCCAGCTATTGACCATGTCACTTCATGTGAGAATTGTCCGCCTCAAATGACTGGATGTTGAAAAGGGGTGTAAAACTCGAAATAAACAAACAAAAAAGCTCCAGCAGGTTGCGACTTTCAAACCGATCCACCCATAAAATATAATTTAAGTCCTTACCAAGAGCGTGAATAAAACTTGCATAAAAGCCACAGTACGCGCTCAAATCAAAAGTGTTTTTACAGCGCGTGATTTGAGCATTATCCGTTAATGCGCGACATCTCAGTTGACTGCACTCCTGAGAATGCGATTTTTATGCAATACTTTGGTAAAATCAATATGACACAAGGAAAGTTGTTTGTTGAAACGTTGAGCATCACTTTGAATTCAACAAGTCAATTCTAAATTCGTTATAATCTTTAAATTAGCGGATACACGTCAAACATCGATCAGTTGAATGAATTATTGTTGTTTTATGTTTTTATCTTCAGCAAATGTGAATACAAATAAGATGTAGTTTTAGGAACTTAAGACGTTCCATTTGTTGTACATACGTAACATCGACGTGTCGCATTTTAAAGAGCGGCTGTTGATATGATTGGGTTAAATTACACCATTTGTTTTCTTTTTACAGTGTATAAAGCTACATCTGACAGGAAATGCTAATGCATTTTAAAAGTGTAAAGTGTATTTTCATAACCTTATACAAAAACTGTCTCTGTAATTTTACAAACCTGATTGTTACAAGTTATCAGATTAAAGTGTTCCCTAACATTTTATTCCACTGTTCAACCATCCAAGCGGTATTTGCAGATTTCAAACATGCGCGGCTCGCTTGCAAATAAAATATAAACAACAATGCATTTTGCCTTTGAAAAATGGAAAACAATGCCTGATTGAACATAAAAAGTATTTGTCTTTGTTGATTTTTAATTTTCAAATTATCTCCCTTTCATTTCTACGAGGGTCATCCGTAAAGTTCGTGGACAACCTAACTTTTTGGGGTTATAATGATGTGATAATTTAAAAAAATTGTCATGGCAATAATTGACATCTTTTGTCCCAAGTTCTGTGTCTAAATTGTCATTTTTTCACGTAGTCATTGGATACGAGTTACCAAGGCAACCATAGTCAGCGCCTACGGAGCACTTTGATTTTTTGCAATTAAGCGGATTCATTTTGTTGCAATATTTGTGCTGTAATTTGTATAAAAATGAACGGAAGTGTACAGAATGACGTTGGACGTCGCAGCAAATGTTTGTGACGTTTGTCGCCAAACGTTTAAGTAATTGCCTGCGTAATAACAAAGTTATCGAGCATGGAAGAACTGTGTTTTGAATTTGAATTCATTACAGACACTAGAGTCGACGTCAGAGCGTACGGAGCAGCGTGCTGCTACCAAGTACTGTGTAAGGCTGTGTGTACACCCACGCAGACACTAAAGTTCATTTCAAGTGCTGAGAATTCTAAAAAAGTATCAAGATCTCTGATATTGAGGTGATATTTTGCTATTGGCTTTGATAAATTAGCATGCAAGTTCCTATAGTCCAGATTTAGCACCGATGGGTTAAGTGATCTTCCCAAAATTGAAAAGAAAATGATTTTATTTAATCGAGACTATTAAAATGGCGGTGCGCAGTTACGCATGAACATTTGACGGTAGCTGGAATAATGATATATTCTCTACATGGGTGTAAAGACACATAAAATGCATAACATTTGAGGGCGAGTACTTCGAGAAAATGTGATTATACGTGAGTATAACGTCATGACGTCGATGTGAAGTTTGTTGAAGTGCTCCGCAGATCCATATGTGCGTTTGATCTGTATAGCGTAAACTTTTTAGCTGTCAATATTTCGCTCTGATATTTGGCATGTATTTTGTCAATATATAGCATAATAATATGTACATAAAGTTTTGTCGTAAAAGACCTTTTATTTGTCTCATTAATAACACTGTCCACCAACTTTACGGGTGACCCTCGTATTTATAGCTGTTTATCAAAATGTATAGGTTGCTTCCAGTATTCATCATTGTACGGCGACCGGAGTCGCCGTACACTCTGGAATGCTTATTTTTAAGTGGCAATGCAAAATCGCAACTTCTTGCACCGAAGCAGATTACTGATAGTGCCCGAAATATCCGCAATGGTCATCACGTGATATAAACAAAACAGAAATAGAGCGAGGTCACGTGTTACTCACACCAACTAGTGTTAGCTTGATGACGCAGTCGCTATTTATAGTCTAAGAATGGAGCAAGCTCGATAAACAACGACGGGAATGAATCTGCCCATCTGTCAATAAACGAACCGAATCCAATCCTACTATAGTAAACAAACATGGCGTTGAATTTAGTACATTATCAAGCATTGTGTTATATTACTGAGGATGAAGAAAAACTACTTTTTAAGTGCTGTTCATGTGTACATACAGACTGTGTATTATTCAAGTTGTTAATCGGACTCGCTAATAGTCTCAATGATCACGTGACATTCACCGAATACTAGTAGCTGTTTCATATCGTTGTCGTCTCGTCAATGTCAATCACCTATAAATTACTAGAAACGTGTCAATATTTCAATAAAAGTGGTTTCAGTTGACTGAGAATTTGACTCTGCCTGGTGCGCTACAACGAGAACTAGTTTAGTATTTATATGGGCACTGTGACGACAGGGTTCGACATTAAGGCAGGTCCGAACGACAATCAATAGCTTACTGGTCCAGTCTAGTGCATCTTGCTATTTGGTAGCCCGAATGGTCGTGCTCTTGAAAATGCAGCCGAAACTCTTTATATCAAAGGACTTAGGAAAAATTGTTCGATCTAAATGAACTTCGATGTATAAATTATTAGAGAAATTCGCTGTGTTTATTACATTTTGGAGCGATCGTCGGTGTGTTGTAATAATCATTTAATCGTGTTATAAGATACGGAACACGGTATTTATACGTTTCGATGTATTTATTTTAGCAACATGTCGCAAATAAACAAAACATTATAAACATATTCACACAGACTAATTTTATAAACGCGAGCGTGGACACTGACTTGTTTACGCAATTGTCATTAACTAAATATCGATTTCGGAGCTCAATACAAAAAATGTCCGATGAGGTGAGAAATGATGACTTAATTGGTTCGACATAGACGGTCACTTTATGGTTCGATATAGATGGTCACTTTACAGTTGAAAATCTATGTTTGGGACCGTTATACCAGGATTTTACGACAACGTACCCTCAGACAACGGAGTATATTATTTTTGGAGACTTTATTTAAATATTTTAAACGCATTCCAGCAGATATTGCAACGTCTGATACATCGAGGTGATAGTTTCCCCTGATTTTAATTTCAGGGTGGAAACAGGGACTACATATAGAGTACCTCGTGAACTGTAGAACCATATGACCAGATTCATAAGATTCATGAAACATCAACAGCTTGTATTTTTGATGGAGTAGATGATCGCTTTAGTTTCGGGATCAGTTAAGTCAAAATAACAAATTTGTTTGATCTGAAACTTCGCACATCCTGATAAAAAATGTTACATAGGCCACATTCTAGTATTGAATTGCCGGATGCGATTTTGCGCCGTACAAACATTTAACTTGTTTAAATCTTGGTATACTTGGGTATGATTCTTATCGCATACAAACAATTATTCTGCCAATAACAGGCTTGTCAAATATAGCTTTATACACTTCAAAGGTGAAAAGTTCGCGATCATTAGGGACGGCAATCATATTTTGATCAGTGTTTTGCTGATTATGGTGAGCTATTGTGATCGCGTGATATCCGTCGTCCGGGTGTGTATGTGTGTTTGTGTGTGTGTGTGTGTGCGTGCGGTCGTGCGTGCGTGCGTTCGTCAACAATTGCTTTAAGCAGCATCTCCTTCTGAATTAGTTGGCAAATTTCAACGAAACTTTACATGGATGTTCCTTGCATAAAGCTCTACCAAAGTTCTTAAAAAAATAATTTCATTAAAAACTCTTGCTGCCATGGCAACCGATAGAATGTTTTTAAAAGATCTTCTTGTCCAAAGCCACATTGCACAGAACTTAGATATTTGGTGTGTGGCATTGTTTAGTGGACCTCAACCAAGTATGTTCAAATTATTGTTCTAGGGTCAAAATAAGCCCCGCCCAAGGGGTCACTTGATTTTATATAGACTTATATAGGGACATTTTAAAAATCTTCTCGTCAGAAACTACAATGCCTAGCGTTTAGATATTTGGTGTGTAGAATTGTCTAGTGGACCTCTACCAAGTTTGTGCAAATCATTTCCTTAGGGTCAAAGTTGGCCCCGCCCCAGGGGCCACATGATTCATATAAATTATAGGCTTATATGGGAAAATTTAAAAAACCTTTTTGGCCGAAACCATAATGCCTAGAGCCTAGATATTTTGTAGGTAGCATTATCTAATGGACCTCTAAAAAGTTTGTGCAAATTGGGCTTATAAAGGAAAACAAAAAATTCTCCTTGTCCAAAACCTACAGGCCTAGAGCTTACATATTTTATATGTAGCATTGTCTGGTGGACATCTACTAAGTTCGTTTAGATTATTGCCGTAGGGGCAAAATTGGCCCCGTCCACGGGTCACTTAATTTTACAAAGGCTCATGATAATTTTCTCTAAGAGTCTTTTTATCTGGTGAGCGATATATAGCCATCATGTTTATATTTTGTTTTGTATTCATTGTTCAGGATTTCATTAATGGTTTTGTTTCGTGACATTTTGGCCTTTTTGAGTGACGTAAATATGCTTGAAATCTTTTAGAAAGACATTTAACAAATTATGTCTGAGTTTTATTAAATTGTAATATAAAAGTTTGTGGATGCTGGTTTGGTAAAATCTGTTTTCTGATTTCTATTTCATGATTGCACAATTCATGGTTTTAATTGGAATCGCCAACCATAAATACTCCATGTGACACTAATGGATGAATTAATTCCGTTTCTCGAATGTAGCTCTATAATTGATTTATAGAGAATAACATATACCCATGACTCAATGTTTCTGGAAGTGATTTGTAATAGTATTATGTTGCGGTAATGAAATATGTCTCTGACAGTCTATAGCTACGATTCCAATCGACAATTTGTTCTCTGATACCAACAGTTACCTACGGGGCATCGGGAAGAGACGCCAGTTGGTATAATTAGACAATGTCTCGTTCGTACGCTCGTATTTCAGTAGACAAGAACCCGTTTTTATGACGATAGTTCGACTCTTATAAGTTCATTCATAGCCAACACAATACTTGAAATATTTATACGTCTATAAAGCTCTAAAGTTTGGCAAATATGATGAGATTATACCAAACGAGTAGTTATGATAAAATATTCGTCTATCTGCACATGAAAAGTGTTAATTTTTTCTTGCATCAATGCGAGTTTTTGTAATCACCCGCGAATGGGCGTAAATGTTTCTTTAAACAACGTCTCCGCCCAATTGTAACCTGACTCACAATAATTATTTGTCCTCTCTCAAAGTTGTTAAAAATAAATTCCATTTATCACTGCGGTTGCCAGTAGCAAAACCTTTTTAAAATCTTCTTGCCTACCACAAAGCCTACAGCGAATAAATATGGTGTGTAGATATAAGTAGATCTGTATTAATATTTGCCCCGCCCCGTGGTTCATTTGATTTTACATAGGTTCATGTAGGAAAATGTTGAAAAAGCTTCCACTCCGAAAGTGCGAGGTCTAGAGCTTTTATATTTGATATGCATCATTGTGTAAAGAACATCTAACACGTTTGAACAATTCATGGCCCGGGGTCTTATCTGGCCCTCGACAGGGTCACTTGATTTTAGATTATATAAGAAAAGATTAAAAAAAAATTATTCTCCAAAACTGCAATGTTTAGAGCTTTGTTATTTGGTATTTAGCATTAATTAATGAACCTCTACCAAGTTTGTACAAATTAAGGTCCTGGGGTCAAAATTAGCTCTGCCTCAGGGGTCACTTGATTTTTCAAAGTCTTTTGTAGGATAAATTGAAATTCTTTCCAAAAAGTGTTGATGAATTATCCATCCCATTTTTAATGCTTACTATAGTGTGGCAGTGTTATACTGTCCATATAAAATAGTCATTGTCTATTCTGTAGTGTGGCAGTGTTATACTGTCCATATAAAATAGTCATTGTCTATTCTGTAGTGTGGCAGTGTTGTACTGTCCATATAAAATAGTCATTGTCTATTCTATAGTGTGGCAGGGTTATACTGTCCATATAAAATAGTCATTGTCTATTCTGTAGTGTGGCAGTGTTATACTGTCCATATAAAATAGTCATTGTCTATTCTATAGTGTGGCAGTGTTATACTGTCCATATAAAATAGTCATTGTCTATTCTATAGTGTGGCAGTGTTATACTGTCCATATAAAATAGTCATTGTCTATTCTGTAGTGTGGCAGTGTTATACTGTCCATATAAAATAGTCATTGTCTATTCTGTAGTGTGGCAGTGTTATACTGTCCATATAAAATAGTCATTGTCTATTCTGTAGTGTGGCAGTGTTATACTGTCCATATAAAATAGTCATTGTCTATTCTGTAGTGTGGCAGTGTTATACTGTCCATATAAAATAGTCATTGTCTATTCTGTAGTGTGGCAGTGTTAAACTGACCATATAAAATAGTCATTGTCTATTCTGTAGTGTGGCAGTGTTATACTGTCCATATAAAATAGTCATTGTCTATTCTGTAGTGTGGCAGTGTTATACTGTCCATATAAAATAGTCATTGTCTATTCTGTAGTGTGGCAGTGTTATACTGTCCATATAAAATAGTCATTGTCTATTCTGTAGTGTGGCAGTGTTATACTGTCCATATAAAATAGTCATTGTCTATTCTGTAGTGTGGCAGTGTTATACTGTCCATATAAAATAGTCATTGTCTATTCTGTAGTGTGGCAGTGTTATACTGTCCATATAAAATAGTCATTGTCTATTTTGTAGTGTGGCAGTGTTATACTGTCCATATAAAATAGTCATTGTCTATTCTGTGGTGAGCTATTATAGCATCATCATGACTCTCTTGCTTTAATTCAGCAAACATTCAAGTCAGAAGACAAAATAAAACATAAAACATTGTGAAGGTTGTATTGAGTTGTGTACATAACATGTTCGTCGGTCCGTCTTTGTTCTATCGAGTTTACTTGCCTACTTTGAACACATGCTTGTCGAGTGCGCATGGTCAAAAATAAGTACTGATAGGGATAAAAGAAATGTAAAAAAACATGTGCTACACTGATGTAACAATAGCATGTTTCAATTTAAGCGTTTACGACTGCTAACAGTAACCAAATCTAATAGAGAAGATTTAGAATTAGATAACAAACTACACTGGGAGCAGTAATAACCAACATTAATGTTTATATCGTTCATGAAAATTGTTTCAATACAAAAACAGTTCCGTTGATACTTATCAATAATATTATTAATTTCTATTGTGTATAAACATGGAACATCGTTTATTCAGGTTCGTATTCCCATATAAAACGTTTATGTTCGCTCCTTGAAAATTTCAATAGAATAATTTGATAAAGCTTGTTAATTCTTTTTTCGAGTAGAACTGTCTGAATATATATGTATATTTATGGTTATATTCTAATGCCGTTTCTAAACTGTATGATGTTTTAATTAATCTTAACACGCTGGGAATATAGTTACAAGTGTAATTATTCTGCACTATAAAACCGTAATATCACTTACCATTATTTCTCATTTTCTTATTCGCTGGGGTGTCATCAAGGATATTTGAAAAACTAGTCATAGATTTCTGAATATGATTAAATTAAATACAAATTTTTGCATTGTGTAGTGAAAACCCTACATCAATATAATCTACTATATCAAACTGTCGATTCTAACATTCGCGTTCATTCCTCGTTTAATTTTCAAAAAATCATATTACTGAAGCTTTCTTACGTTGTTGTTCATTGGTTACCGAATTATAATTATTTAGGTTTCTGTATATTGATTTGCATTGGTATCTGTGTATTGATATTTGAACGTTTCTTTTCAGCTTTGTTGATTTGTTGGGCTAAGGACGTGCGAAGTTTCGCGCTGCAGTTTGATAAATCAGTGAACATAGATGACGTAAGCAGTGCCCCCGGGCTACGTTCCCGTTCCTGTACGAACAGTAATGACACGTTGGTATACGACAGACGATATTCAAACAGATACGTATACCATTTGACTCTACAATTAACTGTGCCGGAAAAAGTTCAGTTTGCCTTCAGGTTGGTAAACTGTAGTTTTTGCTGTCCTCATTACAGCGACTTAAGTTAAACATAAATACCACAGATATCATTCAACAACACATACAACACTCAACAACACATTTACAACACAAACATTATAAACAGCACAGACATTATAAACAACGCAGACATTATAAACAACACATACGACATAAACAACACACGCAACATAAACAACACACTCAACATAAACAACACACGCAACATAAACAACGCACACATTATAAACAACACATACGACATAAACAACTCACGCAACATAAACAACACATACAACACAAATATCACAGACATTATAAACAACGCAGACATTATAAACAACGCAGACATTATAAACAACACATACAAGACAAATATCACAGTCATTATAAACAACGCAGACATTATAAACAACGCAGACATTATAAACAACACATAAAAGACAAATATCACAGACATTATAAACAACACAGACATTATAAACAACACAGACATTATAAACAACACAGACATTATAAACAACACAGACAACATAAACAACACAGACATTATAAACAACACAGACAACATAAACAACACATACATTATAAACAATACAGACAACATAAACGACACAGACATTATAAACAATACAGACAACATAAACAACACAGGCATTATAAACAACACAGACAACATAAACAACACAGACAACATAAACAACACATACATTATAAACAATACAGACAACATAAACAACACAGACATTATAAACAATACAGACAACATAAACAACACAGACATTATAAACAATACATACAACATAAACAACACATACATTATAAACAACATAAACAACACAGACAACATAAACAACACAGACATTATAAACAACACAGACAACATAAACACAGATAGCATAAACAATAAAGGCATTATAAACAACACAAACATTATAAACAAAACAGACATTATAAACAACACAGACACTATGAACAACACAGATAGCATAAACAACACAGACAACATAAACAACACCGAGAGCATAAACACCACCGAAAGCATAAACAACATAGGCAACACTAAACTACACAGAGAAAGCATAAACTACACAGAGTGCATGAACTACACAGATAGCATAAACTACACAGACAACATAAACAACATAGGCAACACTGAACTACACAGAGAGCATAAACTACGCTGAGAGCATTTACTACACAGACAACATAAACAACATAGGCAACACTAAACTACAGTAAACTACCTACACAGACAACATGAAGAACATAGGCAACACTAAACTACACAGAGAGCATAAACTACACAGAGAGCATAAACTACCCAGAGGGCATAAACTACACAGATAGCATAAACTACACAGACAACATAAACAACATAGGCAACACTGAACTACACAGAGAGCATAAACTACGCAGAGAGCATAAACTACACAGACAAACATAAACAACATAGGCAACACTAAACTACACTGAGAGCATAAACTACAAAGACAACATAGGCAACACTAAACTACACAGAGAGCATAAACTACACAGAGAGCATAAACTACACAGAGAGCATAAACTACACAGACAACATAAACAACATAGGCAACACTGAACTACACCGAGAGCATAAACTACAAAGACAAAATAAACAACATAGGCAACACTAAACTACACAGAGAGCATAAACTACACAGAGAGCATAAACTACATAGATAGCATAAACTACACAGACAACATAAACAACATAGGCAACACTGAACTACACAGAGAGCATAAACTACACAGTGAGCATAAACTACACAGAGAGCATAAACAACATAGGCAACACTAAACTACACAGAGAGCGTAAACTACACAGATAGCATAAACTACACAGACAACATAAACAACATAGGCAACACTAAACAACACAGATAGCACTAAACAACACAGACAACTCAAAAGCGACAGATCTTACGTTGCTTGCTTAATGTTGCCTTCCCTGTTCTAGTTGTGTCTTTATCCAAATTTCTCCAAGCATCGGCCTGAAAACTGTTTTTATTTCATGTAACTTATTTTTTACCTGGCTGTGTTACTTTTCGAGAAGGTCATCTTTTTAAAGACCAGTTTATGAGATGGCATGTCTTGTAGACTGTGTCTTTTTTGTTTATGTAGAACTTATTCTCCGTGACGAACCAGTCCATTCAATACTATGGTCATGTCGTATTTTCATTATACCTTTGTCTGTACGTTCATTCGTTTGCCAATAAGCCTGTAATTTATCAATAATGGCTATATTACATTCACGTAACACTGTAAAATACATATCTTAACTACGCAATTTGATTACAGACATTTGATCATTATAAAGAGTTATCCTTCATACAACATTAATTATGAATATTAACCTATGTAGAGGTGCTGATGAAGTTTGAGATAAAATTATCCCATTTACGAGGAGCAATCCAAAAGCTCGTGGACAGACAACCTAAAAATTCTAAATTTGACGTTTAAATATTGCAACCTATCCAAAGTAAAACCCTTTGGGAGAAACAAAATTATGTTGTTGTTAGAAGTTGTTCTAGAGAGGAAAAATAATTCAATATTTGCATGTTGCATAATTCTTTTATCAATCCAACAAAAAGCGCGTGTATTATTCTAACTATGGCAACATAGTGTCCGTTTAGTTTCTCCGTCCTACTATTATTGTTGTGAGCTAATTTACGTAATTACAACCATGCTGCTGCTGGTGATGATGATGTTGATGATGATGATGTTGATGCAGGTTCCTGTAAACATTATTCTCTATACACCAGATTTATGGTTTTTTATCTGAAGTTGAATCTAGGATTAAAATAGTGTGTCTTTAAATTCACGGAAATTATATGAAATGTTAACATGTTTTATTTCGATGTACTATATTTTCATATTCTTGGAAAAAACATAACTAATTTTATGAGTGTTTTTTATCATTTTATCGATTTCTGTTATTAATCTAAACGTTGAAAATTGTTCGCCCTCGAAAATTGACTAGGATGAACTTTGTTAAGATATTTCAGGAGCGGTAACTCTGCGTGATATTTTGTTATTTGTTATTTTGTTATTTGTTACAGGGCATACTACAGTAAGAAGAATCAAAATATACATCACAGACAAAACAAGCTGATACAATACAAGTGTGGATCAGGTATTTGTGACATCTCGATCGGATATGTCTAGGTCTATTACGTCTGGATATATTATGTCTAGTTCTGTTATGTCTAAATGTAGTGTGTCTAGATCTATAATGTCTACATGTATTATGTCTAGATCTATATTGTCTAGATGTATTATGTCTAGATATGTTATGTCTAGATATATTATGTCTGGATATAAAATGTCTAGATCTATTATGTCTAGATATGTTATAGATATTATATATGTCTAGATGTATTATGTCTAGATCTATATTGTCTAGATGTATTATGTCTAGATCTATATTGTCTAGATGTATTATGTCTAGATCTATATTGTCTAGATGTATTATGTCTAAGTGTATTATGTCTAGATGTATTAAGTCTAGATATATTATGTCCAGATATGTTATGTCTAGATCTATTATGTCTGTATATAAAATATCTAGATCTATTATGTCTAGATATGTTATACCTGGAGCTATTTTGTAAGGAACCATTATGTATATATTTGGTGTCTATGGATCTATTTTGAATTGATCTATTATTCTATAGTTTTTATGGACACAATTTCCTAATTCTTCCTTAATCACGTGTTATTATTATCATTATTTAGAAGATTAAATTCATTGAGTTACTGCTCAGTTAGGATAATTGTAGAGTGACGCAGTGGTCGAGTCTACTTTTACGGTGTAAAATCGTTGTCTAATTATCAGTAGACATGTAAACTGACTATATGATTTACAATTTTCGATATGTGCATCAACTGTCTGCGTAGCGCAGTTTGTAACGATGTTGGCTGTAGATATATTTGTTCTGAAAATATCAATGTGAGACCGCGATAGTACTTTTTCGCAAATTATTTTCTATTTCTATATATTTTTTATTAAAAGTTCATCAGTTTGGGGTTTGTTTTGTTTTGTTTTGGTAAAGATTATACTAGATCTTTTGTTTATATTATTATCATTTTTATCGTTTTGGCATATCTTTTTTTGAATATCGTTTTACCTGTAATAAACATGATGAAGAATAGTCTTATACATTTCGTCGGAATTCTGGTAATATTATCACGGTTGGTTCGCTATTAAAAGTCAATCTATTTTCAGCCATATTTAGTTAGTTGGCCTTCACATAAGTTGGCACGAACTACTTGTGCACTACACACTTCGCGTTACACAGGACACTAATGCATTATTTTTCTTTACAGTTTACAACTAAAATATTATAAAAAATCTGCCTATGTATGGCAATTCATTTGCATCTAAGTTAAAGTTGAAAAAGAAAACGAAAAAAGAGACAACTGATGAGGTTCGAACTCGTGATAAAACTTTCGCTCCATAGCAATTCGAAATGCTTTACCAACTACGCCAATCAGATATCTACAATTTCATTGCTAAACTATAATACTATATTCATTTCTTATAAACCCATTTTACCCGTTCAGACAATGGTTGTTAACTTTTGTGTACACATAAAATGAAACGTCACTATCACATTATCCTAACTGGACAGTAAGTCGTGACAATAGAGATAGTGTTTATAGGAACACGTTTCCCCCTCTGGATTTCCGTAAATGAAAGGATTTATGTCTTATCACAAGATACGCTCCAGACATCTTGTTACATAACCGTGGATTTTGAATTAGCATAATACTCGTATAGTCTTAAGTCAGAATAAGTATTTTATAAAATGCATTTTTATATAAATAATATTGATTACAACAAATAATATATTCAGTTTCAGAAGCTGCAAAGCGTAGGAAGCGCGAAGCTGTACAAACAATGAATTCTACACGTATGTATGATAATTTTTATACATTGGATAATATTAATCAACAATATTCATTCTCTATTTGATAGTGCAACTTCACTACTTGACAATGTACATGTATTTTATCAATGTACATGTCTTTTATCAATGGCCTGTATTTTTATCAATGGACTGTATTTTTGCTAAACGACAGATTATTTTATAATGGACAGTGTTTTGACATTGAAGTATATTAATTGACAATGTATTTATTTATCTATCGACAATGCATTTATTTATTGACAATGTAAGTATAATTGATTATATGTATTTATTGACAGTGAAGTTATTAATCGATAATGCATTTATTCATAGACTATGTATTTATTAATTGACAGTGAGGTAATTTTTGACACTGTATTTATTAATCGATGATGTATTTATTAATTGACAGTGAAGTAATTAATTGACAATGTATTAAATGACACATTTAATGGATTCATTTATTTATATTGTATTCATTTATCGACTATAAAGTTATTTAATTGACAGTGAAGCTATTAATTGATAGTGTATTTAATTATCGACCATGTATTGACGTACTTAGCATATTTGCTCTAATGTCATTGTCTTATTCCTGAATGAAAGTGCATTCTATCCGACTGACGTTTTTTAAAATAATTGACTGCATATAATACTTTTATTGTACGACAACATACATTTCTCAGTAGTACTTTTCATAGACTTTCTAATATTATTCATTCTGCTAATTGATTTTCGTATAATTTCTATCATATGTACTTCGTCTTTGAGCGGTGTGTCACTAATTGATAATTTTTGTGTTATATGTCTGTATGGTTTCATACTTTCTCTAAATAACCGAGCTTTGGCACTGCTGCTATCTCTGATTAAGTAAGTTGGGTCTGGATCGTCCACAGAGGGCAGACAGTTCCAACCTAGGTCAAAAATCAAAATCTATCACGTGCCAAATATCTCTGTGCCCGTCTGACAGATGGGAATCGTGATTTCTTTATATTAGGTAGATATTATAGATAGATAGATAGATAGATAGATAGATAGATAGTCCACCAATAAATACGGCATCAAAATCTTTACTCCGTCTGGCTACAAGCCCGCCCGGTTGGCTTAGTGGTTAGAGTGTTGGTCTACTGATTGAGAGGTTGTGAGTTCGAACCCCGGGCGAGGCTAACACTGTCCGTGACAAATTTGACTGAAGATATTACATACTATATTATATTGTCCTCTACCTCTGAATTATGTAGGGTAACTTGGTAGTAGCTTGTGGATAGAATGTGGTTAGTACTCATGGTTAAGGCTTAAATAAAGTCTACGGAAGCTGGTTAGGATAACTGTCTGCCACGATATAACTGAAATAATGTTGAAAATGACGTTAAATCTGATGAAATAAATATACAACCAGCTACAACCAACCATTTCAATGTAACAAAATTGTCCATGGTTAACAGAATCGTATGGTTACTTTACATAATCTAGCATATTCTGGTGTCTTATAACGGAAACATTGAACATTTACCTCATAAGTGTCTAGCCCTAAGTTATTATTGATAGGCCTATGGTTGGATGAATACTTCACTTATAAATAGGAGAATAATGTATACAGTCTCTTATTGTACGGCGGCCTTCGACCGCCGTACTCTCTGGAATGCTTATTTTTAAGTGGCAATGCAAATCGCAACTTCTTGCGCGAAGCAGATTAGTGACAGTGCCTGAAATATTCCGAAATATCCGCAATGGTCATCACGTGATATAAACAAAACAGAAATAGAGCGAGGTCACGTGTTACTCACACCAACTAGTGTTAGCTTGATGACGCAGTCGCTATTTATAGTCTAAGAATGGAGCGAGCTCGATAAACAACGACGGGAATGAATCTGCCCATCTGTCAATAAATGCAGCCGAAACTCTTTATATCAAAGGAATTAGGAAAAATTGTTCGATCTAAATGAACTTCGATGTATAAATTATTAGAGAAATTCGCTGTGTTTATTATCGATGTGTTGTAATAATCATTTAATCGTGTTATAAGATACGGAACATGGTATTTATACGTTTCGATGTATTTATTTTAGCAACATGTCGCAAATAAACAAAACATTATAAACATATTCACACAGACTAATTTTATAATCGCGAGCGTGGACACTGACTTGTTTACGCAATTGTCGTTAATTAAATATCGATTTCGGAGCTCAATACAAAAAATGTCCGATCAGGTGAGAAATGATGACTTAATTGGTTCGACATAGACGGTCACTTTATGGTTCGATATAGATGGTCACTTTGCAGTTGAAAATCTATGTTTGGGACCGTTATACCAGGTTTTTACGACAACGTACCCTCAGACAACGGAGACTATATTTAAATATTTTATATGCATTCAAGCAGATATTGCAACGTCTGATACATCGAGGTGATAGTTTCCCCTGATTTAAATTTTAGGGTGGAAACAGGGACTACATAAAGAGTACCTCGTGAACTGTAGAACCATATGACCAGATTCATGAGATTCATGAAACATCAACGGCTTGTATTTTTGATGGAGTAGATGGTCACTTTAGTTTCGGGATCAGTCAAGTCAAAATAACAAATTCGTTTGATCTGAAACTTCGCACGTCCTGATAAAAAATGCTACATAGGCCACATTCTAGTATTGAATTGCCGGATGCGATTTTGCGCCGTACAAACATTTAACTTGTATACAATGGTATTCACTATCGCGTCACATCGCTCGATTGAAAGATCTTTTCTCATTATATAAATTGTGTCTCCGTTCGAGTGAACAAAAGCATTACCACTTTTCAGACGCAGAACAAAATTTCCATGTGCTAACTGTTGCCTTATTTTCTCTTAAATGTCAATGGACAATTATGAGCTCTTAATGATCCAATTTTTTTTCTAGAATCCATTTAGTCTGATTGTTTATAAATTCGAAATGTCTTTAAGCAGCTAAAACTGTCTTCTTCACTTCATTCAGACGGTTTTTGTTCACAACTTTAAACAATTGATTGACTGACAAGTTTCTAGAGTACAACATGCTACAAAAACGGTACAGTACTTTGAAAACAAACAATGAATTTTATCGCCTTTTGTCATACGAATCTTAAGAAGCTAGCTATAGGCAGAAAACGTATCCCCAGGAAGTCTGTGACATTTACGAAATTGGTTCCCTGTCTGTGTAAATCAAGTAAATGTGCCGGTGAATGTCGCTAAAGATTAACGATCAACGTGATGGTAGTACTGGAACCTCGCGATAAACCAATACTTTACACATGACACATTTCCATCGTACTCTCATAGTGGCAATACGAGTGGATGTATTCCACTTTTGTAAGTTACTCGCGTCATGTGGATATAGGATATTTTTTCCAAGGGTTGAATTATAAATAATCACACTTTACTGCGAAGTAAGTTATTTCTAAATATAGAACCGTGTGAAAGTATCTACTCTCCTCGAATTAACGTCTCCAGAATTTCTCAAAATGTTTCTATTGAATGAATAATTTAAATCTTCCTATATTATTAATTCTCGGCAAATGTTACTCACAGCTAGGTATTAAGAGACAAAGAAAGTAATGTTTTAAATATTTGTCAACGAAAACGATCATTTGAAAATGAATTACATGTAGTCTTCAAAATAGTAAACATTTATTGACCTAAATTTCGGTGTACAAATGTATAGACTTTGTAGTCTGTTAAATGTTGCTGGGTTGTCCCAATACTTCACAAAGAGAGTCCTTTATATTCAGACGTTATACTTACTCTCGGGTTAATTAACTCCTGTTGAGAGATCATTATGATTATATCCTTTCATTCAAGTTCTATCAATCACTTTTATATTTCTTTACTATACATTATTTATTAGGTTGGCTTAAATTCATATCATGACAGCTTTTGGGTTCGAATTAAAAATGTGTCGTTTAGGTTCCTCGTTCCGTCGTTCGTCCGCCAGTCTGTTGTTCATCCGTTCGTCTGTCTGTATGTCCGTACACACCAGAGGTTGGTTGTGGGGTTAGGGTTGGTACATTCAGGTCATATGAGTTTCAATTACGTACAAATTAGAATTGTGGGGATGTTTACGACTTGTGGTGTGCGACTTGTGGGGATAAAAACACCGAAAACATCAAAGGGTACACTCTACAACATACCTCTCACGAGTCCGTCCGCTTTTCGTCCGTTCACCTGGCCGTTTGTTCGTCTGCCTGTCTGTCAGTTCGTCTGTTGGTTTGATGTCTATCCACTATGTACGGTGGACAGTTGATCATACCAGTGACCTAGTGTTATCTTTAAGTACAAGCTTGTCTATCTCATTCTGTAACCAAATGACACTCAACGGTTTGAGACAAAGACATGTGCACACTTTCTTTTTTGTGTGAGTATAATTTATATTAATGCGCTTTATATTTTTCAGCGGCCTCACAATGTGGAAAAACCAGAAGCTGTCATAGGTATTTAAGAATTATTAATATCTTGCATAGTAAGAATAAACAATAAGTATTTCAATGTTTAAACAAAAGGATATTGTTTGGAGAACGATAAAACGCTTTTACTTGTAAGAGTCGCATGGGGTATGTATACCTGTATCCTTCTGATATTGAATTCATTTAGTGTGCACTAACATTTTACTATCATTTAGTGTACACTAACATTTTACTATAATTTAGTGTACACTAACATTTTACTATCATTTAGTGTACACTAACAGTTTACTATCATTTAGTGTGCACTAACATTTTACTATCATTTAGCCTGCACTAACAATTTACTATCATTTAGTGTACACTAACAGTTTACTATCATTTAGTGTGCACTAACATTTTACTATCATTTAGCCTGCACTAACAATTTACTATCATTTAGTGTACACTAACAGTTTACTATCATTTAGTGTACACTAACAGTTTACTATCATTTAGTGTACACTAACAGTCTACTATCATTTAGTGTACACTAACAGTTTACTATCATTTAGTGTACACTAACAGTTTACTATCATTTAGTGTACACTAACAGTTTACTATCATTTAGTGTACATTTAAAGTTTACTATCATTTAGTGTACACTAAAAGTTTACTCTCATTTAGTGTACACTAAAAGTTTACTATCATTTAGTGTACACTAACATTTTACTATCATTTAGTGTACACTAAAAGTTTACTATCATTTAGCGTGCACTAACATTTTACTATCATTTAGTGTACACTAAAAGTTTACTATAATTTAGCGTGCACTAACATTTTACTATCATTTAGCGTGTACTAACATTTTACTATCATTTAGCGTGCACTAACATTTTACTATCATTTAGTGTACACTAATATTTTACTATCATTTAGTGTACACTAACATTTTACTTTTATTTAGTGTAAGCTAACATTGTATTATTATTTAATGTACACTTACATTTACTATCATTTAATGTATAACATTATACCATCATTTAGTGTACACTTACATTTACTAACATTTAATGTATACCAACATTATACCATTATTTAGTGTACACTTACATTTACTATCATTTATTGTACACTAACATTATACCATCATTTAGGGTACACTTACATTTACTATTATTTAGTGTATACTAATATTTTACTGACTGTTATAATTCAGAGACGGTAAGGAAGGTTGTGAACATTTTAATTGCACCTACTTCGTTTCTTACAACGTATCTTTGGATATCGTCGATGTTGAAATTAGTGCTAAAACCACAGGATGGGTAGCAATAGGATTTTCATCTGACAGAAAAATGGTATGTTTACATTTGTATCAAAGATAAATAGGATATTCTCAATATTATATATAATTTTCATTATGTATACTTGTGTCAGACACAAACATACCCGTAGGAGACGTATCAGGCATGATGAATATGGTATGTTGTTGTTTATAATGTTGTGTACTGGCATGATCTGAATTAGTGTCAATATAAACACGTAAGCTTGTGGACGGATAGAATGTGGTTAGTACTGGTTAAGGTCTAAAGGAAATCCATGGAAGCTAGTTAAGATAACTGCCCACTATGATATAACTGAAATAATGTTGAAAATGTCGTTAAATTCGAAGAAATAATGAATAAAATAAAAAAGGACAAAACCCTGTTTTTCCAAGGAAAGCTCATTTAACAAGACAAGTTATCAAGACATTGTATTGAACGCGAAACCTTTTTTCTTTGATTTACTTTCCATTATATTACACGCAACAATTAATAGAGTTGACGTAGATATTTTAGATGTACAATTATACCTGTGTTCAAAGGCCACTCTTGGGAAAGACAAAATATGCTTTTATTGACAGGTGGCCTTTGTTTGGAGGTCATTTTGTGTTAAATGATCAATGACGGTTTTTAAAACAATGACCTTTCTTCACAGGGAGGCCTTCATTTGGTGTTGGATGCTAACACATGTTTGACTATAGATTTCTGTTGAGCAGGGAACTAATTTCTTGACTAAAATCATTATCTCATTTCGCCAAATTATTACGATCATTTGTCAACTTGCGTACGATAAATATATTTACAAAAACTAGGTCACCATAGCATAGTTTTGTCACGTGTTGTGTATTTAAATGGAGACACACCTTAATAGATAGTATTTTGTAACCTATTCCGAATATCTGGAAACTTACTGCTGTATTTTATGGTGAAATGTGTACAAAATAACCGGCATGCAACAAATGTTACCGGTCAGCATAATTACGCATGCGTAGTAATTTAGTTTGACTTTTTCGTTAATAACTAGAATTCCATCGATAATGAAATTAAAGCATCGAAAGTATTGTCAGAAGCGAAAGTTAAAATGTTATTGATAATAATTATTTGGTAGATATGCATTAGATAACTAATGATACCAAATATCTTAACCAACTCTAGGCCACAATGTTACAAACCCAAATGTATACATTGTTTGGACTACTAGTGATGTTTTCCTCAAAAGGAAGAGTCAGTTTTGGCCCAGTGTAATGAAAACTTTTTTGTAGAGGTCCACTTGTTATGCTCCCAATTTTGTTGAAGTTGATAGTAAACAAATACCTCTTCCTGTTTACGGTAAAAACACATCTGACTCTGAAAACTTCGTAATTATATGTAATAATAGAGTTAAGTATCTCCTGCATTACAGTTTACTCTTTTGCGGTGTATTTGAGTGTGCCAGAGGTCCTGGGTTAAAATAATTCTTAAAACGCCCTGAATTCAGCCAAACGGGCGTATATTTCTGTTATAATTATAATTCATTTTTGTTGAAGTTTTAAATAAAGATGTATTATGCTAACCCATCTCGCAAATGAGAATTTCATTTCGCGAGATCAAGTCCATTCCGTACTTTATATCTATCCAGTAGGCGGAGTTACGGTTAACTGGCGTCCTCGCTCTGCTAGACTAAGACTAGCGATTCCCATGCGTATAGTAGAGATGCGCACTATTTATTGCCTTTATGAATGAAACCTTGGTGCGGATGAATACTGAATTATTAAACTAAATAGTTTTACAATTTGAAATGCCAAAACAATGTTGCAATTCAAAATGAACACAATCCTGCACTATATCCAACGTGTATCATAACTGCAATCGGTAGAGTAATGCAACTAGTGGTACTATTTTCAACACGAATGTTCACACGTATTTGTTAAAACAAAACTGGGTGTATCACTATAAAAGCTCTCGCTTCGCTTTCGCTTCTAAAAATGGCTAAAATTACTGATTAATCTTTCTTGGAGTTTTTCTTTAAATCAGCGCGCGTATTCTTGTTTTCGCTGAGATCGGCGCCTGGAGACGGATGAGTCAAGTTGGCATCTTTATACTGAATCAATCAAACGCTTGCATTTTTATAAAGCTCCTACACGACTTGGACGCTAATTCCCTCAAAATATTGCTTGCTGATATTCGTTATAAATTTCGATACATTTTCTGGTACATGTTTGTGAGATATGGATTGAAATTGCTTTCAACTCATCAAAATCGGAATTGATAGCATTTTGAATGTTATTCGTCTGTTGCCTTTATTTTGTACTTGAATCTTATGTGAAATGTATATTTGATGTATATAACTATATGTTACTCATTTGATACACAACTGAACGAATAGAACTTTATTTTTTAAAAGAAAACAAAAACAAGATGACTCTGTCTTGGCGCTACCTCGGTCAATATGATTTTTCTCGCGCTGACAATTATACCTCATTGTACACGTAAATCGTTATGTAATAGTTTTGTACAGTTAAACTCCTCAACACCAGATCCCTTCCGGACTGGAACAAAAGTGCGTTTTTCTGAGAAGTCCTGTTTTCGGAGAACTTTCGATAAATTCGATAAACTTCCGGATTTCTGGGAGTCCGGTTTCCAGGAGTTTTAATTTATTTTGTTTTGAAGTGTAAATTAATTTTAATAATTGAATGCTACAAATGATTTTCATTTCCTCGAATTGTATCGTCAGAGAAAGATGAATGCCATGGAGACGATATTTTCTGGGCATTTACGAATCCGTTACTAGTACAAGATGTAATTAGTTTGTTATTGTGTACTTGTGTGACTAATTGATACAACCTACTTATTAAACGATATTAAGGGTATTACGCATAAGTCACACAAACTGAAGGATTCATGTAAACTTAGAACTATGATTGCTTGATTGCTTTGCTTGCTTGCTTGCTTTGCTTGATTGTTGGATTGCTTGATATCCCTTTGTGTTTTTCTAAGTGTACACCCAGTTCTTTGATACTCGAGAGCCCCTCCGGTTAGCTCAGTGGTTAGAGTGTCTACTGATCAAGAGGTTGTGAGTTCGAAACCAGGGCGAGGCTCACGCTGTCCGTGAAGAATTTGACTGAAGATATTACATCGTATGTTAAATCATCCCCACCTCTAAATTATGTGGGGTAACTTGGTAGTAGCTTGTGGATATAATGTGTCTAATACTAGTTAAAGCCTAAATGAAGTCCAGGAAAGCTGGTTAGGATAACTGCCCGCCGCGATATGTTTGAAATTATTATTAAAATGGCATTAGATCCGGTGAAATAAATAAATATTTGATACTGTTTCGCATACAAAAGATTGTTGAACTCTTGTCTGACACAAATTGTATTGTCTGTCAATGTGGCTGATGGTAATACGACAAGAAATTTCAAGCTTACCACTGTATTGAAGCCATGATGTCATACAAAACAATTGCTTTTTCTAAGTACATATATCTAAATCCAATTACCCAAGAATTGTCTAATAGACACATGCTCATTGTGATAGATAGTAACATTACGACAGGAAATATTGCAATATCAAGACAATCAAAGTTTGCAGATCGGAAATTGTGACTTGACATGTTCCTCTACGTTGAACCTGGCTCCCAGAATCAATACAATTACAATGATGTAACATTTTGTAAAACCGTTGGCAGAACACTTTCATAATCTACAGCTTATATACAGAAACTGTACAAATTGGAAATTTCATTCCTCAGACAACAGGAGCACTGATTGTATCCACATGTGTTTTGTCATAAATACGAAATTTGATTAGTCGAGAAGCAACACTAATTAAGGTCACTGACGTCATTGAAAAAATGATCACGTGACTAGGTACTTGTTTCTGTTTTATTCCTAAATTGTTTGAGACATGATTGTGAGAAATTCATCTATCTGAAGACTTTCTTTCATTATCAAGACACTGCTAGATCTTCATCAAATCTTACCGTGCAGTGGAAATTGGTACAAGACATTTATCATTACTGTCCTCTCTATCCAAAGACTTGATCATTAAGCCGCAAACGAATGAAGACAAGAGGGTGTCATTGTCGTCTAGTTTGATCATAATGTCACTAAATTAATGTCTTTCCTGTTTCTGAGTCTGTGACGTAATTGACACATGTTCTCCGAACGATGCTGATTTTATAGCAATCTTATGAAGAAACAAGAAATGTCTTTAAAAAGACAGTCGCGAAGTTTCTTTGATGTTATTAACACTGTTGAAACCAAAAGTATGATTTTTATTAAATTCCTAAATTGCCGTTACAGTACCGTGTGAACACCATTCATCAGCTAGCAGTCCAATTAGGTCATGCATTAAAATGTTAGATATTAGGCAGCTAAATAAATTACGCATTAAGTCATATCTACTGTAAATTAATTCAAATAGATGTAAAATGTTTGTCAAGAACGGTTTATCTACAAGAAGTACACATTAAACAATTGCAGACTCGCTATAAGTTGGCATGGTCTTAATTTTTCTACGCTTGTAGATTTCACCCAATGGAAGGAAGAGTTTCCTGAATGATCCAATAGAATGAGGAATCTCTTCTGAATAATTAATACGTCATGCCAAGAACTATAGGTCAAAAGTGAGCTTAGACACCTTCGCGAGAAAAACCCGTATAAACTGGTTGGACACCTCTTTTTGTGTGTTTCAAATTATTCTAAGGTTCAAATATGTAAGAAAATGACTATATAAGAGTTTTGTTTATCGACTAAGTCGAGTGAAATACAACAGCATACATATACTGCTTTGTACATACCGTACTGACACTATAATCTGTCGGAAATTCTCAGCGTAAGAAAATTGTCTCAGACATAATAAGCAGGTCGTTATTTTGTTGTTATTATTCACAGACTACTTTCCAACATGGCTGACCCTGGGAATCCAACGATGGAAACAACTTATTTCTCTTTCAATGGGGATTTGATGACCATTTATCAATCGCAAATGATAAACACGTTTGAGAGTCTGTAATTCTTAGAATAATTCTTTTGAAAACGAGTACTAAGTACCTAGTGTTGAAAACGTGGTGACCGGAAACCGTATAACCAAAATTGGTAACCCTACACTTATGTACGAGGCGTATTTCTCAGTAACGAAAATGCCCGAGTAGTTACGATTGTCTGTCATTGTCTGTCATTGTTCTTCATTGAATTCTAAAATTAGAAATATTTTCGTAGTCAGAAAGATGTACAGAAAGCTATTCGGTATGTAGCAAAGATTTCCCGACAGACTAATGAAAATCACTATATTATTGTTTCACGAACAACAAACATGTAGGCCTATTCAACATGGATTCATCTGGGTGCAAATATTGTAGTTTGAGAAGTGGAGAATGTATTTACTGGATTTAGTTTCCATCGTAACTGATGTAAAATTATACAACATAAATATGTTCTGTTTGAGTAAATTATGTAAAATTATACAACATAAATATGTTCTGTTTGAGTAAATTATGTAACAGTATACAACATAAATATGTTCTGTTTGAGTAAATTATGTAAAATCATACAACATAAATATGTTCTGTTTGAGTAAATTATGTAAAATTATACAACATAAATATGTTCTGTTTGAGTAAATTATGTAAAATTATACAACATAAATATGTTCTGTTTGAGTAAATTATGTAAAATTATACAACATAAATATGTTCTGTTTGAGTAAATTATGTAAAATTATACAACATAAATATGTTCTGTTTGAGTAAATTATGTAAAATTATACAACATAAATATGTTCTGTTTGAGTAAATTATGTAAAATTATACAACATAAATATGTTCTGTTTGAGTAAATTATGTAAAATTATACAACATAAATATGTTCTGTTTGAGTAAATTATGTAAAATTATACAACATAAATATGTTCTGTTTGAGTAAATTATGTAAAATTATACAACATAAATATGTTCTGTTTGAGTAAATTATGTAAAATCATACAACATAAATATGTTCTGTTTGAGTAAGTTATGTAACAGTATACAACATAAATATGTTCTGTTTGAGTAAATTATGTAAAATTATACAACATAAATATGTTCTGTTTGAGTAAATTATGTAACAGTATACAACATAAATATGTTCTGTTTGAGTAAGTTATGTAAAATTATACAACATAAATATGTTCTGTTTGAGTAAATTATGTAAAATTATACAACATAAATATGTTCTGTTTGAGTAAGTTATGTAACAGTATACAACATAAATATGTTCTGTTTGAGTAAGTTATGTAACAGTATACAACATAAATATGTTCTGTTTGAGTAAGTTATGTAACAGTATACAACATAAATATGTTCTGTTTGAGTAAGTTATGTAACAGTATACAACATAAATATGTTCTGTTTGAGTAAGTTATGTAACAGTATACAACATAAATATGTTCTGTTTGAGTAAGTTATGTAACAGTATACAACATAAATATGTTCTGTTTGAGTAAATTATGTAAAATTATACAACATAAATATGTTCTGTTTGAGTAAATTATGTAAAATTATACAACATAAATATGTTCTGTTTGAGTAAATTATGTAAAATTATACAACATAAATATGTTCTGTTTGAGTAAATTATGTAAAATTATACAACATAAATATGTTCTGTTTGAGTAAATTATGTAAAATTATACAACATAAATATGTTCTGTTTGAGTAAATTATGTAAAATTATACAACATAAATATGTTCTGTTTGAGTAAATTATGTAAAATTATACAACATAAATATGTTCTGTTTGAGTAAGTTATGTAAAATTATACAACATAAATATGTTCTGTTTGAGTAAATTATGTAAAATTATACAACATAAATATGTTCTGTTTGAGTAAATTATGTAAAATTATACAACATAAATATGTTCTGTTTGAGTAAATTATGTAACAGTATACAACATAAATATGTTCTGTTTGAGTAAATTATGTAACAGTATACAACATAAATATGTTCTGTTTGAGTAAATTATGTAACAGTATACAACATAAATATGTTCTGTTTGAGTAAATTATGTAACAGTATACAACATAAATATGTTCTGTTTGAGTAAATTATGTAAAATTATACAACATAAATATGTTCTGTTTGAGTAAATTATGTAAAATTATACAACATAAATATGTTCTGTTTGAGTAAATTATGTAACAGTATACAACATAAATATGTTCTGTTTGAGTAAATTATGTAACAGTATACAACATAAATATGTTCTGTTTGAGTAAATTATGTAACAGTATACAACATAAATATGTTCTGTTTGAGTAAATTATGTAACAGTATACAACATAAATATGTTCTGTTTGAGTAAATTATGTAACAGTATACAACATAAATATGTTCTGTTTGAGTAAATTATGTAACAGTATACAACATAAATATGTTCTGTTTGAGTAAATTATGTAACAGTATACAACATAAATATGTTCTGTTTGAGTAAATTATGTAAAATTATACAACATAAATATGTTCTGTTTGAGTAAATTATGTAAAATTATACAACATAAATATGTTCTGTTTGAGTAAATTATGTAAAATTATACAACATAAATATGTTCTGTTTGAGTAAATTATGTAAAATTATACAACATAAATATGTTCTGTTTGAGTAAATTATGTAACAGTATACAACATAAATATGTTCTGTTTGAGTAAGTTATGTAAAAGTATACAACATAAATATGTTCTGTTTGAGTAAGTTATGTAAAATTATACAACATAAATATGTTCTGTTTGAGTAAATTATGTAAAATTATACAACATAAATATGTTCTGTTTGAGTAATTTATGTAAAATTATACAACATAAATATGTTCTGTTTGAGTAATTTATGTAAAATTATACAACATGAATATGTTCTGTTTGAGTAATTTATGTAAAATTATACAACATAAATATGTTCTGTTTGAGTAAATTATGTAACAGTATACAACATAAATATGTTCTGTTTGAGTAAATTATGTAACAGTATACAACATAAATATGTTCTGTTTGAGTAAGTTATGTAAAAGTATACAACATAAATATGTTCTGTTTGAGTAAATTATGTAAAATTATACAACATAAATATGTTCTGTTTGAGTAAATTATGTAACAGTATACAACATAAATATGTTCTGTTTGAGTAAGTTATGTAAAAGTATACAACATAAATATGTTCTGTTTGAGTAAATTATGTAACAGTATACAACATAAATATGTTCTGTTTGAGTAAGTTATGTAAAAGTATACAACATAAATATGTTCTGTTTGAGTAAATTATGTAAAATTATACAACATAAATATGTTCTGTTTGAGTAAATTATGTAAAATTATACAACATAAATATGTTCTGTTTGAGTAAGTTATGTAAAATTATACAACATAAATATGTTCTGTTTGAGTAAATTATGTAAAATTATACAACATAAATATGTTCTGTTTGAGTAAATTATGTAACAGTATACAACATAAATATGTTCTGTTTGAGTAAATTATGTAAAATTATACAACATAAATATGTTCTGTTTGAGTAAATTATGTAACAGTATACAACATAAATATGTTCTGTTTGAGTAAATTATGTAAAATTATACAACATAAATATGTTCTGTTTGAGTAAATTATGTAAAATTATACAACATAAATATGTTCTGTTTGAGTAAATTATGTAAAATTATACAACATAAATATGTTCTGTTTGAGTAAATTATGTAACAGTATACAACATAAATATGTTCTGTTTGAGTAAATTATGTAAAATTATACAACATAAATATGTTCTGTTTGAGTAAGTTATGTAAAATTATACAACATAAATATGTTCTGTTTGAGTAAATTATGTAAAATTATACAACATAAATATGTTCTGTTTGAGTAAATTATGTAAAATTATACAACATAAATATGTTCTGTTTGAGTAAATTATGTAAAATTATACAACACAAATATGTTCTGTTTGAGTAAATTATGTAAAATTATACAACATAAATATGTTCTGTTTGAGTAAATTATGTAACAGTATACAACATAAATATGTTCTGTTTGAGTAAGTTATGTAAAATTATACAACATAAATATGTTCTGTTTGAGTAAATTATGTAACAGTATACAACATAAATATGTTCTGTTTGAGTAAGTTATGTAAAATTATACAACATAAATATGTTCTGTTTGAGTAAATTATGTAACAGTATACAACATAAATATGTTCTGTTTGAGTAAATTATGTAAAATTATACAACATAAATATGTTCTGTTTGAGTAAGTTATGTAAAATTATACAACATAAATATGTTCTGTTTGAGTAAGTTATGTAAAATTATACAACATAAATATGTTCTGTTTGAGTAAATTATGTAAAATTATACAACATAAATATGTTCTGTTTGAGTAAATTATGTAAAATTATACAACATAAATATGTTCTGTTTGAGTAAGTTATGTAAAATTATACAACATAAATATGTTCTGTTTGAGTAAGTTATGTAAAATTATACAACATAAATATGTTCTGTTTGAGTAAATTATGTAACAGTATACAACATAAATATGTTCTGTTTGAGTAAATTATGTAACAGTATACAACATAAATATGTTCTGTTTGAGTAAATTATGTAAAATTATACAACATAAATATGTTCTGTTTGAGTAAATTATGTAACAGTATACAACATAAATATGTTCTGTTTGAGTAAATTATGTAAAATTATACAACATAAATATGTTCTGTTTGAGTAAATTATGTAAAATTATACAACATAAATATGTTCTGTTTGAGTAAATTATGTAAAATTATACAACATAAATATGTTCTGTTTGAGTAAATTATGTAAAATTATACAACATAAATATGTTCTGTTTGAGTAAATTATGTAACAGTATACAACATAAATATGTTCTGTTTGAGTAAGTTATGTAAAAGTATACAACATAAATATGTTCTGTTTGAGTAAGTTATGTAAAATTATACAACATAAATATGTTCTGTTTGAGTAAATTATGTAAAATTATACAACATAAATATGTTCTGTTTGAGTAATTTATGTAAAATTATACAACATAAATATGTTCTGTTTGAGTAATTTATGTAAAATTATACAACATGAATATGTTCTGTTTGAGTAATTTATGTAAAATTATACAACATAAATATGTTCTGTTTGAGTAAATTATGTAACAGTATACAACATAAATATGTTCTGTTTGAGTAAATTATGTAACAGTATACAACATAAATATGTTCTGTTTGAGTAAGTTATGTAAAAGTATACAACATAAATATGTTCTGTTTGAGTAAATTATGTAAAATTATACAACATAAATATGTTCTGTTTGAGTAAATTATGTAACAGTATACAACATAAATATGTTCTGTTTGAGTAAGTTATGTAAAAGTATACAACATAAATATGTTCTGTTTGAGTAAATTATGTAACAGTATACAACATAAATATGTTCTGTTTGAGTAAGTTATGTAAAAGTATACAACATAAATATGTTCTGTTTGAGTAAATTATGTAAAATTATACAACATAAATATGTTCTGTTTGAGTAAATTATGTAAAATTATACAACATAAATATGTTCTGTTTGAGTAAGTTATGTAAAATTATACAACAT
This sequence comes from Lutraria lutraria, assembly GCA_964023205.1. Lineage (NCBI taxonomy): Eukaryota > Metazoa > Mollusca > Bivalvia > Venerida > Mactridae > Lutraria > Lutraria lutraria. Next base: position 33,600,623 of record OZ026848.1, on the reverse strand, counting down.
AAATATGTTCTGTTTGAGTAAATTATGTAAAATTATACAACATAAATATGTTCTGTTTGAGTAAATTATGTAACAGTATACAACATAAATATGTTCTGTTTGAGTAAATTATGTAAAATTATACAACATAAATATGTTCTGTTTGAGTAAATTATGTAAAATTATACAACATAAATATGTTCTGTTTGAGTAAATTATGTAACAGTATACAACATAAATATGTTCTGTTTGAGTAAATTATGTAAAATTATACAACATAAATATGTTCTGTTTGAGTAAATTATGTAAAATTATACAACATAAATATGTTCTGTTTGAGTAAATTATGTAAAATTATACAACATAAATATGTTCTGTTTGAGTAAATTATGTAACAGTATACAACATAAATATGTTCTGTTTGAGTAAATTATGTAAAATTATACAACATAAATATGTTCTGTTTGAGTAAGTTATGTAAAATTATACAACATAAATATGTTCTGTTTGAGTAAATTATGTAAAATTATACAACATAAATATGTTCTGTTTGAGTAAATTATGTAAAATTATACAACATAAATATGTTCTGTTTGAGTAAATTATGTAAAATTATACAACACAAATATGTTCTGTTTGAGTAAATTATGTAAAATTATACAACATAAATATGTTCTGTTTGAGTAAATTATGTAACAGTATACAACATAAATATGTTCTGTTTGAGTAAGTTATGTAAAATTATACAACATAAATATGTTCTGTTTGAGTAAATTATGTAACAGTATACAACATAAATATGTTCTGTTTGAGTAAGTTATGTAAAATTATACAACATAAATATGTTCTGTTTGAGTAAATTATGTAACAGTATACAACATAAATATGTTCTGTTTGAGTAAATTATGTAAAATTATACAACATAAATATGTTCTGTTTGAGTAAGTTATGTAAAATTATACAACATAAATATGTTCTGTTTGAGTAAGTTATGTAAAATTATACAACATAAATATGTTCTGTTTGAGTAAATTATGTAAAATTATACAACATAAATATGTTCTGTTTGAGTAAATTATGTAAAATTATACAACATAAATATGTTCTGTTTGAGTAAGTTATGTAAAATTATACAACATAAATATGTTCTGTTTGAGTAAGTTATGTAAAATTATACAACATAAATATGTTCTGTTTGAGTAAATTATGTAACAGTATACAACATAAATATGTTCTGTTTGAGTAAAATATGTAAAATTATACAACATAAATATGTTCTGTTTGAGTAAATTATGTAAAATTATACAACATAAATATGTTCTGTTTGAGTAAATTATGTAAAATTATACAACATAAATATGTTCTGTTTGAGTAAATTATGTAAAATTATACAACATAAATATGTTCTGTTTGAGTAAGTTATGTAACAGTATACAACATAAATATGTTCTGTTTGAGTAAATTATGTAAAATTATACAACATAAATATGTTCTGTTTGAGTAAGTTATGTAAAATTATACAACATAAATATGTTCTGTTTGAGTAAATTATGTAAAATTATACAACATAAATATGTTCTGTTTGAGTAAATTATGTAAAATTATACAACATAAATATGTTCTGTTTGAGTAAGTTATGTAAAATTATACAACATAAATATGTTCTGTTTGAGTAAGTTATGTAAAATTATACAACATAAATATGTTCTGTTTGAGTAAATTATGTAACAGTATACAACATAAATATGTTCTGTTTGAGTAAAATATGTAAAATTATACAACATAAATATGTTCTGTTTGAGTAAATTATGTAAAATTATACAACATAAATATGTTCTGTTTGAGTAAATTATGTAAAATTATACAACATAAATATGTTCTGTTTGAGTAAATTATGTAAAATTATACAACATAAATATGTTCTGTTTGAGTAAGTTATGTAACAGTATACAACATAAATATGTTCTGTTTGAGTAAATTATGTAAAATTATACAACATAAATATGTTCTGTTTGAGTAAATTATGTAACAGTATACAACATAAATATGTTCTGTTTGAGTAAATTATGTAAAATTATACAACATAAATATGTTCTGTTTGAGTAAATTATGTAACAGTATACAACATAAATATGTTCTGTTTGAGTAAATTATGTAAAATTATACAACATAAATATGTTCTGTTTGAGTAAATTATGTAACAGTATACAACATAAATATGTTCTGTTTGAGTAAATTATGTAAAATTATACAACATAAATATGTTCTGTTTGAGTAAGTTATGTAAAATTATACAACATAAATATGTTCTGTTTGAGTAAATTATGTAAAATTATACAACATAAATATGTTCTGTTTGAGTAAATTATGTAAAATTATACAACATAAATATGTTCTGTTTGAGTAAGTTATGTAACAGTATACAACATAAATATGTTCTGTTTGAGTAAATTATGTAAAATTATACAACATAAATATGTTCTGTTTGAGTAAATTATGTAACAGTATACAACATAAATATGTTCTGTTTGAGTAAATTATGTAAAATTATACAACATAAATATGTTCTGTTTGAGTAAGTTATGTAACAGTATACAACATAAATATGTTCTGTTTGAGTAAATTATGTAAAATTATACAACATAAATATGTTCTGTTTGAGTAAATTATGTAACAGTATACAACATAAATATGTTCTGTTTGAGTAAATTATGTAAAATTATACAACATAAATATGTTCTGTTTGAGTAAATTATGTAACAGTATACAACATAAATATGTTCTGTTTGAGTAAATTATGTAAAATTATACAACATAAATATGTTCTGTTTGAGTAAATTATGTAACAGTATACAACATAAATATGTTCTGTTTGAGTAAATTATGTAAAATTATACAACATAAATATGTTCTGTTTGAGTAAGTTATGTAAAATTATACAACATAAATATGTTCTGTTTGAGTAAATTATGTAAAATTATACAACATAAATATGTTCTGTTTGAGTAAATTATGTAAAATTATACAACATAAATATGTTCTGTTTGAGTAAGTTATGTAACAGTATACAACATAAATATGTTCTGTTTGAGTAAATTATGTAAAATTATACAACATAAATATGTTCTGTTTGAGTAAATTATGTAACAGTATACAACATAAATATGTTCTGTTTGAGTAAATTATGTAAAATTATACAACATAAATATGTTCTGTTTGAGTAAATTATGTAACAGTATACAACATAAATATGTTCTGTTTGAGTAAATTATGTAAAATTATACAACATAAATATGTTCTGTTTGAGTAAGTTATGTAAAATTATACAACATAAATATGTTCTGTTTGAGTAAATTATGTAAAATTATACAACATAAATATGTTCTGTTTGAGTAAATTATGTAAAATTATACAACATAAGTATGTTCTGTTTGAGTAAATTATGTAACAGTATACAACATAAATATGTTCTGTTTGAGTAAATTATGTAAAATTATACAACATAAATATGTTCTGTTTGAGTAAGTTATGTAACAGTATACAACATAAATATGTTCTGTTTGAGTAAATTATGTAAAATTATACAACATAAATATGTTCTGTTTGAGTAAATTATGTAAAATTATACAACATAAATATGTTCTGTTTGAGTAAATTATGTAAAATTATACAACATAAATATGTTCTGTTTGAGTAAATTATGTAACAGTATACAACATAAATATGTTCTGTTTGAGTAAATTATGTAAAATTATACAACATAAATATGTTCTGTTTGAGTAAGTTATGTAAAATTATACAACATAAATATGTTCTGTTTGAGTAAATTATGTAAAATTATACAACATAAATATGTTCTGTTTGAGTAAATTATGTAACAGTATACAACATAAATATGTTCTGTTTGAGTAAATTATGTAAAATTATACAACATAAATATGTTCTGTTTGAGTAAGTTATGTAACAGTATACAACATAAATATGTTCTGTTTGAGTAAATTATGTAAAATTATACAACATAAATATGTTCTGTTTGAGTAAATTATGTAAAATTATACAACATAAATATGTTCTGTTTGAGTAAGTTATGTAACAGTATACAACATAAATATGTTCTGTTTGAGTAAGTTATGTAACAGTATACAACATAAATATGTTCTGTTTGAGTAAATTATGTAACAGTATACAACATAAATATGTTCTGTTTGAGTAAATTATGTAAAATTATACAACATAAATATGTTCTGTTTGAGTAAGTTATGTAAAATTATACAACATAAATATGTTCTGTTTGAGTAAATTATGTAAAATTATACAACATAAATATGTTCTGTTTGAGTAAGTTATGTAAAATAGAGTAAAACGTTGTTTTTACGTTTGTCTTAATGAATCATTTACGATTTTAAAATCTACAGTTACTTCATTATCTTCTTTGCTTATAGTTCTGAGGTCTTAGATTGTAAGGGATCAGAATATACTTATAGTTATGTATAGAAAGTTGATAAAACTTGTCTGAACCAAACCCATTGTGCCTAATTTTTCTTAATTCTTAGCGCTCAAATTTCAGCATTCAACACTCCAAATTCGACACTCAAATCAGATATTTCATCACCCATCACTCAAATCTCATCACTCAGATCTCATCACTCATCATTCAAAAATCATGTCTTATCACTCAAATATCATGACTTAAGTCTCGTCACTCAAATCTCATCATTCAAATCTCATGACTCAAATCTCATCTCTTATCACTCAAATCTCATGACTCAAATCTCATCTCTTATCACTCAAATCTCATGACTCAATTCTCATCAGTCTTCCCTCAAATCTCATCATTCGAATTCTTAGCACTCGACATTAACATTTCAACACTCAACACTTGCATCTCAACACTCAGATCTCATTATTCACACTAAAACACAACACTCAGATCTCATTATTCACACTAAAACACAACACTCAAATGTTATTATTATCAATGTAATTGTCAAGTCCAACTAGTCCTATTTTAGAGGTTGAATTTAATGTTCATTAAAGCTAAGTCTTATAAATGATACATTTTTAATGTAATTTTGAGTAAAAAACAAAACAATTATGGTACAGAATAATTATACAATGTGTGAGTTTTTCACCCAAATCCTGTAATCAACAAGTTGGTCAATGTGAAATAATCCATACTAACTACTTTGTAAAAAATATTTTGTAAAATGATTAACTTCTCGAATTTAGATCTTTACGCCCTGAGTACATAGTGAATTTTGATATCTGATATTTTAAAGTAGAGTTGGTCATTTAACCAAAATGATAACAGATAAGTGTTTGACAAAAACCCGCCATAACAAAATACTGTACAGTGCAACCTAACCAGAGCGACGCTCTCTTGAGTAACAACCTCCCTTCAACAACAGCATGAGTTTTCACACTGCACGATATAACCATTGAATTAACCTTTGTTTCTGCTAAGGGTGTTGTTTTAGAGAGATGCACTATACTACAGTAGAGTTATCCGAACTCCGATTATCCGAAATGAATTTTTGGTCCCGATTTCTGCCGATATATTTAATGAAATATAACCTCGATTATCCTAATCGTATTATCCGAAACCATGGATTATTCGAAATAATATTTCGCTCCTGTCGATTTCGGATAATCCATGGTTTCGGATAATCGAGTTTTTACCGAAAGTTTGTGCTTATTGTTACAGGGTGGTGATGAGGTGATCGCGTGTAAGAAGGATCGAACGGAGGCTAAAGCAGCCACTTACAAAAATCCCTACTCCCATGACTATCCCAGAAAGAAATCAGGACCAAATGTTATCAGATTAAAACAGGTAAGTTTTTTATTTATTTGACGAGGGATCTACGTGCTGAGAGATATTACATTTACGTAAAGGGAGATTAACATGATGAGAGATTTACGTGATAAAATTTATGGGAAGAGAAATTTGCCTGACTTTTTAGCTCACATGTCACAATATTAGGATCACTCTCCGTCCGGCGTCGTGCGTCGTGCATCGTCAAACTTTTTGTTGTGACCACACTAGGGGCCACATTTTTGGCTCAATTTTAGCAAAACTGGGTCAGAACGTTTATATCAGCAAAATCTCGGACGAGTTCGATATTGGGCCATTTGGGGTCAAAAACTAGGTCACCAGGGCCAAATAAGGGAAAACCTTGTGAATACTTTAGAAATCACTGTTTTGAATTTATCTTCATGAAACTTTGTCAGAATGTTTATTTTAATAATATGTAGGTCAAGTTTGAAAATGGGTAATTTCTGTAGTAAAATTAGGTCACTAGGGCAAATTGCTGGAAAACCTTGTGAACACTCTAGAAGTCACTGTTTTGATTGGATGATCATGAAACCTTGTCAGAATGTTTGTCTTCATAATATCTTGGACGAGTTCGAACATGGGTCATCTTGGGTCAAAAACTAGGTCGCTAGGTCAAATCTTATGAAAAATCATGTTAACACTGTAGATTTCACAGTTATTATTGGATCTTCACCAAACTTTGTCAAATCGTTTGTTTTAATGATATAACGGTCAAGTATAAATATGGGTCATCTGGGGTCAATAACTAGGTCACCAGGTCAAATCTTAGGAAAACTTTGTTAACACTGTAGATGTCACAGTTTTAATTGGATATTCACTAAACCTTGTCAAAATGTTTGCCTCAATGATATGTGGGTCAAGGATGAACATGGGTCAGCCGGGTTCAAAAACTGGGTCACAAGGTCAAATCTTAGGTAAAAATCTTGTAAAAGCTCTAAATGTCATGGTTTTGATTGGATCTTGGCCAAGTTCAAATATGGGTCACCTAGGGTCAAAAACCAGGTCACAAGGTCAAATCTTAGGAAAACCTTATTAACACTGTAGATGTCAAATTTTGATCGTATCTTCACCAAACCTAGTCAGACTGTTTGTCTTAATGATATGTAAGACAAATTCGAACATAGGTCGTCTGGGGTCAAAAACTAGGTCACCGGTTCAAAACAATGTTTTAATGAGTGAACAGTGATTGTCATGTGAGCGATATAGGGCCATCTTGGCCCTCTTGTTTTAAAAAGATATCTTAATGATGAGAGATTTTCGTGAATTTAATTTTCAACGAAAAGTTATTTTTGTATTTGGGGCCTGTTTATTCTACATAGCATGTATAAATTACTGTATATACAATTAAAACAAATACATATCAGTAATTATCATTGCCGAAAACTTTAATCTGACCACACTGCCACCATATCTGTAAACGAAGTAACACGTCATGCTTATAACTTCGACAACGAAACAGGCTCGTAAAATCTGCAACTATACAGATAGCAAGCCAACAAACACAGTTCACTTCACCAGCAAACAGGAGACAGGGCAGCAAAAACAATACACAATAACCCGGTGGTCGTCTTGTACAGTAGTTGGCCAAATATATTGATCAGGATACAAACGATTAAATGTTTAAGAAGAAAACGCACGATATTAAGGACATATCCGATAGTTGCTATTGCGCATCTTAACCGTGTAAACCATGTAAGATTGTGGAAACTGTCAGATATGTCCTTAAAAGGCACAACTTCTTACAGGTATAAATCATATACATTTGTATATTTGAGGGGGAAAGGCATTTGTACTAGTTCGCCTTATACAGTGAAACAGTTTATCAAATGCAACTTTAGAAAGATTATCAATAGGTCCAACTCTGTATATCAATGAATGGTATCAAATCACACCGTGGTCTTTTGTTCAATCGCGACATGTTGTTTACACTATGGTCTTTTGCATACACTGTGAACTTTTGTTTACACTATTGTCTTTTGTTTACACTGTGGTCATATGTTTACACTGTGGTCATATGTTTACACTGTGGTCGTATGTTTACACAGTCGTCTTTTGTTTACATTGTGTTCTTTTGTTTACTCAGTGTTCTTTTGTTTACTCAGTGTTCTTTTATTTACACTGTGTTCTTTTGTTTACTCAGTGTTTTTTTTGTTTACACTATGGTCTTTTGTTTACACTGTGGTCGTTTGTTTACACAGTCGTCTTTTGTTTACACTGTGCTCTTTTGTTTACAGTGTTGTCGTTTGTTTACACTGTTATCTTTTGTGTACACTGTGATAATTTGTTTACACTGTAGTCTTTTGTTTACAATGTTGTCTTTTGTTTACACTGTGGTCTTTTGTTTACACTGTGGTCTTTTGTTAACATCGTGTTGTTTCATTTACACTGTGGTCTTTTGTTTACAATGTTGTCTTTTGTTCACACTATAGTCTGTTGTAAACTGTGGCCTTTGTTCGTAAATGGTCCATAGGCACTCGATTTCGTGATTTTTATACGTTTACAGACGTTATTTTTCAATTTCACCCATCAAACAACGCAAACCCGTCGAAAGAAAAATCTTCATTTTTTCCCTTATTGAGTGTATAAAATACTCCAAGGTAGTGAACTCGCCATCTTTTCGATTGACGGTAGTGACCAAAAAAAGCAAGGTTCCCGGAAAGCACGTGCATATTAGAAGGAATGTGCGTCATATAAAAACGTACATTTGTATTTGGGCAAGCCAGAAAGTTAACAGTGATCTGTTCAGACAGAAAGCAAACATTTATTTGACGCTGATATTGATTACACATCAATCAAGATTATCTCTTTAGACTACATCACGAATGAGTGAGCTGTGTTTATGCGCCGTGGTTAATTTTTTTAGGTAAGGCCATTATTCAAGTAATCCCAGCGGATACTGGATCTGCATATCAACGTTGCGGTATAAACGGTATAAAAGTAATTCGTATAAATTTGTAACAATTGTATGATTATATGACGACAATTTAGTAGATAGCTCAAATGTGATCATATGTTTGGTAAACAGCTAAAATGTGATCATATGTTTGGTAAACAGCTAAAATGTGATCATATGTTTGGTAAACAGCTAAAATGTGATCATATGTTTGGTAAACAGCTAAAATGTGATCATATGTTTGGTAAACAGCTAAAATGTGATTATTGCAAGATTTATTTAAATACATCTAGGCAATATGCCGATAAGAACACAGTGATCATTTGACACAAATACGTAACTATATAAACATAAGCACTATGTCTCAGTCAGTGTGTCTTATGTATGTATACATACATACATACATACATACATATATTAGGTGTTAACGTTCAGAAGGAATGTCTGTACGTGAGTTGGACGTATGCTGGCATACTGTCTATAAGCAAGAATTAAAATATATATCTGACAAAGACTCGAAATATTATTCAGAACACGAGACTGTTCTTGCGTTTGTGTAAGTCTCTCTTTGGAATTATGTTGAACATATTTTGAAGATTCGAAGTAAAGTTTTTTTTAAGTTCCACGTGGGAATTCTTTTGGAGACACTAAACATCTTGAGAAACTATGTTTGTTGGGATTTTTTGCTGAGAACGTCAAATACAAAATTTATATTTCGTGCCAAATGACCGCTGATTCTCACAGGAGTTGACGGATGACGTATTGAAAAGAAATGATGTAATCTTACAGACATATTTAACAATAAAACGTTTGTTTGTCGAATAAATATCAGCAGGAATCTGCATAAACACTACATTAAGCTTTAAAGATAAAATACGATGTATTTGGAATACTTCATTGATATTTGTTTTGTTTGTTTTGTTTTTATAATTGTCACTTACACGTTGTTTATTTTTGTTCCTACGGTATATCTAATATTCTTACACTTTGAAAAAAGATAGATTTCGTGTAAAACCATTGTGGTCACATTTACTCTCAGGATGTTACTGTCCAGTTGGCGCTTAGGGGGATATCTGAGTTTGACAAAGACCAGTTGTTTAACTTTCTTTCTTATAGTATCGGATACAAGATGGATATATCTATTGTCATTTCACCAGAAGTACAAGTGTCAAGGGTTACCAAGATCTAACTAATGAGTGGCACCAGCTTTATGCTTATGGACCATTATCTGCAGGTTAGTGGTTTGTATACTTGTCTAGATAATAAATGTAGTTATATCTAAATAGAATAAGGAACACATCAGCTGGGTTCATTCAAATGAACCTGAACCAATGTACAGAGAACCAATAACGTGTGACTTGTTTATATTAAGAATACTAGTATTCGAATCACACATGGAGCTTTAAATGATTAAATGTATGTATTTTGTAATGTGGCGAACATATCAATCTACTTAGTATATGTTATTTCCTTGGTCGGACAACAATTTCTCTGTTAATGGTGTAGTTTTTATTTATTTCAGGGGGTGAACTGGAGAAACATACATCCACGCCTTATGTATCCAGAAAGATGTCAATAGTAACTCGAACCAATGAATATTCAAACTGTACTGACAGTATTGTTTGTTCTATTTCATTTGTTTTGCTATTAGCGTGTTTTCAACGTATGCTTTGTCTGTGAGCTTCATTGCTTTAGAAATATCTAACGACTAGTCTGATATTTATGTCAAATCCTCTGCATAAAGTATTGAAATTCGCTTAATATTTGTCCTTGACACTAATGTAGAACGGAGGTGGATTGTGACAAAAACATTGCCCACTCATCGCAAAATAATTAAACCACGGTTTGTTTGATCGATAACGAAGCAGCAAGATATAACAATTCTCTGCTGTTTGTTTGCATTTAACAGACACACACAAAAACACAGAAAATTTCGAGGTTAGCAAACGGAGTCAATTGATTCAAAGTAGCCCTAAATTATTATATGTCGCAATTAAGATTCTTTATACGAAACGTGCTTACAATCGTATATATAATGACAGCGTTTATGTTCTATCAAAGTTTCTATTAATTATATTTATAAAAAAACGTATAGTTTTTAACTTCAAATGAATGTCTTTCATATTTTCCAGTAATCATTAAAAGTCATGAATGTATTATATTAGTTAAGTTGAGCATGAGTTTGCTAAATATCCTACAAATGTTCCTTTGGAACTTTTTTAGTTGAGTTTAAATCAAAGTTAAATTTTGGGGATAAAAAAGTAGAAATTTACAGATTTCTGAACTATATTTGCCATGAGGTTGACACGATGTTATTTGAATATTTTAACAAGAAATAGATTTAGACTCAACGGACTTTAAGATTCGATGGTGAATCTTTAGTTCAAGATAAAAGTGTTTCGGTTCAATTGTCAAATTTAAAATCACAATGCTACAGTATTCTAAGATAAACTGATTCTCAATACATGCTAATCGTAATTGTTTGTATAATGTAATTCAATATTTAAAGCTCCATTAGATTTTTAAATTTAGCAGTACAGAACAATCAAAGTAATGATGGTAAAATATAAGAAATATAATTATCTTATTTGCTCTAGAATAATATTACACGATGCCTTTCTTTTACCACATCTCGTAGAAATGTTGTCAGACGCTCTTTTCTTATTTTTTTTGCATTATCATTGAATAAAATACTGTTCTATATTTCTATACGTACTTTGTGATTAAAAAAGAAAATTACGGAATGTTTTTTTTTGTGCAAATAATAGTCAATTTCACTGATAAGATATCTTTCTATGTAAACTAAGGCCTACTTTAATTTTAACATCCAGAATGCTAATGGGGCTTTCAAGGCTTAGTGGTACTACGTAGAATACAAGTGGCAAAGAGATAATCCTAACGTTAATACATTTTCAAATCATAAATACTTGGGCATTTCCGCAATGGATAAATACGTATTTTTTATCCTATTAATTAGTTCACATCCTTATAAAGATCAAGCTTATTGTTTGCCTTTTTGTCGCATGAGGTCTTCGCAGATTCATCATTCCAACCAAAGTTAACTCCAAATTCCTACATAACGACCATTTTCTAGAAAAAAAACTTCACTAAGAATCATCCGTATTTTGAATGATAACAAGTCTATTGAACGTAATAGTTTGTTGTAAGAAACATTTAAATGAGGACTGTTTGTTAGTGCCTTAACACACGCCGAATTATCAAAACTGATGATTCAATAGACGTTAGAAGTCTTACAATTCTCGTGCGATTTACATTCAAATGGCCTCCTTGATAAAACAAATCTAACTTTACGGCGAGTCTGTCTCCAGACTTTACCAATACATAACACTTAAAACACAATTAACTTCCCTTGATAGGCTAATATTGGCTTCTGTAAATTTTATCACCGTTTGTTTATCAGTAACTTAGTCTTATAAATATGTACGAAGATATATACAGACAGTCACACGGTGTAACATTTGTGCATGCTTCTTAACGCCTTACTTTTTTAAAATTTGCTGAATACATGTATGTATAATATTTGTCTGCATTGTACAAACTTATAGTTCAATTCCAGCTTTTTGCTTTTTGGTATATCCGATTTCTAGCAAGAAGTTAATGTACAATCTAGTAAGATAAATAATTCGCCAGTTTTATTGAACACGTCTATTTTATTGAGAGCATCTCCTTTTAGAATGGGGTTATCTGGATCATAGCAATAACTCATCTTTTAACGCGGATTAATAGCATTCATACTGCTTTTAAGGGTACTATTTACTTGAGAAAGTGTAGATATTAAGGGGTTTTGGGATCATTATAAACTATCGATTTTCTGGTCTATACATGCTACAACTTAGACTCTGTGTGTTGTACGCAGTTTACAGATAGGTAAGCACTTATACTAACCGTTTAAATATTGTTAACATGTCTTCTTTGCGGGATGATTTAATTAGTCATTCTATGTATTGTTGTTATCCAAGTATTTAAATGTTCTTATGACTTTAAAAGATCGTTAATTTAAAACGTCTTATAGTCTTATTCTGTCATGTATACGTTTGTGATGGTACTGAAGCTATTTCCAACAGCTCAACATCGTCAACTTACCATTCGATAATTAGGAGAACGTTTTTGACACTCTAAACGTAATTTTCGATTAGATCAAATAACAGAGAAGTTGGCAGTTCTCTCCCAGCATCACAAACACTTGTTTCTTTCAGGCCTAAAGTTTTAGTTTTAGATTACGTGCTCATTAAAAACATGATAGGTAGGTTGGAATTGTTTTTATTTTTGCTCTTTAGGTGTGTGAAAATGCAAAAAGGCAAGTAATAGACGTACCGTTCCTCGGGCCTTATAGAAAAGACTAGGGCCGCCGGGCAATAATAGGGTACGTCGTATAATCAGAAACAAACTATTTTACGCTTCATGTGTAGTGTAGTAAACATGAAGAATGATGTTAAATGTTAGCTTGTTCTATTGTTGATCTAGCTTATTAAGTCGTTTTTGACATTTATATGTGTAAGAATATGTATGTATACGTAAGCATATGTAAATATTGATATATGTGTGTAAAATATGTAAATTCTTCATTTGGTGTTTTATTAGATATAAATATTGTATTATTATATTTAAATTAGTATAAATGTAAATATTTCATGTGCTAAATGTACAACGCTTTAACAAAAAGTATTTCCTACAATTAACCAATCTGATTAATTAAATGTTCCTGGCCTCATTTCATAATCATACGTGAATTATTTTTTTATTTCTTTTGTCACATATTTCGTTACAATACGCTCAACCAACAACTTCGGTTTCAGAGTTTTAAAAATATCATTACACGTGTGAGCATCCTTTTTTCATTTTCACAAGTTTCATGCTCAAATATATTAATCTAGCTGAATGATGCAGTTTTTGCATGTTTACTATACCAACCAGTTTTCTTTATTAAAAAGTATCATTTGTTTCATTTTTTCCCAAATAGCGCTAGTTCATGATCGAATGTTTTTGCATATGTATGTGATTGCAATCTACATTTTCATGCCTATGACGTAACTTACTGCTGTTAACTCAAATCAATCGTAAATTGTTGTACTTTTTTCTACGATTAAATCTAAATGGGAACATCTGAGTTGAGTTCTCTATTACGAGTAAATCGACTTAGACTGGAAACGAGGGAAATCCTACTTACAAGTTTTCAACATGACAGAACAGAATTTTTATTTCAGACTTATAAATACAAAAGTATATCGTCTTGTTTACATACAATGAATATACATAAAACATACCCACATAAATACATACAGTGCGAGTATTTTAATACAAATACAACAAATATTTCTTAAACAATAGCACAACATTACTATGATGATAAACAACATTGCTATGATGATAAACAACATTACTATGATGATAAACAACATTACTATGATGATAAACAACATTACTATGATGATAAACAACATTACTATGATGATAAACAACATTACTATGATGATAAACTATAAAAATAAACTATTGAGAATTCAAAAAAAGTATTCCGTTATAACAAAGTTTCTTTGACATATCAGGATACATTTGTCGATATATTTCTATTTTGTATATTAAGCAATTCAATAAATTTAAACGTAGATGATTTTTTAAAATAAAAGTAACGTTTAAGATATATTTTTTTTATAAATGCATTAATCTTGGGTAAACATACACGAAATGATACTCGTCTTCTAAATCAAGAATATTACAGCATTGGCAGTATCTCTTTTGACGAGGTATATTATTTCTTGCATGTCTTACAGCTGGTATTTTAAGAGGATGCACGGACTATCTTGATCGACTAAATATAAAATTGCAATGTAATTTTCATAAAGACATGTTTGAAAATGCTAATAGCTCAGAACTATGATGTGAAGTACCGGCCCATTCCTGTTTATAGGCACGTGTATATACAAACGTATATAAAATGATGAAATAGTTTTAACAAAAAAACATTATCCCATAACAACTTCTTTACATTTACATTTAGATGCCCAAATTCTTACAGCCTCTATTAACACACTTCCCTTATATATAGTTTTCAAAACTTACACATATAATTCATAACTGTAACATAACGAGACACATATAATGGATATCTTCCTAATTCATCATTTACAGCTGCAGAACAAGTCCTTTCTTAACATTTAATAATCGCTTACAAAAAGTTAAGGTAGTTCGCGGTGTTGCTCGGCAAAGAAGAAAGTGTGTTAGAATGGCATGAAATTTGGAGGAATTGTACCAGAAGTAGCAGCGCTTACGAAAATATAGTTCTTTTTACAGTTTGACGTCGGTAACCTAGCAACTTAACGACGTTAAAACGCCACCTAGCGACACCAGCTATGTGAACGACTCGTTGTACTTTTTCCCTTGTAGTTTTGCTATAAATTGTCATAGATTGAAAATTGGAACTTTGCGAATGAGCGAATGCAGTTGTCTACCGAATGGTATTCATCAATGCTTTAAATATCCATGACCTCCCGGTGTGTTGGAAATTAATCGACATCAAAACGTCATTATGGGAACGTTTTTTCGACGTAAAATATTCAGATAAATGCAAATGTAGCTAAAACGCCGTGGTAGAAGTTTTTCAAAAAAGTAACATTATGTAAAACATTCATTTATCTACACATTAAGCGAAAAAAATCCATACCTCTTCAGGCTCCTTTTTTCAGTATCGTAACGTTTCCTGCACCACTTGAAATGAAAACAACGTCATTACGTCATTATTTAGGCCATTTTCGCGCTTTATACTTGGTTTATTGTAAGCTCATGTTAATTTTATGTTTCTATAATAGATATTTGTAGACTTTTAACAATTCCAACAATTATAGTTAGGAACGTAATATACTTTTTAGTCGGCAATAAATGCTTTTGCCGACAAGTCTATCGTCTTCTTTTAGTAAGTTGTAATGTATGCAGTCATAAAAATATTAATGTCGATATGCTACCGTATTATTAAAACAACAATGTTTCTTTGTTAACTCTGTTGTTTATATTTTGAAGATAACAACATATCATGATATTTTTTTATTATCAATGATATAAAGTACCGGTATTGATTCCTTACATACATGTACATTTTTTCACACCTCAATAAAAGCTGCACTGTAAGTAATATGTATTTTACAATACATGATAATCGGCTGATATACAAAATATAACACGTTCAGTCACGTACAGTTAGCAGGGTACAAGTATCACGTGATATCTTGGCTTGGCCCATCAATGCCATGACGACTTAATGTCAGATTTATATGGTTGATTGTAAGCCTCCGCTCGCTGTAATTTCAGCGCAACATGTAGTAATAAGCTTTGCGTCCGATGACAAGTTTAGTTTTTCGTAAAAGATTTTTGCAACTTCACAGCGACTGAAAACCTGCAATTTTTCTCAACATCCAGGACAACCATAATAAAGTCCTCTCATGTTGGAGCATCAGAAACTGCGTAATGCATAACATATTCATTTTTAGCAATTTGTGTTCGAAACATTCCTGCGTGTGTTTACTAATTCTGGACGTTGTTATCTGTACAGTGTCAGACTGTCCGCAAAACCGCATAAAAATTGGCCCCGTCCCGGGAGTTACTTGATTTTACATACAATCATAAATATATGAAATCGTTTAAAATCTTTTTGTCCGAAGCAAGTCCTTGAGCTATGATATTTGGTGTGAAACATTGTCTAGCAGACATCTACCAAGTTTGTTCAAATGATGGCTCCGGTGTCATTTTTTCTTAATAATAGTCTTTTCTTCTTGTGAGCGATTATAGGTAAAAAGTAAAAGGATATGTTTATAGTCAGAAATTTATATTCATAATCAACCGACTTTCACAAGTTACCCCCGATCATTGGGTTATGGACAAGTTCGAGATTCGCGAGATATTTTTTCTGCCCGTAATTTTCCATTTACGCGCACCCGCATTTTGTTTACATACACTCAGTTTGAATAAAAAAATACGTTAGTAAATTTTTTTCCGTCAATATGTGAGTTTCATTCGTGTCCCAAACGCAGCAACTGTTCATAAATTGCATATTTGTATGTGCATTCAACCTGACCTTGTGGCGTGTACAAATTTAAACAAAAGAGTTTTTTTGTTGACATAGGTAAAATTGTATAATATCTTGAAGACTTTCTAAGATATTCAACTCAAACTTTGAATACTTCCTTATAGTGACAAGGCGCATTTGTAGGACAAACAGCATAAAAACTCTGACAGCAGTATTTTTAGAGTTATGCCTTTTTAACTTAGAATTTTGGTTAAAATAGATTATTAAGTAGATTGTTTTGAAAAAAACATTAAAGATATTTAATTTAAACATTGAATACTTTGTTATGTGAACAAGGCGCATCTGTACAACAAGCAGCATAACTCTGTTAACAGTATTTTTCGAGTTATGCCCCTTGTTCACTTAGATTTTTTCGTTAAAATAGGTAAAGTAGTACAGTATCTTGGAAAACTTTCAAAGATATTCAAATCAAACATTGAATATTTTCTAATGGGGACATTAGGCGCATCTGTAGGACAAGTGGCATAACTCTGTTAACAGTAATTTTAGAATTATGCCCCTTTTTCACTTTAATAGATTTTTCTCCCCTATCAAGCATTTATTACACTGAAGACTTATGAATGTCGAGCACGCTGTCTTCAGACAATTCTTGCTATTGCTAAGAAACTAATGAATCGTATGCCTTTCTTCAATGTCAAGCACATAGAGTCTACAGAGTCTAGGTATATAACAATGTATAAATGAAAAGTCGGTCCGTTAGTGTAAATGTTTAAATATTGTGCATGGGTACGAACCATATGGGTACATTTTTCTCTTTCATGCTTGGTATGAAAAAATCACCTTCCGACAGTACTTTCAGTACTTTGATTACTGCGGTTAAAAATAGAATCAGATCACTTTCAGAATTATGAAAGTAAGGCGCTGATTGGCTAGTGGAAAAGGGTCACCTGAGGTGACCTTCTATAGGTCGTCTTCAGATCCTCATAGCGTAGCGGGTTTGAGGATATGATTTTAATCAGATGGATAGTTTTCGTACATCGATGTCTTCATGGTCAAGTTAAAGTATAAATCAGATTATCAACTCTTAAATAAAACAACCAAATTTGATGAATATTGCTCCCACCAAACGTTGTCTTTGTGTGCAGAATGATTTACGTCATTTTGGCATGGTATGACTTTAGGAAACGTTACGATACTGAAAAAAGTAGCCTGAAGAGGTATGGATTGTTTTCGCTTAATGTTTAGATAAATGAATGTTTTACATAATTTTTTAAAAACCTCTACCACGGCGTTTTAGTTACATTTGCATTTATCTGAATAGTTTACGTCGAAAAAACGTTCCCATAATGACGTTTTGATGTCGATTAATTTCCAACACGCCGGGAGGTCATGGATATTTAAAGCATTGATGAATACCATTCGGTAGACAACTGCATTCGCAAAGTTCCAATTTTCAATCTATGACAATTTATAGCAAAACTACAAGGGAAAAAGTACAACGAGTCGTTCACATAGCTGGTGTCGCTAGGTGGCGTTTTAACGTCGTTAAGTTGCTAGGTTACCGACGTCAAACTGTAAAAAGAACTATATTTTCGTAAGCGCTGCTACTACTGGTACAATTCCTCCAAATTTCATGCCATTCTAACACACTTTCTTTTTTGCCGAGCAACACCGCGAACTACCTTAAATGACTTATTTCTATTATCTTAGATTTTGTATAACCCTAAATTTCAGATCCGTACTTTAAAATAGAGCAAACAAATGCACCAAATTACTGACTCAGTATTTTTAAATCAAATTTCTTACAATTATGAAATAAAACATTTAAAGCCTTTAAATCTTTTCCTTTCAAATGTCCTTGTCAAGTGTTAAGTTTCTGGTATTGTTAAAGACAATACCAATGTAGTTGTAATCAATTGCAACATTTAAGATATAGCCATCGTCGGTCCAGTGTTATGTGGGTAGAAGTTCTACATGCTTAAGAAAAAACATTACTTTTGTTTTGTGATGTTTACTTTAAGTCCCATATTGTAGCAATATGAATGCACAAGGTCTAAATCATTCTGAATTTTAATTGGCGACTTGCCTATGATGGTCATATCATCTTCAATAATTCACTAATAAGACCCGACCAACTTCATTATCATTTTATATTTTGTGAAAAAATGTTCCAAGTCTTCTACAAAGGGAGATAGTATTTAATGGGGGGAGGGTATTCCCATTGACATAATTGCATAATTGAAATCATCTGATTAAGTATAACATGATCTGATATAAGATTTAAAATGTTGATACAAATCCCTTAATTCCTTAATCGTTCTGAGCAGTTTACCTTGCAAACCTACATGGTACATTTTACGCATACCTTTGAACAACGTATATTTAACTGACAAGTTTACTACTTGCCAGAAATAATTCAAGAAGCACATAACGTGAACAGTTATATAATAAATTAACGCATGACAGAACATATTAATTTTATCAAGTTTCCTACATGACGGAGTTAATTACAATAAAGAAGCGTTCCACGTGGCAGAGAGCATTAAGTTAACGTATTTACACCACGGCATAGTCCTTACATTTGAAAAACGTACAAAGAGATGGATTTATTATACTTATCCATTAGACATAAGAAATAATTGGGATATTAAATGATACATAAAAGTAAGAAGTGCTGAGTAGTAAACCCAAATAAAGGGCATCGTGAGACATAAAAGTTGTGACATCGTGGAACCATAAAATAGGGATATGTTATCTTAGTTTTAAAAGCCAAGTCACACGTGCTTCAGTAAATGTGTTTACTGTGGTTTGATTAAAACAAAGATCGTCGATCAAAATTAAGAATAATAGATGGAATGGTTGCACAATTTATAATCCCGTTTTGTATTCAAGAAACAGCGTAGGAAGGTATGATATCGATACACAGTAGGATCTAGAAAAACAAACACAATCTAACAGTGCAGGGATTAATTTCCTTATAACTTTATTTTGTGTAGTTGTGAGAATCTTGAAGTGGATTCAACATCCACTGGTATCAATATTTTATCATCTTTAACGGAATTGTAAGTGCGTCTAACCCATTGGGACTGTGTGCGTTGTCATCATAAGAAACAATTTAGATGACTGCGTGTTTTAGTAACATTATTGAGGTTTACTGTTTCGATAATTTAATACTTTGGTGTATTCAAGCCATAAATCACGTGACAAAGTTGCCTGAGCTTTATGGTATGGTTACACCTTACAATTACAGACAAAATAATTTGATTCGATCAGTTTGCGAGTTGTTTGCATGAATTTACGAGTGGTTAATGGTTTAGAGATAAAATATAGTAACGGCAGTTATGATAACACTATTGGGTGATCCTCTTTTCTGCGGCTTCGAATGCCAGCAATATCTTTCCATGTCTTAATGTGACATGGTTTGCAGTAAGGCAAGGTGTCAATGTTGGCAGTTAACTTAACATTGTGACTTGAAAACTTGGTATCATTGTTCGGCTATTGCCTCCCAAAAAGTTTCTATGAATCTGATCAAAACTTTCGTGATTATAGATTATCTTGACTTATCAATCAGTAGACCCTCGGACATTAACTTTATGACCTCTCAAGTAACAGATAAGCATTTTACAAACTCATCTTACAACACCCTCCCCTCATAGTATACACTTCTTTCTATGCATTGCTTATACGAAAATGTTTCTACCTATACACACCGTACAAAACTTACTAAATTGCTGTCGTACATTTTAAAAAAAAGTTCATCTCAAAGA
Organism: Lutraria lutraria; assembly: GCA_964023205.1. NCBI lineage: Eukaryota > Metazoa > Mollusca > Bivalvia > Venerida > Mactridae > Lutraria > Lutraria lutraria. The sequence goes on along the minus strand of OZ026848.1, from coordinate 33,580,113 downwards.
AATTGTTCATAATGAAGAGATTTCAGAATAAGACAAGTTAATTGCTATGCTCAGAAAACCTGTGTCGTTTACTCAGAAATAAACTTCCCCTTTACTGGTAAAAGCATGTTTGTTAGATAAATCTTTGAAATCAAGTCTCAGAATTTATCCGTCTTGACTCGAGTACTTTATAATGACAATGAGATGATATGAAGATCATACTATTACAACAATGATTCAAACATAGTAAGGTATCATTATCGTGCATTTTCTTGTCAAAATTAAGTTGTACAATGTACGAGCAACTTTAAATGGTTCCTTTTCTGTGTCAGTTTGACGTTATTGGCTGAAGAAAGTTCACGTATTCGCTTTATCCAAATGGTACGTGTTGATATAAGTTATTAGAATCCTGATACCCATTTTAATACTACTAGTGTTGGGATTTCCCTCTGTCCGTCGTGCGTCGTCAACATTTAAACAACATCTCCTCTGAAACCACAGGGACAAATGTAGTCATCCTTGGATGGTCATCTATCAAATCTAGTTGATCCATGTGGAACTTTTGATGTCATGGCAACCAGAAGAAAAAACTTAGAAAATCTTGTTTAAATAATTAAGAATATAAGCTATCAAATTCCTTAAAAAAATTATCCCTTGGTCTCTTTAATTTTACATGTGCTTTTATACAGGGACAACTTAGGTATTTTTATAGATTGTATTGTCTAGAAGTCTTCTACCAAATTCCATGTTATTGTGACCTTCTTGTCAAACTTGGTCCCATCCCTGGGGTTTCTGAGTTAACATTAGGCAACATAAAAAAATCTTAAAAACTCATTTTAAAAAAAATCTACAGAAATGGTCCTTGTGTTGTCCTCTTATTTAAGTATACTCAGGGAATTGAGTTTGGAACTCTGGTTGACATAGCAACCAGCCATAAGAAGTCAACAGCTGGCCTGATTTGAAAATAATTTTCACAGGAATGGTCCTTTCAAAAGTTGATTTCCTAAGCAAATAAGGATAGTTTTCCTTTCGCTATGTGGAGAATCTGTAATTACAAAATAAATATCACAGAAGTAACCTCTATCAATAAGCACTGAATTTTTTTTGGAACATAACATGTACACCTTGTCCAGGTGAGGGATATAGGGCCATCACGGTCCTCTTGTTTCTCAAAATGAGGCGGGCAGATTTTGGAAATGTCAAAAGGTTTTATAGGTTTCCATGATAGAGAATTTATTTGGGTATAAAGAGATTTATTTGGGCATTCATTGATACGCGCATTTGTTATAGATTCTGCTCAATATTAATTCACAGCATCACGACAAGGTCATGACGTACAGCAATGGTTCATCATGATAGAGGCGAGGGCCTTCGAACTCCTGAGTAAACGGTTGTAGGTTCGAATGTCAAATTGGGCAGGATATGTCAATAATGTTCAAATTCTTAAGCGTTTTGCCACTTATGGTGAGTAACCCAGCGATAGTTATGAAAACGGCTTTATAGATATCGAAATAACTTGTTTCTTATTCCATGGAAAATACAAATGCCAATGAATGGTATCCGCAAGGTAACACATAATTACACAGAGTTATTTACAAAAAAGAATATCATTACAAAAGTGACAAGAAATAGAATTATTCATGTGACATGTAGACACTTTTATAAGATTTTACTGTCGCAAAACAAGCAACGTGCGATAACTGGCGGTGCACATGATGTGCCGCTCTGTGTGCACTGAATGCAAATAGAAATATAATATCATACTAGGGAGATTATTCAGAGCTTGATATGTGTTCCTTTGCTTTAACTTTAAACTTACAAAGTGATTTTATATCCCTAATACTTTGTGGACGGCCATTCCACAAAGTACAACCTCTATAAGCAAATCAGTTTTGACCTTTGGAAAATCATAACGACCACTATCGGAGAAAGTCAAGCCAGATTGTTCGTGTTTAATTATTGACTTTAACCCCAAACTTAGTACTGTAATTGTGAATTGAGCTAGTTGGAACAAAATGCTCACTCAGATACGCAGGGCAATTAAAAGAATGAATTTTGAACACCTGGCAAAAAGTTTTGAAACATACTCTATGTTCAACCAATTACCACTTTACAAGAGAAAACTGCTCATTGACAAGTTTAGCCCTAACACCAAGATCTTGAACTGATCTAACAAGATTATTCTAGGTTACCTGTAATTTATTTTTGAGAGTTTGAGATGCAGAATGAAACCACACATGTATTAGAAGCATTATCAAATTGATACTGGAAAATGGCCATGACCAACATTAGAGTATGAATTTTAATGGTTATGAAGTATTTAGTTCAATCTAGAGTAAGCCTTATGGGTGACATACATAACCATTGACTCAAGGGTATTAGTGTTAGATTGTTTCATAAGATAATCGAGCAGTTTAGAAACTTTGTCTCAGAGTATTCTCTGGGACATGTCTGTCTTTAATTTCTAATTATGATTTTAGAAATCTGACGCTCTTTCAAACTTACTATCAACGGATAGTAACTTGTATTTGAAATCTTCTGCAAACGTCTATGAATAGAAGCCATGACTGGGGATAGGAAAGAGAAAGGCAACTTTGATCAACAATTTTGTCACCCGACAAGCAAAATGATACATATATCTGATTATTTTCTTTAATATGTGTTTCATATAAAATTCTAAATCAATGAGTTGCATACAATAGTTTCTTTCCATACTTAATCTCACTATTCAACATCAGACTCATTTTAGAATGCACATGAAACATGCACATGAAACATGCACATGAAACATGCACATGAAATGAAATTGAATTTCAGGAAGTATTGTGCTCATAGATTTCAAACTACCAAAGCAGATGTATAATATCAATGTAACATTATTATATGCTTTGTATAGAACAAATTACAAATCAAGTCACACTTATCTAATAGAGGGGAAAAGGTTTTCCATTAACAGAGACACCAGATCAACATGTTGGTGATATTGTTCCTGAACGTTGGGGATACACGAGAATGATAAATGTGCTTAGCGTTTCGTGAAACAATATGTCAGATTACACTTATGGACCTGTCTTACAAATCAGGGAACTCTGTGTGGTATAAAAGAGAAATGTATTGCGTAGTTAGAATATTTCCCGATCGGGAGACTGTTTCGTAAATCCATTTCGTTTGTTTGTATGGCTTCTATAATGATAGTTCAACTCTTGATACACTCTTAATGCACGTACGTTGTTTTCAAGACGCAAATCTAATCAGTTGTTTAACGGCCCATTCGATAGTTACATGGTAATATGATGGTCATCCCAGAGAGATTGGAGTGAAGAGACTGGAGTTGTGGGTATTTATATCCCTACATTTAGTTCTAATAGTTTTTCCTGGTTCTTTATCGCGTCTTGTGTTAAGCATTGGTATACGCCTCATCCGTTTCCTGTGATTTTTCTACATTACATACAGTCTGGATTTCTTAACTGCACATACCGCCAAACAGACTGGGGCGAGAGAAAGTAACAGGCATGAAGTGGCATGAAAAAAAGGCACCAAAGCTTTTCAGAGCGCATGTTCGACGTAAGACATACATCTTGTTTATTACATCCATTTTCTCACTATTTTACCATTCCAGACGCTACCCTGAACAGTTACCAGAATCAAAGCTTAAACGGCAAAGTCGTCTACTTTAACATCCCGGTCAAGGTTGAACATAGGGTCAATCAAATAATTCTTTGTCATGTTTACAAGATACATTCTGGACTTCCGCGAATATTCCACCAGGTTTAGGTCAAAAACATATTCCTCTGGCACTGATCATGAAATGAATGACAGTGGTAGGTATACCGACCCAGTGGTGAAGGCTTTTTAAAAGAGGTCATTTGTCAGTAAATTTTCTAAAGGTTCTCGAAGAGACAGAAAGAAATTAAATGGTGGAATGTATACATAACAAGATGATAATTAAAAAGTTTATATTTAAATGTGGTGTGTAGGATGTGGCCATAGTATTGTAACTAATTACGACACCCGTGTTAGAGTACTGGTACTGACCTTAAATGTATTATATCTGAATAACAAGAAATATAGAAATATACACTTAACAAAACTTATAACGACCCCTTCGTAAAGTATGCATTTTTTATATTCTGAGCTCGATTTTTCAGTGTACATCTCGAACAAGTCAAGCTTGTGATGTGTCAAGAAAATTAGATATAAATCGAAGTCAAGATGTACGGGACACATCTCTGAATAAGACCGACGGCGCGGGCCCTTTCCTCAATGGAATTAGTTTTCTATATTGTAAGGAAATAATTTATTATTTACTTTCATCGTGTTAATCTAAACAACACATTTTAATACAGCCATTTGACTTGAAAATGAATTTATTTGTTATGTGTTACAGTAGTCACATCGGTCTATCGGGATACTTTACGTTCGAGTAGAGGTCATGTTGAAATTGATAATTATTATAATTGAAATTGTTTGACATAATCTTGAATACTTAACAATTTCAGACAAATTTCAACAGTTTGTTCAATACTGCAAGATAGCTGAACTCTTTGCAACTTTGAAATAATAAAATACAGTGTACTTCTATATTTCACATACTGAAACATGAATCTAATCCCTGGTAAAAAAAATAACAAATACAAGATCTTTCTCAAAAACTGCATTAAGAGCAGTAAAGATATATTACAGATGTGTACATTAATTATATATTTATAAGTGATACACCCACATATTTTGGACAACTGTCAGCTACGTCAAATGGCTTGCCATACTTACAGCTCCCAGAAATGTTAATACATTTAGAAATGAATATACTTTTTCACTTGCGATTTCGAGACTTTAAAATTCATTTATATTTTTTAAGTTTCAATTGGGAATATATGTCAGTACATGTATATTGGGGGGAAAAGATACTATTTTCAATAGAGAATATTACCTAATATCGGCTATAAAATTAGAGAAATCGAGGAAAATAATGCACTTGGTGTGGGGCTGGAACCTGCAACTTCCAGAACTCTACCAACTGAGCTAGTCGGGCTGGTGAATATTCCAGTTCAAAATAAAATATAACACACTGCTACAATTTAAGTTTACCTATTCACATTCCCAAAGTCTAATATCCATGCTAATGTTTACACAACTGAGTTTGACAGATTGATGACGTCATATGCATTCATGCATGCATTCATGCAGTGAAAATCTTGTGATATCATGGCAATGTCACGGCAACCACAAAATAAACTGTGGAAAGTCATAACTGTCATAAATTAAAAAAATATTTAATTGCTTATTTATTTTCTTAGCTTACAAGGTTTTCCTGCTAAAAACTTCCTTCAGTACCAAAGAAAAAAATTTGGGAGAGCTAATAAATTCACTTTTAAAGAAGGGAATCTCTGTTTATAGAGCTGTTAGGCTTTATTCTGTACCACTAAGTACACTTAGGGATGTGACATTAGGACTGTTTGCACTTTAGGTTTTACCATAAATTAATTTCATCTAAAGAACAACAGAAACTAGTTAACCATGTTACTTTATATTGCCAGTATAGGCCAAAGGTATAACAAATCAGGAATCCAGCCGATGGCTTGGGATTATGCTAATTCTTTTGGAAAAGAGATCAAGGCCAAAGAGTTACTTAGTGATAACTGGTTTTATGATCTGTTGAAGAGGTTGTCTGATTTATGTGTAAAGAAACCCCGATAAGTTGTCCATTGCATGTGCCAAGTCGGCTACCTAAAAGTTATTGACAGTTATTATAGTGAATTTGGACTACACTCACAGACAGAATTTTAAATTCTCACAATACATGGCTATGCTTTACTTATTTACTGTTTCATTTGTACCAATTGTTCTGGAGATACATCAGGTAACCAGGTAAACTCCAAGTTGCTGGAGAGATCTATTCACTCACCACAGAAATCATCTTGAACAAAGACCATCCTCAGAAAAGATCAATTGTGGCCTTTATTTGGAGGTCATTTTGTTCTAGATAATCGCTGATGATTATAAAGAGTGGCGCCTTTGTTCGGAGGTGGTGGCTAAGAGAGGCAAGACAGTACTTTACATAACAGATAAATAATAAAAACAATCTAAACACTTTTTATTTTTATTTTTTTTTACATTTTGAAATGCCAACTTCTTATTGTATTTTTCACTTTTTTTATCACTTGCACTATATACATTATATACATTATTTGTTATCACGGGGTTTTAATTTATTTCCTTTTTTTATTCTGCAAGGGAATCTATTTACAAGAAGTCTTTCACAAATCTGGTCGGCATCTAATAGCATTATTATGTATCCGTATTCATCGTCGGTTATTCAGTATATTGGTTCTATCGCCGGGTATTTTTCATAATATTTTGACCTGAAAACAAGTGAGATTGTTGAACATTAAAGTGAAAATATATAATTTTGTTTAGTTATGTATAATAGGAATACAAGTTGTTGTCTTTCTCTATGTCCCCACCAATGGTGGAAGGGCATCAAGTGTTATCACTGTCCGTCTGTTCTTCGGTCAGTTCAAATTATGGTTTCCGAGCGATAACTCTACGAAATATTTGATATGAAGGTGTATAATAATTAAATATGCGTCAAGTTTGACTTCTGTTAAAATCCAAAAAAGTTAACAAGAGTTATGGTCTCTTTTTGACTTAGCGCTCCGCAAGGACACTTGTGTCCTAGCTGTGAACACATTTCTAGTAACATTTCTTTTAAACTAGTCTTATTTATTATTTTGTTTCTAAAAGCTAGTACAATAAATTGTACATTGATTATATCTTACTGTTACTGCTGGATCCACACATCTGGCATCTACATCTGGACAGTATAGGTACCAAAGCAGTTGTTATTTTCTGCTTGGGACCTTCATCACAAACTATCTTCACTTCCTCATAACGTTCAACTTCACCAATGCAGCATCTAGGTAAAAAAATCTCATGAGTATTATTTGTGACATAATGAAACTGTGTATTTTTTATCCATGTTAAAAGGTTCTAATATCTGTTTTAAATGAAATAATTGTAAATGTTATCAATGAGATATACAGTCAAACCTGTGTAAGCAGCCATCTCCCAATGTAGGGCATCCTGAGAATAAACATCGTTCTTTTAAAAACCAAATGAATATTGATTGTGAATTACAAAATGACCTCTGAATAAAGGTCACATGTCAATAAAGGCCATAATTTACCTTCCCAAGGATGGCCATTGCTCCCAGGTTTGACTGTGAATTCAACCACTTGTGTGTTAGAATTATTAACAAGGCACATTAAAATAATAAAAAAGAATTATGAACGTGTTTGATAATTATCTGTTTCATACAATCATTTGTTCATATAATTGCAAACTGAATTGTTGTATCAAGTGTGGAATGCATGCATCCATTACAGGGTACAACATCTTCAATATTAATCAACTTTAACATACCAATACATATTGAATTACTAAATACTGTGCTGATAAAATCACAGGGACGAGTTGGGTATCATTGCTTTACACATGAAAGAACCAGGAGAAACTATTCAAAATAAGAGTAGGGATATAAATACCCAGGTTTCCTGTATCGTATCTCACCACTGAAATCACCATAGTTGTTGAATGGGCTGTTATAACCAACATCACCCAATAGTGTTAACATTAGTTGAACTTAACCAATGAGATTTCAGGTTAGGTTGAAATTTGGGTAATGTAATTGTGTAACATTTTGGTTAAGATAATTTTAGGTTAAATTTAATCCGTGTGTCTGATATTGGTGATTAAGTCATCCAGGTCGCCTTGTGTGTCTGCTTACTCATCTGAATTGTCGAGATCCACTAGAGTTTGGTACATGAAAGGCATTCATTTGATTAATCTCGATACCTATAACTACAAGTTTAACACGGGACCCAGTGTTAAGTTTAACCAATGTTTACACAATAGGCGCAGATAAACAAACATACTGAATTGACAACTAGAACCTACCTGCAGTCATTGTCCATTGATGCATCAGCACCAATCTGTAACATTGGTAATAATGTGCTGTTACCACAAGATCCTTCACAGAACGTGAAGTTAACTTTGGAGACGGATCTACACCTATGAGTAGGATCTTCTAAGAAATCTTTCCTTGTTTCTAAAGAGCAGGTATCTGAAATCAGAACAATTATTATACAAGCAATAATCACAAAATTAAAACATAAATTCCTTATAGCATCAATACAAAGTATTGTAAAATATTAAATAAGTGCATGTTTAAGCCTAGAAAGTTTTTCCACAGACTAGTCTCAATCTCAAATTAAACTAAACAAGAAAAATACATTTACTTTTATTTATCAATCATTAGCCTAAATAGATAAATATATATCTACCACCACAACATATGTGCTAATCATGGTTTAAAAAAAAACGCTTATAAAATATGTTCTGTAAAACTAAAAAGTTTGTCTTCTTTTTAATAATCTACACTATTTTTGAACATATTAACAGTACACTGTCAATTTTATACTGACTTTAAATAAAATCATAAGTTGTTAACAAACAAAGCTTAATTTGTTTGGTTGATTTTTACTTATAAATCCATAAGAATGTGTTTATTTGGAGGCTCCTCATCAATGTAACATCATCCTACATACTATTGAAATCAAGAAATCGTTTCTTACCTGTACGTTGTACACATCTTGGACAACATTTGTTGGGTACATCATAACTTAAAGTCTGGTCCTACAAAATAGACAGTAAATATACATGACAGCATTGCAATGTTTTGTGGACATTATGAAACAAAGCAAACTTCCAGTTTAGGTCCTGTTTCGTCAAAGATGTATTATTTCATGGCTAATGCTTGCATTTAGTTTTTGCTTCAACGAGATTCAATTACTTTTGTAAGTTATACATAATTGTTGTTATACCGGGTGTCAGATATAAATGAGCAACATTATATTGTATAAGGAACATTCCATAATGGTAAAGTAAACAAAAACTATAGGCTGTGGTACAAAGCTAAAAATAACTGCATTCAGCAACCGTGTAATTAATTGAAAGGCTAATAAAATTGCACTACACCAATCTTTAAACATAAACTTTAACAGTGCTTGAATAAGTTTAAGGTATACAAATGATAACATTATGAATGATCAAATACGAGTTCAACTATTCACAAGATAGGTAGCAAAATCTACCACCAGGTTATTAGCAAAGATAAAACTCAGGTTATTAGATTGGGTTCTCAGTAGGGCAACAAAGACTTGGTTTCTCCTGTTTTAACTAGCTACGTAGACTGGTAGGAATGAATGTGTGTTAAAGTGGAGCAATTTATTGTATTACATATAATTCCCTACCTCTGCACAAACAGGTATTTCACATATTGGTGTACAATGTACCTCTCCAGCTACACATTCACAATGTTTACAGGCATCTTCTACATCCCACACTTCTCCACCCTGTAAAATATATGCAATCACTTTATGGTATGCTATTAGATTTCAAGTCTGGTGGTTAATGCATGGTTAGTGTAGTGGTTGCAATGTGTAACTTAGGTACCAATGCCTGTTACTTTATGACCGATAATGTATCTGAACTAAAAGTTGACAATTTGTCATTATGTCTAATATCGTAGCGAGTTCAGTATTAACAAGCGTCAGTAAATTCTGCTTAGAATTTCTGTCAAATAGGATTATAAAGTGGTGATAGTGTCTACTGATTGTTGAACATTCTACCTTATTTCAACATTATTACTATGATCTTCCAAAATCTGACTCACCTCACTATACATAGCCAATATATACTTCAAAACAAAAATAGTTCAACCTCTCCAGAGCGGCCCTCTCTTGGGCAACGACCTATCATCAACAACAGGATGCTCATTTCCCACTGCACGATTTAACAATTGAATAAACCGTTCTAGAGCAACAACCTCTCTACAACAACAAAGTTTGCTACTCGTAAAAGGTGCTGCTTTAGAGAGGTCGTAATGTACTGTTGTACAAATTTGAAACAAAGAACATCAACTAGGTGTATAAAATAAACACTAACCTCTCTGACTTCACCTTCATAATAGCATTTATCACAGTCTTTGGATCTCACACAATCTCCATTTATATCTCTGTAGTAATCATCTTCACATATACATCCTTCAACAAGTTTGTTTTCACAGTCAGCTGGTACACCTTGGATTCTGTTCTCACAGGTATGTTCACACAATGTATGATTAGAATATTCTTCTCTCTTACCACAAGCTGTAATGTACATCATAATTAGTCATACAGGACTGGATTATATTAAAGTTCTATTCATTTCTAGATTGCACTAGAAGCAGTCAATGCTGTAAACATGTTTAACACTGGGCTTGACAAATCAACTTGTCCACTTGTAATCATGAGAAGAAATTGAATCAGGATGAGTTGAAATTGCTGAAGAACTAAGCTGGATGTCCAGCAGGATAAGCGGCCAGAAAAATATTTGTCATGCCATGCAGCAGTCTTTACAACAATGTATTTACAACAAATCACTGTTTTAGAGAACAAGCAGTTTAAATAATATTCCTATGACTTGCTGCTGAATTGATGCATACATAACGCTGACTATTTAATAGTCATCTTACGTGACACAGACCCAGGTGTAGTAAGATTTAACACTACTCATAAATCACTCCCCAGAAATAAGAATGGTAATATTTGATACTTACAACAGTCCTTAACAAAACATGCAGCAGTGTCGACCAATGGTGGACAGTCCGATGTTTCGTCTCCTTTGACACGTCGTGTTCTCGTCTTTTTACCATTTCCACACGTTTGTGAACAATCTGACCAGTCCGACCATTGAGTGACAGTACATTCAACTGTAAAAAAATCTCAGGTTTTAAACACCACTATGAAAACATGAACAAGCTGCATAAGATAATTCCCTTAGAAACATTATTTAAACAACAGTACAGAAACCCTGTGTTGCTCTTCAGTTACAATATACAGTACAACTTCTCCTTAGCAGTCCTCTTTTGAGGTACAGCTTCAACAGCATGATTTTTTTCACACAAAACGATTTATCTATTAATATAACCTCTCAACAACAACATAATTTTGCTACTCCAAACAGGTGTTACTTTGGAGATGTTGCACTGTATTTCAATCAGAACAAAAATGAAAATAATGATAAGCATGCAATATTCCAACAAGATGTTCGTGAAAATATTTAAAGTAAATTATGCAGTTAAGGAAACTGTATGTTATATAGACTCCTAGACAGAAGTAGTAGATGTGAGGATATGAATGTCTGGCAACATTTATATTGACACAATTACAAGGCCTTGATCTTATTCACATAACATTCACACAAATTAGGTCTGTAGCCAAACAATAAGATGAGACTTAAAGTTGCGATGTACCCCACATTGGCAACATTGTACCACAAGTGATACTCCACCCCTTTTTTGAACAGTCATAGATTGACAGTTTAACTAGAACTTACTATCACATGGCTGGTCTACACATGTTTCAGTCTCTTGTAAGGTTTCATGGCACTCTTTGTAGTCAGAAGAATCAACATATTCACGTAATCTTGTCCTGGTTCCAGTATCGCATGTCTCAGAACACTCAGACCAAGAACCCCATGATGTAGTTGCACAACCTGAAACAATGCAATTTAATTATATCACCATAAATCGCTTGTTCTACAATGTAAAATATTTGTCACTTTCAATTATTCATATTGATATTGTGTGTATAAAAACCAATTTCCCAGGAATTTTGATAATTAGTAAATGGTGAAATATCTCAGCACCAAAATTAAGTTTTCTTTCAAAATGTAATATGCAATCTCATGACATAATTATGTTCATTTATTTGCTCGAGTTTTACAACCCTTTTCAACAGTCAAAGTCATATGAGGCAGACGGTTCACCTACGCATCGTTCCTGGGAAGAACAATACTAAACTCCCATCTTCCATACGCAACTGCCTACTTTCTCACACAAAGAGACATGGTCAGTAGCTGGGCTGATTTGAAGTCAGCAACCTTAACCACTTGACCATGGAGGCAGGTACTTTCAACACTTAAATGAAAGCATTTACAATTACAACACATATAATTTTCAGCTTACATGAAACTCCTTCATTACATGGTTTAGCATCTGAGTTATCTCCCTTACAAGCCGCACCCCCGCACTGTGCCAATGGTGAATTACATTTCCTGGTTCTGAGTGTCAGACCACCTTCACAAGATAAACTACAAGTTGACCAATCACTCCATGCTGACCATCCTCCATCAACTACAACAACAAACAGTATTCATTAATATCATCAATGTGTTCTTTTACCTGATAATTCTAAAACACACTGTAAGAAGTTGAAGCAAGACACACATACAGAAGATTAATCTTTTTCTTATCTTTTTTCTACATTATATTTACTCTTTTACATAGAAGTCAGTTCAATCTATAAAAATGCATCATTAACTTCCTGAAAAAAGGCTTTTTAAGTACATGAATCATTGTTTTATGAAATTAATATTTATGTTGAATATGAACACATCCTTGATCTAATAAATGTTACATCTTACCAACTAAGTGTGGATCAGTTTCACATTTTTCTCCTCGGGTCGTACAGTGGCATACTTCACATTCCTTAGTTCTGGTAAGATCACCAATATGGTAAGGTACACCATCCACAACACAGTCAGCAGGACATGGTCTGTAGTTACATTTATCTGTATCAACTTCATCACCACAGCTGTATGGATCACCATTAGTCAATGTTCTGTAGGATAAAATAAATAAACTTTAACTATCATGATGACCTAAGTGTGAAGTACAGTTAAAGGCCACCTCCAAATACAGCAATTATTTTAGAAACCATCATTGATTGAACAAAATAACTCAGAATGAAGGCCACCTGTCTCATTGTGTCTTTCCTAAGGGTGACCTGTATTCACAGGTTTGGCTGTACTTCCACAAAGCAATTTTTTTATGTGTTTTTCAGACTATAATGAATGTTCCATGGGGTACAAAAAGTCCTTGCACATGTTTACTGTGTTCTTTTCTCCAACAAGAAACTTGTAAAGTCAGTGTTTATCAATCAATGAACTAACAAATAATAAGCACCTGGATAGGAAAACTAATGTTTCTTGTGTAGATCAAGAAATATGTAAGCTGGATATTTACATAGTGGATAGTTATTAGATACTCTTTACAAAAAAGATAGCTATGTCATGCTGTCGTAGTACCTGCATAATACATAAAAAGCTTTACCTGTATCTATTTCTGGTAGCTTCCCCACAAGTGTCACTACATTCACCCCATGGTCCCCATGTAGACCACTCACAGCCTATAATACAGTAAAATCGGTTTATAAATATAGTCATTTACAGTACAACAGTTTTCCTCATGCTATCAACATAATTTTGTGACACACAGATAAATCATTCACTACAAAACAGATTTTATAGAATCGAGTTGTTGTCTATACATGAAGAGCAATCTTTTGGCACACATGTCAGCCAACAATCTCCACCAGGAAAATAATCATACCTTACACATATTTACAAGTAGGGAAAATGATTCGCACAGTCCTATACAAAATGGTTATTTGGTATTAACCAGAAAATGTCCACTTATGGTTATAAATAATGTGTTTGTCAAAGGTTAAAAGAGAACTGTACTTACAGTCAGGTTCCTGGGAGCATAGGAGTGAACCATTCTTGCAGGTACTAAAATAAAGAGAAGTACGTTATAACAAAGACATTCTTACCTACTTATAAAAGTTCAACATGCAATACAAGTCTTGGTATAATTACTAATGTAATATGACAGTAAGCTATTAATTTCAGGGCTTTTTCCAAAAGAAAATCTTTGTGAATTAAGTATAGGATATTACACCCATTTTCAATATATTTCTGAACATAGAGATCAGTCAAATGAGCAGTGTGTACAGCCATAGGCAACTAAATGTCGTCGAGAATATGTGCTGCGCCAAGGGCTCAAACTACCTAAGTCAGTAGTCTTAGACATACCTTTCCTGAATAGTTTGATAAACAGAACTTTATGCACCAACTTTGATTATGTCAGGGTATTTTTCAGTTTAAGTTAATCGGGAGATGTTCTTACCATGTTTCACAAGATCCTTTGTTTATAACCATGTTCAGTAAAACTTCCTTGCCTTCATCATCGTAACATGGACATTTCCTTTCTGGTATACACTGTCCATCAAACAATACCTTACCATCTGGACATGTACAACCTTAAAAACACAACGATAAAACATTACATCAAATTTTAACAATTCTACCACTATATTACAACAACTCTAATTATACCTTTTTTCTTGCACTAGAGTGTAAGAAGATATTTTTGTATTAGATGTATGTATAACTTCAAAAAGTCAGATGTGATCACATCAAGTTTTCCTTTAGTAAAGGTGTTATATATCTGACAAGAAATGGTAAGTTATCTAAATAATAGCCCTACGTTGGCACTATGAATTAGATTTTCTCAACAGAACAAGATGATTCATCAGAAAAACTTATTAACCTGGTATACAATCATCATCTTCATCTTCACAAGTGTCCAGTCTTACTTCAAGACAAGTATGTGGACATCTGTTAGCACATTCACTCCATACCATACCACCTTCACATTCTGATGGTGCTGTTTGTACAAAAAGTTAAAATCAAGCGTTATAATGTACAATATATTGAAAATTCTCGGGTAGGATTCCACAAACAAACATTTTTTTAAATGTAAGCCTAATCTGAGATTTCTAGTAAAAACAGTAGACTCATCAGTGTTATTGTTTGATTTTCATCATGTACACATATACAAACATATTCATGATCTACCATAAGCTACTCCAAACATTAAATCAAGGAAATATGAGGTCAACTCTAAATGAAGATCTTTTATGAACCTAGGAACAGGTTAACATTAAGAAAACGTTATGGCCAACAAGATTTTGATAAACTATCATCCTACTTGTTACACAAGGATTATCACAGGATTTTGTTTGAATGGCATCTCCGTAACAATTTGAGTTTGGTAGTACACTGCACTCTCTTGTTCTTGTTGACGGTACCATAATGCAAGTTCCATCTGAGGTACACTCACTCCATGATGACCATGGTGTCCATTCTGGTGGAATAACAGCTGAAACAACAAGAGGTGAAGGTTAACTTGAACATGACAGAATTGATATAGCAGAATAATGATACATGGAGGTTATATGACAGGTTGACAGTCAAACCCAGTACTCCTGGTACAGTAGGAAGTCAATCAACTATAAAACCAGAGACTTAAGCCAACAAACAAAGCTGTAGGCTATGGTCACTTCACATGTATATACGCAGTAATTTGGCAGTAATTTTATAGCAAACTATGATATAAATAGTATTTGTTTTAAACCTTATGGAGTTAACATGTATACAGAAAGCATACGAATTAGTAATAAAAGAGCACAGTATAATGTTAGCTGACAGTTTATTAAGATTATAACATGTATAAAGCCAACATATTTGTTTTGATAAGAAATGATCAATATATATTTATTCAATCCTCAATTATGGAGAGTTTAACATATTTACAAGTTATAAATGATATACATATAATGGCAAGCACTGGTATATGACAACGTAATATATTCATGTATATATCTAACATGCACATGCATGGTAATAACATACTTCTAAGAAAACAGCAGCATTGTATTAACATGCTTATAAGAAAACAGTAGCATATATTTCACCAGGTAACCCTAAGTTACTGAACACATCAATTTAAGCAAGTAAAGATTTTACTGCAAACACTATGTTTGTATAATGAATTTTGAATCATAGCATAATATAGCAGTGGGCAAGAATAACCAGTGGTTTAAATGTAGTAGGACATTTAAACTAAGAGACAAAATCATATCACACAGTCTAAATAGAAAGGGTGAGGTGTGTTTATAACAGCTAGCACACACGGTATGTATCAGCTAGCACACACGGTATGTATCAGCTAGCACACATGGTATGTATCAGCTAGCACACATGGTATGTATCAGTAAAAGAAAGCAGCACCTTACAATGGAAAAAATGTCAATTGTCATGCTATGATAATTAATTCACATTCTTATTTTGACTCAACCTCGTTTAAGTCAGAAGTATATTTTTTATCAACATGAGCATTAATTTTTTGCATTAATTAATTAATGATATGAAAGCTTAAAAAGGAACCATTTAGTTTAAGAGACCAAACACATCCATCAGAGTATATATCTATACAAACAAACCTGTGAACACAGGTGGTGGTCTTTATTTAGAGGCCATTTTGTTTAAAAAATAAAACCCAATGACAGTTTTTTAAAGAATGACCTTTATTGAGGGGAGGCTACTCACACATGTGTGACTGTATATTGTATTGAACTTACTTGGGCAAGGATCAAGGTTACAGTCCTCTCTATCAGTTAATACTGGTTTACATTTTGAGGCTCTACTGTTTTTATTTCTAAGACGACGGGTACGTTGTCTCTGTCCAACATCACATGTCTTAGAACAATCTGACCAGCGACTCCATTTGGTGTATGTGCATTCTGTGAATTATAAACAAATAACATTACCGATTTTGGATGTACTGTCTGGACTGGCATGAGTAATTTAACACTGACCACAGTCAAGAGCTTCTCCTCACTTGATTTGTTTTAGTGGGTTTTAAAGTAACGTCACGCCAACATTCATGGTGACAGTGGGGGAATATGCCACGCAGGTAACTTCTGAAAGCTAGCGGAACAGCTTCTTCAAATGTGGAATTATGTCTCATGTGGGATTTGAACTGACTAAGACGATAAGCTAATGATTGTGAGTCAAGTGACCATATCCACTCAAGCATGGAGGCCAAGTACGTGTCAGCTTTAAAGGTGATTATATCTTATCTCAACAACTTAAGATTTTTAGACAATGAAAATTTACCTACTTACATTTCAAAGAATGTATAAAATGTTTTGTTTCAAAGATTTTCTTAAAGTGTTCCAATAAGGGGAATGAAAGTAATACCAGTAATTATGTTAGTGCAAGATGTATTTAAACAGGATTATTAAAACTTTGTCCACAATTTTTATTCAAACCAATTCGTTAAATAGTTATAAATAAGGTACCTTCACATTCTCCGACTTGACAATCAATTACACCTTCATCACAAGAGCTGTAAAGATTTAAACATGTATCATTACAAGTTACAATATCATGAATCAATTAAATTCTGGACTAGAAAAAGTTTAATATGTTGCTTGACAAAACATGGTACCTTTTCACTTGTGGACTTAGGGGACTGGGGGGCTCCAGCATGTGCCCCCTAAAAGGTCCTGACCATAGATAGAAATGAAGTATAATTCAATGAAATAGCATTCAATTATTCAATTCTGAAGCGCTCCAAATAAATGAGGTAGAAAATGGACCTAAAACTCATCGGAAAGCATTATTTCACTTCGTCAAATTCAAAACATCCTCACTGCCTACTTTCCTAAATATTACAGGATATCATTATAATAAATTATATTATGTTTACATACCAGTTACTGCAATCGACGTGGACAACAACACCTTCTTCAAACATGTCATCAAGATAAACATCCTCTTCTGGATCAGTTGGACCAAATTCACCATCTGTTTCAATCCAGCCTGTTTTAATGTAACATGAATAAATTAAACAAAAACTCAGCCCATTTATAATAATCAAATAAAAATGCCATCTTTGGATATACATTGTATATTGAGTTTTAACCAGAATAAGATTAATTTCTTCTTCTGGTAGAGATGACGATGATAATAACGGGCGTCAATATTTGAGCTATGCTTAAACGGTATGAGTTCCTATCACTTTCGAATATTAAATATCAAGGTATTTTAAGGTAATTTGACTAGCCACACTTTGAAATAGTTTAATGTTACTCACCAATCTGTGAAGATGGCTCATATCCAAATATGTTTTCAAATCCAGTCATTGTGAATGAACATTCGCAGGGTCTCATTGTACATAAAGTTGTATCTAGATCTGATCCGGGGCAATAATCCTGGCCGGGGCCAGGGGATGGACTGTCACATTTCCTGGTAAAAATAATAAAATCACTTCATGTAAGTTAATGCAGATTTTAAAATTGAGTCATATGTTTTATGGGCTAACGATCACACACATATATATAAGAATGTATATATATGTTATTTGTATGACTATTCATGACAGTTGGCATCAATACTTTTTAAAGTGGCGTCATATGACATCAGTGTATACTTGGAAGGAGTGAGAACTGTAAAACATACACGCGGGTTCGAGTTTTAGCTTGTTTCTATTTTCATATGTAATATTGTGTTTGCGTTTTTGGTGTAATTTTCACGGGGACTAGTTATTTGTGTTTAAGTATTTAGGCTGTAGTGGACGAAGAATAAAATGATTTACATGTATATTCATCTTTTCATTTCATCAATACACTAATGATGTAAGGAAACTACGTGTACCTGTTTCGTGTACGTTTTCCGGTACCACAATGAACGTCACAATCACTCCATGGTGCCCATGGCGACCAGTTTGGAGGTCCTGTAATAACAATATAATTCTTAAATCACACAGGTCTATCTTCTATATTGGCCAATATTCTACCAGTAAGCAAAATCTGAGTTAGTTATCATTAAGATTCATCTGTTTTAAGTCCAATCTGTGTAACTTGGTTCTAAATGTGCCCATTAGTTTTAGAAATATTCCAAGATATACATTAGACATGTATACCGAGTTTTTTCCTCTTCTTGTTGTGTCTTGATGCATGTTCAGAAAAAATGAGCTAGGACGGTGTCAATTGATCTTTCCATGCTATCTTTCTAGCAAAGATCGTTGTAATACATATTTCAGTTTGCACCAATCTTAGGATAATTACATCACGATTGTAGACCGAACATAAATAGAGGCTATCAGTTTTTATATAAGGACTCCTTGTTGTGTTGTCGCTATAGTTCAACTACAAGCATTTACATGTTATTTAACCTCTGAACCTTGATCTTCGCCAATAAAATAATTTTATCCACATTCAACGGGCTTTATTGACGGCGTTGACCTATCACCATGTAAGACCAACGTGCACATATTACGTACCAGCACAATCCTTCTTCTTACATTCTCTTTCTTGTTCTGGCTTTCCACGGCATGGTTTACCATTAGGACCAGGTGGTGGATTACTGCATTCACGAACTCTTGTTTCTACACCATCACCACAAGTTCTTGTACACCTAGACCATGGTGACCAATCTGCCCATTCACCTTTTATAGAAACAGGAACATTTTTCGTGTTTTATGTTGAGTTTTATCATCGCTGTTTCAGTTTTAAGGACACTAGTACATGTACAGTGCAACCTCTTCAAAGCAACACCATTTTGGAGTAGCAAAATTATGTTGTTGTTGAGAGGTTGGTGCTCTAGAGAAGTTAAATCAATTGTTGAATCATGCAGTGGAAAAATATACTGTTGTAGAAGGGATGTTGTTGCTGAAGAGAGGGCCGCTAATGAGAGGCTGTACTGAATTTAATTTACCAACGGTTACTTACACAATGATACAATTAATACAGAATGGTGTTCTGTTGGCTTGACCAGTACCCTTGATTTAAATAGGTGCCACCAGCATTAACCAATGAGGCCCTTATCTACAAGTGTGTGAAACGATGGATGCAAAATATTTCACATTTGACCATTTACAGAATTCGTGATTTATAGTGGAATTACTTACTAGGTAACATAAATTATAATGATATCAAAGTCAGTTTAAACGTGTCTATTACTATACACACAATGTAAAATATTATAAAAAATGTTTCAACTTACCATCTGGTCCATATTCTGTTGTTGTTGGTGTCGTTATCATTGGTGTTGTTGATTCTATAAAAGAAATGTAAGTTTATGAAAGTCGCGTCCGATAATTGGTATACTGGATATACTATGATTTTTATGACTTTTATTTTAAAATGATGTAAAATGAAACTCTGCTATGAACCTTGAACAGTTGGTATCACGACCACATTAAAGATTATATATACTAACTATTATATATAATATATATTGTTACGTGGACGGAGCATAATCAGTTGTAGGTGATATAAAACTCTGCCTACTAAGCTAAATGAATGGAATATAATCAGTTGTAGGTGAAAGTGGATTGAATATATAGTCAGATGAAGGTGACATTACACTCTACCTACTGAGTTTAGTGGACGGAATATAGTCAGTTGTAGATTATATAAGCGACAATCGTCAGATACAAATGTATAATTGAGTGTCAGTATATAGTACCTTCACAAGGGCCTTCATTGCATGATCGCGTCTTTTCTGAGGCCTGGGGACAATCTCTCTTTGGATTCTTGCTTGTACAAACACGTGTTCGAGTTTCTACACCACCTCCACAATCTTTGGAACATGAGCTCCATTCACCCCACGGTGTCCAGAAATCTAAACAAAAAAGAAACCCACATCAACATCAGTACGTAGTGTTATAATAATTGTATAGACACATAATTATAATCTGTTTATGTATACTATAGAACGCTCTCAAATATTCTCATTTGGCCAATACTATCTTGCTACTATCTTTCATTAATCATAAATATCTGCCTATGTTACCCTATTTTACTTTTATATAAAACATTCTTGTTATATCATTGCACGTTATGTTTATATCAGTGCCATCCAATTTTAATTCTAAATAAAACAGAAAAATCTAATATCTGGAGCACTCCAAGTCATCGTTTGTTTTTATATTTTTATATTTTAGGTAAAATAATGGATAGATATGGCGCACATTCCATCTGGAAATAGTTTTTTTTAAATAAACATTTATAATTAATGATGTTGTTGCATTCTCTGCATGACTTTGCTTGATTGAATTGCTAAATTTATTATCGAGTAAATCTACATTAAGTTTGGAAATTGTGTACTCCAATTAAATGTATTAAAATTAGTTTACCGATAGGTCTGCAGCACGTGCCAAGCGTAGATCTAGGGTTAAGTTTACAGACATCAGAGTCCCTTGGACATTGTTTGCCAACAAATCCAGCACAATCAACAACATTTCCATCTTCCATAACTGGCTCATAGCCCTCCTCACAGCCTGGTTATATATTTTAAAGAAATGGTTTACAGTGTTTTCATGATACCGTTTCTTCAGATGGTATTGAAAGTTAAAAAACATGAATGATAGAAACACAGTATTCCTGATTTCTTTTTTTTTATTTCGAAGAGACGTTGTAGCCCCAGACGAATACGTCATGAAGACAGTGGTGATACAAAAACGTATTAAATGGTACATACGTATGTTAAAAGATCGTATTAGTCACTGAAACAGAGTACATTCATATGCCATTAATCAAGTGGTACACTTTTGAAGGAATTACTATATGTTAATGGTATGTGTTACATTAATATTGACCTTCATGTGGATCACTGAACATACTATAAACTATTATTATATAGTCCAGCAAGGAGAAGAAATGGTAAAACATTTTAACTTGACAATTCCACAACGAAATCGTGCATCAAGCAATTTAAAATTGTTTGTTTGTACAACTTACTGTCGCATTTGTCTGAACGTTTACAATCCTTGGTTTGTGTTGACTCTCCTCGACAATATTCTCCTCCCCTGGATGGGCGTGGACTATCACACCGACGTACTCGTGTCATCCTGCCTTGACAATTACATTTACTCCATGGGCTCCATGTGCTCCATTCACCTTTAAGTAAAGAAAATAATTCAGTTTGTGTTTTCGTGGATATGTGGGTTCGTTCGTATGTTTCTATAGGTTAGTTCTTTGTTTCCTCATTCATTCCTTGATATTTCAACTACACATGGTGGACTATTTGTGTCCGGATCACATCTAGCTTGGTCCAGATCCCGTGCCATTGACATCAACAAGTTCGCGCTTCTTGTTTAACTGGGAATGTTGATAAAAAGTAAACACGTAATTATTTCTGTTTTGTGCAAGTTATTAAATGTGTTCAAACCACCAATCTCAACAATTTATCAATCGATGCTTTGTTTTATATCTTACTAGCCAAACACAAAATCTCAGAAGTGAGCTAGGAGCGTAAAATTTATTGTGCGAGTACATACGTTACGCGTAAATAGTTTTGAGACATTCGTTTTCTTACCATCAGTTTCTGGTGCTTCTGTTGGGTAAGCACAACCTTCTTCATCACTGCAGTCAAAGCAATCACACATTTCGTCACATAACTGTGGATGTCAATATAACATCATAAGAAATCATTCATAAACTTGTATGTAAGTTACAACTGAATGTCATTACATAATGCACCTATCAATTTATGCACCCGGGTGGCGGCGGGCATACATGGGACTTCAGACAGAAGACAATTTCCGACAGGCGGGAATTTGATACACCAAATAGGCTCTATGGTAGATGATGTAGACAAATACAGTTGTCTCTAGGGTGGGGATTTAGACAGCAAAAATTTAAAAACGTCAAATTCCCTTGTGTCAGTCCACTGACCTAGCACCACCCCCTCCCCTCCCTCGGGTGGGTAAAATATTCACATGTGCATTATTTGTGCCGAAAATTATTCCCGGTAGTTGCCGAGTGATTATGCATTCACAAACAATACGTTAGTGTCCACAATGCTACATTCACTGTCAACCTTCTACTTTCGTTTTAATAATTTCTATCAATATGCTCCTTCCAACAACGACCCAACATCATCTCAGTTAATTTTTGATGATACATTTTTAGCATAATTTGAATTTTTTATGAGCCTTGCGTACATGTAAATGCCAACATTGTGACATTGAGTTCTTACAGTTTTTTTTTGCGAATTTTACAACTTTGCTGTGTTAATGCAACGACGGCGTAAACACTATTTATACATATTGGTGGCTATCTAGCTATCAGCTGTTATTTTGTGATAAAATTTCCCCCAAAGTATTAAAATGAGTCGAATAAGGTAATGTCATTAGAATTTGATTTTATGCCCACATCATCGAATTTAAAGGTGTTAAACTATAAAGATTGCAGATAAAGGTTTCAAACCGGATTTCTACAAGTCCTTACTTTATCACCGTTGATACATGTTGCTCCATCGTCACACATGAATTCACAGTCGGGTTGCTCGGTTGTGGTCATTGATGTTGTTTCTACTGTTGTTGCTATGAAATGAATTAGAGAAATCTTGACATCAGTTTCGGTCTAAATGTACACGAAGAAAACTGGTCATAGATTTCTGGATGTGAGACAGTAAGAGTTCCACTAGGATGCACAGAAAATAATGCATACATTCACAAATTGATTCGTAGAAAGTTGAATGTTAGATAAAGTTTATAATCCAGCACCAAGTCTATAATTGGAAGCTAAGAATTAGTTTATGAATACCGAGATTTATTTTATTACATAAAGAGCTTGTTGCTTATACAAACACTTGGGTGATAAAATGGTTATTATTCGCTTACTATCACCATTAACAGGAGATGCACTTTAAATCTGTAAGACCATTAAAATGTACATGTTGGTATGCGTTTATGTGAACATATCTTCTAACAGGTGGTAGTAGGTTATAGTTTTTTGGGGGGCATTATTATGATTGTATTGTAAACGAAACGCAAGAATGTCAAATTTGCTTAAACAAATTGGCGTCGTGAATTTTTAATGTGTCTGTTGGTCTAACGTACGCTACTTACCCATCTCGTCTTCGTAACACGCGTGTATTTCTAGATTGCTGACCTGTGGCATGGTTGCTCGACATTTTTGCACATATATTACAATCCTGTCGCCGACTTGACCGTAGAAATTATATGTGATATGTTTATGATGATTAACTGATTGAGGTTTGATTTTCTGCAAAAAATACACTCAAAGGTCAATTTACATGATAAAGATATATAATGGCTTGTGTACTCAAATGATCAAAAAGCTCTCCCTATATATTTAAATAATATAAGAATAGATTGATGTACATAATTACGGTAAGATAGTCATGACTATATTACTTTGTTTGACTTCAAATCGTTATAAATCCCCTAACTGAAAACACCGATTGACCTTAAGGATAATCATATCTACATATATATCCATCATACCACTTATCGTACCAGTCGTTACTACTCGGGCCTTTCCGTAACTGAGAAAGACGCCTCGAACATGAGTGTAGAGTTACAAATTTCGGTTATGCGGTGTCCGGTCACTACTCTTTCAACTCTAGGTATCATCACCTGAAAATCCCTCATTAAGTTCCCATTGAAAGAGAAACAGGTTGTTTCCACCGTTGGATTCCCAGGGTCAGACATGATGGAAAGTAGCCCGTGAACAGCAATAATAAAATATTATAATAGGCGGCCTGCCTATTATGCCCGAGACACTTTTCTTTAGACAAACACAGAGGAGTTCTGATTGTTAATAGAATAACTAATTACAAGGGACAAATGTACGTTTTATAAACTAGAACTTACGTCGCTCGTATCCACATTTTTGCCCTTTCTATTGTAAAGAGCAATAATCACAGACTTGGAGAACCGAACTGTGAAAGAAACCTTGAACACAACGGCTCGGTCATTCTTTGCATCGATCTGAAATGTTCAGAAAAAAAAACATGTAATAAAAGATAAGAATCGATGATAAATGTGTGGTAATGATTACAAAATATTAGAAATATACTCTTCAGTAAATGTTCACAGTGGCGTTGAGGAGAATTCCATTGAAGTTGTTATACGTCCATAGCTGCCTTATTTTACTGGTAGATTGAATATACTATCAAAGCTGTGAAAAAGGTCACCCATGGGAAGGAAATAATGTGGTTTATTGACAGGTACTCTTCATTCGAAGGTGATTTTGTTTTAAAGAAGCGTTTCTGATCTTTTTAATTGAAAATACTTTCCGACTGCATATTTATATCAGTAGACCAGGTTGATTTTTTATACAAAGGGTGTCGATAAAGTGTTGATTTTCTAATGGATATGCAACAACATGCCTATTAATCCTGCATAAACATCATGGATTAGATAGGAATATGCTCGGTACCTTTAAAACTTATTTTATACCGCCATATTGAGATTAATTGTAAATAATGTTTAGGTAAAATGAGCTTCATGTTAGCTATGGTTTGTACGCTGTCGATTAAAATGACATTAATCTAGAATAGAACGATCTGCTTCCCAAGTGAATGTACATCTGATAGGAATCAGAAATGAGAGAGAACACACTACTGTACAAGTCTGTACTTTGAGATATAAAATTCTTATATAAGACATGAATCTGTCGACTCCCATCACATTCTTTTTGTCACTGCAAAATTCTGATTTTGGCATGAGTTAGTTCCCTACTGTATTTTCTAGAGCAAAAAGTTTTTGCATAGTTCGACCTATGGTAATGACCACATCCAGACAGCAGTCACCGGTCAACAACGGGCGTGTCAATTTCCTCATCAGCCATACGTCGTCTGGTTCCAGTTGCGTGTTTTCATAATTGTAGTTATTGGACAAATTTTGTTGCAATGTAAGGAACAAAAAATTACAAACCTCAAAAGTTACTGAAGGGGAAGCTTCAAGGTCATTACTTCTTGGAGACCAGAAAGAACCGCTGCCTTTAAGTGCCATTATTGCTTTTGCTGCCGGCATTTGTGATGTAGCGCTGACGATAACATTCGGTGTAACGTAACTGATCACTCTAAGATCACACGTCGGCGGTGTAGACCCGGACGATGATGAATAAACTGGTGTAGAAACTGAAATGTCCGATATTGTTTATTATTATTCAAATTATAAATACTGCGTAATCAGCACGAAGCTTTTTTGGCTGTAATTTGTCGACAGCTTTAAAGGGGAATTTATCATAGAAGCAAAAAAAAAAAAGATTAGAAGTTTTTGATAAATGGACAAAATATTCTTTTGTTGGAACTTATTCGACTTCCACTTTGCAGTAAAAGTGTCCCAGGTTTTTTAAAGTAGATTTTACACATGAGTATTTTCTATACTGATTGATGCGTGAATTTTGTCAGCATTATTCAAACGAAACTTTCCATACAAATGAATCGCAAACGCACATTATCTTTCTTACAGAAAAAACACACCGATTTTAATCAGCCTTAACTTTAAACAAGTAATGTGATCATTTATTTAATGCACCGTGTACATTAAAATTTCCCTGAAAACCGGGCTCCCAAAGAACCGGAATTCTCTGAAAATCGGACGACGATTTTCAAGACCCATTATTTTTTGAATTTATCAAAGATTGTGTGAAAATCGAAATTCTCAGAAAACCGGACAGTTTTACCCCGACCGGAATGGGCCCTATTGTCATGTTTTATTGTAAATGTTTGTTAAAATGTCCTACTGATGTCGAAGCAGGCCCAAATGTTGATAGTGATGAAGATGGGTTGATCAGGTTCAAGCTTCTCGATGACAATGATGATCACTTGACTTGCAATGATGGAGTTAGGTAACGATATAAATGCATCATTTACCTTCATCGGCTGTAAAACAAACATATTTTCATGTAAACAAACTCAGACAACATGTGTTAACATAATCAAATCATTTTTGTATAACTAGAAGATAATCAGATATAGAGAGAAATTATTGTCCTACTTTGGTATTCGTCAAACAAATTAACAGATTTATTGTGTCTAAATCCAAGTCATGTGAATGTACATTTTATGTTAAATTTTTATTCCTTTCTTTGAAAGTTCGTTTAGTGGTTTTGAAATTTAAAGTTATTCAGCGAATGGTTTTGTGAAATTCACATAGAAATAAAGCAGGACACATACCTTCCCTCCATTATATGGTATGTGACTAGTCTCGCCAGGGATTAATAACAATATCTTAATAGTTAAAATATTGGTATGTGTAGGCAACAGTAGTTTATCTAAAGCGGCACCTCCATTAAAGTTGATTGTAATTTGTAGCCCAGGTATAAGACATTTGGCGGGACCATTAGGATGGTTTGGTATCAGCATACTCACATCAAGACTAGGGTCATTACTTTCAATGGAACCTGTAATGTAAAGTTATCCTTTCAATTATTTAAAGTCTTATAAGTTATAGGGTAAGTTCTCGACTTAATTAAGTGCTCAATAAATCGTCTTGAGTTATTAAATGTTCTGCATACATTGATGAGGATATTAATGCGTTTTTGTATCAGTATCATGAATTGGCTGCTCAAAACAAACTTTCTGTTTTGTGGTATTGGGGACAATAAATACTTCTAAAAAACGGCAGGAGGTGTAAACATTCTTCTTCAA
The DNA here is from genome assembly GCA_964023205.1 of Lutraria lutraria. Classification (NCBI taxonomy): domain Eukaryota; kingdom Metazoa; phylum Mollusca; class Bivalvia; order Venerida; family Mactridae; genus Lutraria; species Lutraria lutraria. Next base: position 33,552,933 of record OZ026848.1, on the reverse strand, counting down.
ATAAAACCATATTAATTTGGATGATCCAGTATGTAACTTAATAGTAGATGAAATTGTACATACCTTCCGGTAATAAACTAGGATTATCTGACATACTGAGTGCTTCGCATGGTTCAGTCACTGATGAATAGGTGCCGGTAGTAAATCCATAGGGTGTAGTCTCTGTTCAAATGCAAACATGGTTACATCGAAATTAGAAATGATTAGTTAAGACAAATACGTATACAGTTGCATTCAATAAACATAAAGAAGCCTCCTTGGTGGAGCAGTTAAATCCTCTGACAGGTGATCACTAGTCACTCACCGCTTGGTGGAGCAGTTAAATCCTCTGACAGGTGATCGCTAGTCACTCACCGCTTTGAGTTTGAATCCCATTTGTTTAAAAACGGGAAGAGACCAATTTCACATCAGTGCAAGCTGTCCTACAATTAGCTTGTAGAAGATCAGTGGTTCTAACAAGCTATATACCCGGGGTCTTTTCTCAACAGTTAAAGCTCTAGGGAAAAGAAAAATGACTTTCATGCTTTTTGTTTCCATACATGCAAACTGTTTGATACAAGGTATTTTTAGAACGACTGGAAACTCTTAACCCGTACTGATTGTGTCGGACAGGTTTAACGATAAACAGACTTTAAGTACCATCTGTTTACAATGATTCGTCAGTAATATTCAATATTACCTAAAGGTTCGAAGCATCCCCAAATATCCAATGTAATATAAATTGGATCTTCCTCGATGTATTTGTCTACTATTTCAACAACAATGCGTGTAATTGGTACGTCTGTAGGAATCCTCACAGGTTTGTCTGCATCAAATGGCTGAAATACAATTTATGGAAAGAACCTTTAAAATAGCTTAAAGCTTTCGGCTTAATCACCTCGTCATGTGTATCACATTTCATTATTGAATAATGTATGTACGTTTGCTGTCAAAGATTTAACCAATAAACATGTTTAAACAAAAGGACAATTTATCAATGACATATTTTTTATGACACTCCAGCGTTTAAAGATAACGGTGCAAAAAGTTTCAAATTTGTATAAAAATCTTAATGTATTAAGTGCTTTCAAAATGAACGAACATCCAACCTTATTAGCCACGATGATAAGAGATGATTTATCTACAGGAAGATAAAATACTCTGATTGTCTTTATGTTGTCATTATCAGGTAGTTCTACTCTGTCTACATTAACTCCTTCTTGTGGTAAATCAACTGTAATCTATAATATATATACGGAGGAGAAGATAGATACATATATGCAACATTTTGTAAAAAATATAATCAATACATAGCATGAACTATAAACCTAAAACAAAAACACTGCAAGGGATGAAAATATCACACGATGATATAACTATGAAGAGTTCCTATTCGAAACTTCCGGTGGTAACAAATCTCTAGTGATCAAGTTGATAAAGGATATATCAAGCACAAAATACACAAATGAGAAAAGGGAACAATTATTAAATTCAAAGATCTTAAGATTTGATAATTGAAAAATCACTACTTGCTTTAAAGTTTTGTTGATGTGTTCGTGCAGGATTGTTTCGGGCAGGTCGTAGGCGATTGATACGCTCGTTAATATTTCTATCATTAGTTCTGATGTTTTCCTCAGGAATCTGTGAAGGATTGTCCATTCCGGTGGTTATAGAACATGGCCCTAAAAAGACAAACCACTTGATGAAATACAGGTATTGAACAAACACAATGATAGTATCAAAAAAGCAATATTCAACAGTATAGGGACACTTATCTCAAATAAATTTCAAAGACGATGCACTGCTTCGTTTATACGGACATGGAAATAGGCAAAAACGACATAATATTTAAATCAGATGATATGATATATCACAAACCAGTGCTAGAAGGAATGACTTCCGAACTAATGCGTGGTGTAGAGCTGCTTGAACTGATACTTGGTGTAATACGTTCATACACTGAGCTGCTTGAGCTTGAACTGGTACTTGGTGTGCCTCTTTCATAGACTGAGCTTGTGGAGCTTGAACTGGTACTTGGTGTGCCTCTTTCATAGACTGAGCTTGTGGAGCCTGAACTGGAACTTGGTGTACCTTGTTCATATACTGAACTTGTGGAGCTTGAACTGGTACTTGGTGTGCCTCTTTCATAGACTGAGCTGGTGGAGCTTGAACTGGTACTTGGTGTGCCTTGTTCATAGACTGAGCTGGTGGAGCTTGAACTGGTACTTGGCGTGCCTTGTTCATAGACTGAGCTCGAACTAGACGACGTACTTGGGACTACTGACGAAGTTGTAGAACCAGTGACAACCTCGAAGCAAGCTTTCACTACGATCTTGAAGCTCATCGGTCTCTTGTTCGTTTTTCGGCTTACTTCAACTATGATATCTTGTGCCATAGGCTGACCAGGGAATAGAACTAATGTGTCTGGGTCAACATCCTGCAATGACGGGATGAAATATTGAACCTATCGTCAACATAAAATGATCATTTCCATAGAAGGGTGGAAGGCAGATAACGCAATAACAACGGGAAATATTTTTGGAACATTTGTCCGGATTATTTCACTACTGAAGATATTAGAAAGTAGATACAGTTAGACAAATTTCATAGCTACACGATTACTTCATTTCAAAATGTTCCTGACAGTTCAAAACCAAACGTGCAAATAATCAAATATATTAAAAGATTAAATGCATCAGATAATTAATGATAAATTGTGGCGCATCTTGTGTAGTTTGTCAACAAGTAAAACTGACCACCACGCACTGATTTTTCTGTTCTAGAGTTCTTAAAGGAAATTAATGATGAGAGGGCATACTTTCTTCATTTGTACTTGATTGAAACCTATCGAAGGAATCATCTCGAGATAAAAATCTTTTGTGGAACATGTGAGGAAATTACAGTGAGATACACTTTGACAAAAACACGAATAGAATACGTACTGTTGCTACTTCTATCGGTCTTGAAGACCTTGAAGGTGACTTAATGTACGAGACTGTCATCTCTGCAACATTCACTGGATTTATCAATTCGAAGGATTCAATTGGGATAGATGGCATGAACCAAAGTTTGAGAAGATAAGTGTCCTCGTCGACAACGAATGGTCTGTTGTTGGTCGTTCGTAAACGGTCCACGTCTTTCGGCACTTTATCGTCGTTTCCTCTGATGTTTCTATTCGGAATAAACTGTGGGTCTTCCATTCCATCAACCAGAGTACAGGCTGTGCCTGATGATGAACTTGTTGTTTCAACTTCTGATGAACTTGAGCTTGTGTAGCTTGAACTGGTACTTGGGGTGCCTTGTTCATAGACTGAGCTTGTGGAGCTTGAACTGGAACTTGGTGTGCCATGTTCATAGACTGAGCTGCTGGAGCTAGAACTGGTACTTGGTGTGCCTCTTTCATGGACTGAGCTGCTGGAGCTTGAACTCGAACTTGGTGTACCTTGTTCATATACTGAACTTGTGGAGCTTGAACTGGTACTTGGTGTGCCTCTTTCATAGACTGAGCTGGTGGAGCTTGAACTGGTACTTGGTGTGCCTTGTTCATAGACTGAGCTGGTGGAGCTTGAACTGGTACTTGGCGTGCCTTGTTCATAGACTGAGCTCGAACTAGACGACGTACTTGGGACTACTGACGAAGTTGTAGAACCAGTAACAACCTCGAAGCAAGCTTTCACTACGATCTTGAAGCTCATCGGTCTCTTGTTCGTTTTTCGGCTTACTTCAACTATGATATCTTGTGCCATAGGCTGACCAGGGAATAGAACTAATGTGTCTGGGTCAACATCCTGCAATGACGGGATGAAATATTGAACCTATCGTCAACATAAAATGATCATTTCCATAGAAGGGTGGAAGGCAGATAACGCAATAACAACGGGAAATATTTTTGGAACATTTGTCCGGATTATTTCACTACTGAAGATATTAGAAAGTAGATACAGTTAGACAAATTTCATAGCTACACGATTACTTCATTTCAAAATGTTCCTGACAGTTCAAAACCAAATGTGCAAATAATCAAATATATTAAAAGATTAAATGCATCAGATAATTAATGATAAATTGTGGCGCATCTTGTGTAGTATGTCAACAAGTAAAACTGACCACCACGCACTGATTTTTCTGTTCTAGAGTTTTTAAAGGAAATTAATGATGAGAGGGCATACTTTCTTCATTTGTACTTGATTGAAACCTATCGAAGGAATCATCTCGAGATAAAAATCTTTTGTGGAACATGTGAGGAAATTACAGTGAGATACACTTTGACAAAAACACGAATAGAATACGTACTGTTGCTACTTCTATCGGTCTTGAAGACCTTGAAGGTGACTTAATGTACGAGACTGTCATCTCTGCAACATTCACTGGATTTATCAATTCGAAGGATTCAATTGGGATAGATGGCATGAACCAAAGTTTGAGAAGATAAGTGTCCTCGTCGACAACGAATGGTCTGTTGTTGGTCGTTCGTAAACGGTCCACGTCTTTCGGCACTTTATCGTCGTTTCCTCTGATGTTTCTATTCGGAATAAACTGTGGGTCTTCCATTCCATCAACCAGAGTACAGGCTGTGCCTGATGATGAACTTGTTGTTTCAACTTCTGATGAACTTGAGCTTGTGGAGCTTGAACTGGTACTTGGTGTGCCTTGTTCATAGACTGAGCTTGAACTGGAACTTGGTGTGCCATGTTCATAGACTGAGCTGCTGGAGCTAGAACTGGTACTTGGTGTGCCTCTTTCATAGACTGAGCTGCTGGAGCTTGAACTCGAACTTGGTGTACCTTGTTCATATACTGAACTTGTGGAGCTTGAACTGGTACTTGGTGTGCCTCTTTCATAGACTGAGCTGGTGGAGCTTGAACTGGTACTTGGTGTGCCTTGTTCATAGACTGAGCTGGTGGAGCTTGAACTGGTACTTGGCGTGCCTTGTTCATAGACTGAGCTCGAACTAGACGACGTACTTGGGACTACTGACGAAGTTGTAGAACCAGTAACAACCTCGAAGCAAGCTTTCACTACGATCTTGAAGCTCATCGGTCTCTTGTTCGTTTTTCGGCTTACTTCAACTATGATATCTTGTGCCATAGGCTGACCAGGGAATAGAACTAATGTGTCCGGGTCAACATCCTGCAATGACGGGATGAAATATTGAACCTATCGTCAACATAAAATGATCATTTCCATAGAAGGGTGGAAGGCAGATAACGCAATAACAACGGGAAATATTTTTGGAACATTTGTCCGGATTATTTCACTACTGAAGATATTAGAAAGTAGATACAGTTAGACAAATTTCATAGCTACACGATTACTTCATTTCAAAATGTTCCTGACAGTTCAAAACCAAATGTGCAAATAATCAAATATATTAAAAGATTAAATGCATCAGATAATTAATGATAAATTGGGGCGCATCTTGTGTAGTATGTCAACAAGTAAAACTGACCACCACGCACTGATTTTTCTGTTCTAGAGTTTTTAAAGGAAATTAATGATGAGAGGGCATACTTTCTTCATTTGTACTTGATTGAAACCTATCGAAGGAATCATCTCGAGATAAAAATCTTTTGTGGAACATGTGAGGAAATTACAGTGAGATACACTTTGACAAAAACACGAATAGAATACGTACTGTTGCTACTTCTATCGGTCTTGAAGACCTTGAAGGTGACTTAATGTACGAGACTGTCATCTCTGCAACATTCACTGGATTTATCAATTCGAAGGATTCAATTGGGATAGATGGCATGAACCAAAGTTTGAGAAGATAAGTGTCCTCGTCGACAACGAATGGTCTGTTGTTGGTCGTTCGTAAACGGTCCACGTCTTTCGGCACTTTATCGTCGTTTCCTCTGATGTTTCTATTCGGAATAAACTGTGGGTCTTCCATTCCATCAACCAGAGTACAGGCTGTGCCTGATGATGAACTTGTTGTTTCAACTTCTGATGAACTTGAGCTTGTGGAGCTTGAACTGGTACTTGGTGTGCCTTGTTCATAGACTGAGCTTGAACTGGAACTTGGTGTGCCATGTTCATAGACTGAGCTGCTGGAGCTAGAACTGGTACTTGGTGTGCCTCTTTCATAGACTGAGCTGCTGGAGCTTGAACTCGAACTTGGTGTACCTTGTTCATATACTGAACTTGTGGAGCTTGAACTGGTACTTGGTGTGCCTCTTTCATAGACTGAGCTGGTGGAGCTTGAACTGGTACTTGGTGTGCCTTGTTCATAGACTGAGCTGGTGGAGCTTGAACTGGTACTTGGCGTGCCTTGTTCATAGACTGAGCTCGAACTAGACGACGTTCTTGGGACTACTGACGAAGTTGTAGAACCAGTGACAACCTCGAAGCAAGCTTTCACTACGATCTTGAAGCTCATCGGTCTCTTGTTCGTTTTTCGGCTTACTTCAACTATGATATCTTGTGCCATAGGCTGACCAGGGAATAGAACTAATGTGTCCGGGTCAACATCCTGCAATGACGGGATGAAATATTGAACCTATCGTCAACATAAAATGATCATTTCCATAGAAGGGTGGAAGGCAGATAACGCAATAACAACGGGAAATATTTTTGGAACATTTGTCCGGATTATTTCACTACTGAAGATATTAGAAAGTAGATACAGTTAGACAAATTTCATAGCTACACGATTACTTCATTTCAAAATGTTCCTGACAGTTCAAAACCAAATGTGCAAATAATCAAATATATTAAAAGATTAAATGCATCAGATAATTAATGATAAATTGGGGCGCATCTTGTGTAGTATGTCAACAAGTAAAACTGACCACCACGCACTGATTTTTCTGTTCTAGAGTTCTTAAAGGAAATTAATGATGAGAGGGCATACTTTCTTCATTTGTACTTGATTTAAACCTATCGAAGGAATCATCTCGAGATAAAAATCTTTTGTGGAACATGTGAGGAAATTACAGTGAGATACACTTTGACAAAAACACGAATAGAATACGTACTGTTGCTACTTCTATCGGTCTTGAAGACCTTGAAGGTGACTTAATATACGAGACTGTCATCTCTGCAACATTCACTGGATTTATCAATTCGAAGGATTCAATTGGGATAGATGGCATGAACCAAAGTTTGAGAAGATAAGTGTCCTCGTCGACAACGAATGGTCTGTTGTTGGTCGTTCGTAAACGGTCCACGTCTTTCGGCACTTTATCGTCGTTTCCTCTGATGTTTCTATTCGGAATAAACTGTGGGTCTTCCATTCCATCAACCAGAGTACAGGCTGTGCCTGATGATGAACTTGTTGTTTCAACTTCTGATGAACTTGAGCTTGTGGAGCTTGAACTGGTACTTGGTGTGCCTTGTTCATAGACTGAGCTTGTGGAGCTTGAACTGGAACTTGGTGTGCCATGTTCATAGACTGAGCTGCTGGAGCTAGAACTGGTACTTGGTGTGCCTCTTTCATAGACTGAGCTGCTGGAGCTTGAACTCGAACTTGGTGTACCTTGTTCATATACTGAACTTGTGGAGCTTGAACTGGTACTTGGTGTGCCTCTTTCATAGACTGAGCTGGTGGAGCTTGAACTGGTACTTGGTGTGCCTTGTTCATAGACTGAGCTGGTGGAGCTTGAACTGGTACTTGGCGTGCCTTGTTCATAGACTGAGCTCGAACTAGACGACGTACTTGGGACTACTGACGAAGTTGTAGAACCAGTGACAACCTCGAAGCAAGCTTTCACTACGATCTTGAAGCTCATCGGTCTCTTGTTCGTTTTTCGGCTTACTTCAACTATGATATCTTGTGCCATAGGCTGACCAGGGAATAGAACTAATGTGTCTGGGTCAACATCCTGCAATGACGGGATGAAATATTGAACCTATCGTCAACATAAAATGATCATTTCCATAGAAGGGTGGAAGGCAGATAACGCAATAACAACGGGAAATATTTTTGGAACATTTGTCCGGATTATTTCACTACTGAAGATATTAGAAAGTAGATACAGTTAGACAAATTTCATAGCTACACGATTACTTCATTTCAAAATGTTCCTGACAGTTCAAAACCAAATGTGCAAATAATCAAATATATTAAAAGATTAAATGCATCAGATAATTAATGATAAATTGTGGCGCATCTTGTGTAGTATGTCAACAAGTAAAACTGACCACCACGCACTGATTTTTCTGTTCTAGAGTTTTTAAAGGAAATTAATGATGAGAGGGCATACTTTCTTCATTTGTACTTGATTGAAACCTATCGAAGGAATCATCTCAAGATAAAAATCTTTTGTGGAACATGTGAGGAAATTACAGTGAGATACACTTTGACAAAAACACGAATAGAATACGTACTGTTGCTACTTCTATCGGTCTTGAAGACCTTGAAGGTGACTTAATGTACGAGACTGTCATCTCTGCAACATTCACTGGATTTATCAATTCGAAGGATTCAATTGGGATAGATGGCATGAACCAAAGTTTGAGAAGATAAGTGTCCTCGTCGACAACGAATGGTCTGTTGTTGGTCGTTCGTAAACGGTCCACGTCTTTCGGCACTTTATCGTCGTTTCCTCTGATGTTTCTATTCGGAATAAACTGTGGGTCTTCCATTCCATCAACCAGAGTACAGGCTGTGCCTGATGATGAACTTGTTGTTTCAACTTCTGATGAACTTGAGCTTGTGGAGCTTGAACTGGTACTTGGTGTGCCTTGTTCATAGACTGAGCTTGAACTGGAACCTGGTGTGCCATGTTCATAGACTGAGCTGCTGGAGCTAGAACTGGTACTTGGTGTGCCTCTTTCATAGACTGAGCTGCTGGAGCTTGAACTCGAACTTGGTGTACCTTGTTCATATACTGAACTTGTGGAGCTTGAACTGGTACTTGGTGTGCCTCTTTCATAGACTGAGCTGGTGGAGCTTGAACTGGTACTTGGTGTGCCTTGTTCATAGACTGAGCTGGTGGAGCTTGAACTGGTACTTGGCGTGCCTTGTTCATAGACTGAGCTCGAACTAGACGACGTACTTGGGACTACTGACGAAGTTGTAGAACCAGTAACAACCTCGAAGCAAGCTTTCACTACGATCTTGAAGCTCATCGGTCTCTTGTTCGTTTTTCGGCTTACTTCAACTATGATATCTTGTGCCATAGGCTGACCAGGGAATAGAACTAATGTGTCCGGGTCAACATCCTGCAATGACGGGATGAAATATTGAACCTATCGTCAACATAAAATGATCATTTCCATAGAAGGGTGGAAGGCAGATAACGCAATAACAACGGGAAATATTTTTGGAACATTTGTCCGGATTATTTCACTACTGAAGATATTAGAAAGTAGATACAGTTAGACAAATTTCATAGCTACACGATTACTTCATTTCAAAATGTTCCTGACAGTTCAAAACCAAATGTGCAAATAATCAAATATATTAAAAGATTAAATGCATCAGATAATTAATGATAAATTGGGGCGCATCTTGTGTAGTATGTCAACAAGTAAAACTGACCACCACGCACTGATTTTTCTGTTCTAGAGTTTTTAAAGGAAACTAATGATGAGAGGGCATACTTTCTTCATTTGTACTTGATTGAAACCTATCGAAGGAATCATCTCGAGATAAAAATCTTTTGTGGAACATGTGAGGAAATTACAGTGAGATACACTTTGACAAAAACACGAATAGAATACGTACTGTTGCTACTTCTATCGGTCTTGAAGACCTTGAAGGTGACTTAATATACGAGACTGTCATCTCTGCAACATTCACTGGATTTATCAATTCGAAGGATTCAATTGGGATAGATGGCATGAACCAAAGTTTGAGAAGATAAGTGTCCTCGTCGACAACGAATGGTCTGTTGTTGGTCGTTCGTAAACGGTCCACGTCTTTCGGCACTTTATCGTCGTTTCCTCTGATGTTTCTATTCGGAATAAACTGTGGGTCTTCCATTCCATCAACCAGAGTACAGGCTGTGCCTGATGATGAACTTGTTGTTTCAACTTCTGATGAACTTGAGCTTGTGGAGCTTGAACTCTTACTTGGTGTGCCTTGTTCATAGACTGAGCTTGTGGAGCTTGAACTGGAACTTGGTGTGCCATGTTCATAGACTGAGCTGCTGGAGCTAGAACTGGTACTTGGTGTGCCTCTTTCATAGACTGAGCTGCTGGAGCTTGAACTCGAACTTGGTGTACCTTGTTCATATACTGAACTTGTGGAGCTTGAACTGGTACTTGGTGTGCCTCTTTCATAGACTGAGCTGGTGGAGCTTGAACTGGTACTTGGTGTGCCTTGTTCATAGACTGAGCTGGTGGAGCTTGAACTGGTACTTGGCGTGCCTTGTTCATAGACTGAGCTCGAACTAGACGACGTACTTGGGACTACTGACGAAGTTGTAGAACCAGTGACAACCTCGAAGCAAGCTTTCACTACGATCTTGAAGCTCATCGGTCTCTTGTTCGTTTTTCGGCTTACTTCAACTATGATATCTTGTGCCATAGGCTGACCAGGGAATAGAACTAATGTGTCTGGGTCAACATCCTGCAATGACGGGGTGAAATATTGAACCTATCGTCAACATAAAATGATCATTTCCATAGAAGGGTGGAAGGCAGATAACGCAATAACAACGGGAAATATTTTTGGAACATTTGTCCGGATTATTTCACTACTGAAGATATTAGAAAGTAGATACAGTTAGACAAATTTCATAGCTACACGATTACTTCATTTCAAAATGTTCCTGACAGTTCAAAACCAAATGTGCAAATAATCAAATATATTAAAAGATTAAATGCATCAGATAATTAATGATAAATTGTGGCGCATCTTGTGTAGTATGTCAACAAGTAAAACTGACCACCACGCACTGATTTTTCTGTTCTAGAGTTTTTAAAGGAAATTAATGATGAGAGGGCATACTTTCTTCATTTGTACTTGATTGAAACCTATCGAAGGAATCATCTCAAGATAAAAATCTTTTGTGGAACATGTGAGGAAATTACAGTGAGATACACTTTGACAAAAACACGAATAGAATACGTACTGTTGCTACTTCTATCGGTCTTGAAGACCTTGAAGGTGACTTAATGTACGAGACTGTCATCTCTGCAACATTCACTGGATTTATCAATTCGAAGGATTCAATTGGGATAGATGGCATGAACCAAAGTTTGAGAAGATAAGTGTCCTCGTCGACAACGAATGGTCTGTTGTTGGTCGTTCGTAAACGGTCCACGTCTTTCGGCACTTTATCGTCGTTTCCTCTGATGTTTCTATTCGGAATAAACTGTGGGTCTTCCATTCCATCAACCAGAGTACAGGCTGTGCCTGATGATGAACTTGTTGTTTCAACTTCTGATGAACTTGAGCTTGTGGAGCTTGAACTGGTACTTGGTGTGCCTTGTTCATAGACTGAGCTTGTGGAGCTTGAACTGGAACTTGGTGTGCCATGTTCATAGACTGAGCTGCTGGAGCTAGAACTGGTACTTGGTGTGCCTCTTTCATAGACTGAGCTGCTGGAGCTTGAACTCGAACTTGGTGTACCTTGTTCATATACTGAACTTGTGGAGCTTGAACTGGTACTTGGTGTGCCTCTTTCATAGACTGAGCTGGTGGAGCTTGAACTGGTACTTGGTGTGCCTTGTTCATAGACTGAGCTGGTGGAGCTTGAACTGGTACTTGGCGTGCCTTGTTCATAGACTGAGCTCGAACTAGACGACGTACTTGGGACTACTGACGAAGTTGTAGAACCAGTGACAACCTCGAAGCAAGCTTTCACTACGATCTTGAAGCTCATCGGTCTCTTGTTCGTTTTTCGGCTTACTTCAACTATGATATCTTGTGCCATAGGCTGACCAGGGAATAGAACTAATGTGTCTGGGTCAACATCCTGCAATGACGGGATGAAATATTGAACCTATCGTCAACATAAAATGATCATTTCCATAGAAGGGTGGAAGGCAGATAACGCAATAACAACGGGAAATATTTTTGGAACATTTGTCCGGATTATTTCACTACTGAAGATATTAGAAAGTAGATACAGTTAGACAAATTTCATAGCTACACGATTACTTCATTTCAAAATGTTCCTGACAGTTCAAAACCAAATGTGCAAATAATCAAATATATTAAAAGATTAAATGCATCAGATAATTAATGATAAATTGTGGCGCATCTTGTGTAGTATGTCAACAAGTAAAACTGACCACCACGCACTGATTTTTCTGTTCTAGAGTTTTTAAAGGAAATTAATGATGAGAGGGCATACTTTCTTCATTTGTACTTGATTGAAACCTATCGAAGGAATCATCTCAAGATAAAAATCTTTTGTGGAACATGTGAGGAAATTACAGTGAGATACACTTTGACAAAAACACGAATAGAATACGTACTGTTGCTACTTCTATCGGTCTTGAAGACCTTGAAGGTGACTTAATGTACGAGACTGTCATCTCTGCAACATTCACTGGATTTATCAATTCGAAGGATTCAATTGGGATAGATGGCATGAACCAAAGTTTGAGAAGATAAGTGTCCTCGTCGACAACGAATGGTCTGTTGTTGGTCGTTCGTAAACGGTCCACGTCTTTCGGCACTTTATCGTCGTTTCCTCTGATGTTTCTATTCGGAATAAACTGTGGGTCTTCCATTCCATCAACCAGAGTACAGGCTGTGCCTGATGATGAACTTGTTGTTTCAACTTCTGATGAACTTGAGCTTGTGGAGCTTGAACTGGTACTTGGTGTGCCTTGTTCATAGACTGAGCTTGAACTGGAACTTGGTGTGCCATGTTCATAGACTGAGCTGCTGGAGCTAGAACTGGTACTTGGTGTGCCTCTTTCATAGACTGAGCTGCTGGAGCTTGAACTCGAACTTGGTGTACCTTGTTCATATACTGAACTTGTGGAGCTTGAACTGGTACTTGGTGTGCCTCTTTCATAGACTGAGCTGGTGGAGCTTGAACTGGTACTTGGTGTGCCTTGTTCATAGACTGAGCTGGTGGAGCTTGAACTGGTACTTGGCGTGCCTTGTTCATAGACTGAGCTCGAACTAGACGACGTACTTGGGACTACTGACGAAGTTGTAGAACCAGTAACAACCTCGAAGCAAGCTTTCACTACGATCTTGAAGCTCATCGGTCTCTTGTTCGTTTTTCGGCTTACTTCAACTATGATATCTTGTGCCATAGGCTGACCAGGGAATAGAACTAATGTGTCCGGGTCAACATCCTGCAATGACGGGATGAAATATTGAACCTATCGTCAACATAAAATGATCATTTCCATAGAAGGGTGGAAGGCAGATAACGCAATAACAACGGGAAATATTTTTGGAACATTTGTCCGGATTATTTCACTACTGAAGATATTAGAAAGTAGATACAGTTAGACAAATTTCATAGCTACACGATTACTTCATTTCAAAATGTTCCTGACAGTTCAAAACCAAATGTGCAAATAATCAAATATATTAAAAGATTAAATGCATCAGATAATTAATGATAAATTGGGGCGCATCTTGTGTAGTATGTCAACAAGTAAAACTGACCACCACGCACTGATTTTTCTGTTCTAGAGTTTTTAAAGGAAATTAATGATGAGAGGGCATACTTTCTTCATTTGTACTTGATTGAAACCTATCGAAGGAATCATCTCGAGATAAAAATCTTTTGTGGAACATGTGAGGAAATTACAGTGAGATACACTTTGACAAAAACACGAATAGAATACGTACTGTTGCTACTTCTATCGGTCTTGAAGACCTTGAAGGTGACTTAATATACGAGACTGTCATCTCTGCAACATTCACTGGATTTATCAATTCGAAGGATTCAATTGGGATAGATGGCATGAACCAAAGTTTGAGAAGATAAGTGTCCTCGTCGACAACGAATGGTCTGTTGTTGGTCGTTCGTAAACGGTCCACGTCTTTCGGCACTTTATCGTCGTTTCCTCTGATGTTTCTATTCGGAATAAACTGTGGGTCTTCCATTCCATCAACCAGAGTACAGGCTGTGCCTGATGATGAACTTGTTGTTTCAACTTCTGATGAACTTGAGCTTGTGGAGCTTGAACTGGTACTTGGTGTGCCTTGTTCATAGACTGAGCTTGTGGAGCTTGAACTGGAACTTGGTGTGCCATGTTCATAGACTGAGCTGCTGGAGCTAGAACTGGTACTTGGTGTGCCTCTTTCATAGACTGAGCTGCTGGAGCTTGAACTCGAACTTGGTGTACCTTGTTCATATACTGAACTTGTGGAGCTTGAACTGGTACTTGGTGTGCCTCTTTCATAGACTGAGCTGGTGGAGCTTGAACTGGTACTTGGTGTGCCTTGTTCATAGACTGAGCTGGTGGAGCTTGAACTGGTACTTGGCGTGCCTTGTTCATAGACTGAGCTCGAACTAGACGACGTACTTGGGACTACTGACGAAGTTGTAGAACCAGTGACAACCTCGAAGCAAGCTTTCACTACGATCTTGAAGCTCATCGGTCTCTTGTTCGTTTTTCGGCTTACTTCAACTATGATATCTTGTGCCATAGGCTGACCAGGGAATAGAACTAATGTGTCTGGGTCAACATCCTGCAATGACGGGGTGAAATATTGAACCTATCGTCAACATAAAATGATCATTTCCATAGAAGGGTGGAAGGCAGATAACGCAATAACAACGGGAAATATTTTTGGAACATTTGTCCGGATTATTTCACTACTGAAGATATTAGAAAGTAGATACAGTTAGACAAATTTCATAGCTACACGATTACTTCATTTCAAAATGTTCCTGACAGTTCAAAACCAAATGTGCAAATAATCAAATATATTAAAAGATTAAATGCATCAGATAATTAATGATAAATTGTGGCGCATCTTGTGTAGTATGTCAACAAGTAAAACTGACCACCACGCACTGATTTTTCTGTTCTAGAGTTTTTAAAGGAAATTAATGATGAGAGGGCATACTTTCTTCATTTGTACTTGATTGAAACCTATCGAAGGAATCATCTCAAGATAAAAATCTTTTGTGGAACATGTGAGGAAATTACAGTGAGATACACTTTGACAAAAACACGAATAGAATACGTACTGTTGCTACTTCTATCGGTCTTGAAGACCTTGAAGGTGACTTAATGTACGAGACTGTCATCTCTGCAACATTCACTGGATTTATCAATTCGAAGGATTCAATTGGGATAGATGGCATGAACCAAAGTTTGAGAAGATAAGTGTCCTCGTCGACAACGAATGGTCTGTTGTTGGTCGTTCGTAAACGGTCCACGTCTTTCGGCACTTTATCGTCGTTTCCTCTGATGTTTCTATTCGGAATAAACTGTGGGTCTTCCATTCCATCAACCAGAGTACAGGCTGTGCCTGATGATGAACTTGTTGTTTCAACTTCTGATGAACTTGAGCTTGTGGAGCTTGAACTGGTACTTGGTGTGCCTTGTTCATAGACTGAGCTTGTGGAGCTTGAACTGGAACTTGGTGTGCCATGTTCATAGACTGAGCTGCTGGAGCTAGAACTGGTACTTGGTGTGCCTCTTTCATAGACTGAGCTGCTGGAGCTTGAACTCGAACTTGGTGTACCTTGTTCATATACTGAACTTGTGGAGCTTGAACTGGTACTTGGTGTGCCTCTTTCATAGACTGAGCTGGTGGAGCTTGAACTGGTACTTGGTGTGCCTTGTTCATAGACTGAGCTGGTGGAGCTTGAACTGGTACTTGGCGTGCCTTGTTCATAGACTGAGCTCGAACTAGACGACGTACTTGGGACTACTGACGAAGTTGTAGAACCAGTGACAACCTCGAAGCAAGCTTTCACTACGATCTTGAAGCTCATCGGTCTCTTGTTCGTTTTTCGGCTTACTTCAACTATGATATCTTGTGCCATAGGCTGACCAGGGAATAGAACTAATGTGTCTGGGTCAACATCCTGCAATGACGGGATGAAATATTGAACCTATCGTCAACATAAAATGATCATTTCCATAGAAGGGTGGAAGGCAGATAACGCAATAACAACGGGAAATATTTTTGGAACATTTGTCCGGATTATTTCACTACTGAAGATATTAGAAAGTAGATACAGTTAGACAAATTTCATAGCTACACGATTACTTCATTTCAAAATGTTCCTGACAGTTCAAAACCAAATGTGCAAATAATCAAATATATTAAAAGATTAAATGCATCAGATAATTAATGATAAATTGTGGCGCATCTTGTGTAGTATGTCAACAAGTAAAACTGACCACCACGCACTGATTTTTCTGTTCTAGAGTTTTTAAAGGAAATTAATGATGAGAGGGCATACTTTCTTCATTTGTACTTGATTGAAACCTATCGAAGGAATCATCTCAAGATAAAAATCTTTTGTGGAACATGTGAGGAAATTACAGTGAGATACACTTTGACAAAAACACGAATAGAATACGTACTGTTGCTACTTCTATCGGTCTTGAAGACCTTGAAGGTGACTTAATGTACGAGACTGTCATCTCTGCAACATTCACTGGATTTATCAATTCGAAGGATTCAATTGGGATAGATGGCATGAACCAAAGTTTGAGAAGATAAGTGTCCTCGTCGACAACGAATGGTCTGTTGTTGGTCGTTCGTAAACGGTCCACGTCTTTCGGCACTTTATCGTCGTTTCCTCTGATGTTTCTATTCGGAATAAACTGTGGGTCTTCCATTCCATCAACCAGAGTACAGGCTGTGCCTGATGATGAACTTGTTGTTTCAACTTCTGATGAACTTGAGCTTGTGGAGCTTGAACTGGTACTTGGTGTGCCTTGTTCATAGACTGAGCTTGTGGAGCTTGAACTGGAACTTGGTGTGCCATGTTCATAGACTGAGCTGCTGGAGCTAGAACTGGTACTTGGTGTGCCTCTTTCATAGACTGAGCTGCTGGAGCTTGAACTCGAACTTGGTGTACCTTGTTCATATACTGAACTTGTGGAGCTTGAACTGGTACTTGGTGTGCCTCTTTCATAGACTGAGCTGGTGGAGCTTGAACTGGTACTTGGTGTGCCTTGTTCATAGACTGAGCTGGTGGAGCTTGAACTGGTACTTGGCGTGCCTTGTTCATAGACTGAGCTCGAACTAGACGACGTACTTGGGACTACTGACGAAGTTGTAGAACCAGTGACAACCTCGAAGCAAGCTTTCACTACGATCTTGAAGCTCATCGGTCTCTTGTTCGTTTTTCGGCTTACTTCAACTATGATATCTTGTGCCATAGGCTGACCAGGGAATAGAACTAATGTGTCTGGGTCAACATCCTGCAATGACGGGATGAAATATTGAACCTATCGTCAACATAAAATGATCATTTCCATAGAAGGGTGAAGGCAGATAACGCAATAACAACGGGAAATATTTTTGGAACATTTGTCCGGATTATTTCACTACTGAAGATATTAGAAAGTAGATACAGTTAGACAAATTTCATAGCTACACGATTACTTCATTTCAAAATGTTCCTGACAGTTCAAAACCATATGTGCAAATAATCAAATATATTAAAAGATTAAATGCATTAGATAATTAATGATAAATTGTGGCGCATCTTGTGTAGTATGTCAACAAGTAAAACTGACCACCACGCACTGATTTTTCTGTTCTAGAGTTTTTAAAGGAAATTAATGATGAGAGGGCATACTTTCTTCATTTGTACTTGATTGAAACCTATCGAAGGAATCATCTCAAGATAAAAATCTTTTGTGGAACATGTGAGGAAATTACAGTGAGATACACTTTGACAAAAACACGAATAGAATACGTACTGTTGCTACTTCTATCGGTCTTGAAGACCTTGAAGGTGACTTAATGTACGAGACTGTCATCTCTGCAACATTCACTGGATTTATCAATTCGAAGGATTCAATTGGGATAGATGGCATGAACCAAAGTTTGAGAAGATAAGTGTCCTCGTCGACAACGAATGGTCTGTTGTTGGTCGTTCGTAAACGGTCCACGTCTTTCGGCACTTTATCGTCGTTTCCTCTGATGTTTCTATTCGGAATAAACTGTGGGTCTTCCATTCCATCAACCAGAGTACAGGCTGTGCCTGATGATGAACTTGTTGTTTCAACTTCTGATGAACTTGAGCTTGTGGAGCTTGAACTGGTACTTGGTGTGCCTTGTTCATAGACTGAGCTTGAACTGGAACTTGGTGTGCCATGTTCATAGACTGAGCTGCTGGAGCTAGAACTGGTACTTGGTGTGCCTCTTTCATAGACTGAGCTGCTGGAGCTTGAACTCGAACTTGGTGTACCTTGTTCATATACTGAACTTGTGGAGCTTGAACTGGTACTTGGTGTGCCTCTTTCATAGACTGAGCTGGTGGAGCTTGAACTGGTACTTGGTGTGCCTTGTTCATAGACTGAGCTGGTGGAGCTTGAACTGGTACTTGGCGTGCCTTGTTCATAGACTGAGCTCGAACTAGACGACGTACTTGGGACTACTGACGAAATTGTAGAACCAGTAACAACCTCGAAGCAAGCTTTCACTACGATCTTGAAGCTCATCGGTCTCTTGTTCGTTTTTCGGCTTACTTCAACTATGATATCTTGTGCCATAGGCTGACCAGGGAATAGAACTAATGTGTCCGGGTCAACATCCTGCAATGACGGGATGAAATATTGAACCTATCGTCAACATAAAATGATCATTTCCATAGAAGGATGGAAGGCAGATAACGCAATAACAACGGGAAATATTTTTGGAACATTTGTCCGGATTATTTCACTACTGAAGATATTAGAAAGTAGATACAGTTAGACAAATTTCATAGCTACACGATTACTTCATTTCAAAATGTTCCTGACAGTTCAAAACCAAATGTGCAAATAATCAAATATATTAAAAGATTAAATGCATCAGATAATTAATGATAAATTGGGGCGCATCTTGTGTAGTATGTCAACAAGTAAAACTGACCACCACGCACTGATTTTTCTGTTCTAGAGTTTTTAAAGGAAATTAATGATGAGAGGGCATACTTTCTTCATTTGTACTTGATTGAAACCTATCGAAGGAATCATCTCGAGATAAAAATCTTTTGTGGAACATGTGAGGAAATTACAGTGAGATACACTTTGACAAAAACACGAATAGAATACGTACTGTTGCTACTTCTATCGGTCTTGAAGACCTTGAAGGTGACTTAATATACGAGACTGTCATCTCTGCAACATTCACTGGATTTATCAATTCGAAGGATTCAATTGGGATAGATGGCATGAACCAAAGTTTGAGAAGATAAGTGTCCTCGTCGACAACGAATGGTCTGTTGTTGGTCGTTCGTAAACGGTCCACGTCTTTCGGCACTTTATCGTCGTTTCCTCTGATGTTTCTATTCGGAATAAACTGTGGGTCTTCCATTCCATCAACCAGAGTACAGGCTGTGCCTGATGATGAACTTGTTGTTTCAACTTCTGATGAACTTGAGCTTGTGGAGCTTGAACTGGTACTTGGTGTGCCTTGTTCATAGACTGAGCTTGTGGAGCTTGAACTGGAACTTGGTGTGCCATGTTCATAGACTGAGCTGCTGGAGCTAGAACTGGTACTTGGTGTGCCTCTTTCATAGACTGAGCTGCTGGAGCTTGAACTCGAACTTGGTGTACCTTGTTCATATACTGAACTTGTGGAGCTTGAACTGGTACTTGGTGTGCCTCTTTCATAGACTGAGCTGGTGGAGCTTGAACTGGTACTTGGTGTGCCTTGTTCATAGACTGAGCTGGTGGAGCTTGAACTGGTACTTGGCGTGCCTTGTTCATAGACTGAGCTCGAACTAGACGACGTACTTGGGACTACTGACGAAGTTGTAGAACCAGTGACAACCTCGAAGCAAGCTTTCACTACGATCTTGAAGCTCATCGGTCTCTTGTTCGTTTTTCGGCTTACTTCAACTATGATATCTTGTGCCATAGGCTGACCAGGGAATAGAACTAATGTGTCTGGGTCAACATCCTGCAATGACGGGATGAAATATTGAACCTATCGTCAACATAAAATGATCATTTCCATAGAAGGGTGGAAGGCAGATAACGCAATAACAACGGGAAATATTTTTGGAACATTTGTCCGGATTATTTCACTACTGAAGATATTAGAAAGTAGATACAGTTAGACAAATTTCATAGCTACACGATTACTTCATTTCAAAATGTTCCTGACAGTTCAAAACCAAATGTGCAAATAATCAAATATATTAAAAGATTAAATGCATCAGATAATTAATGATAAATTGGGGCGCATCTTGTGTAGTATGTCAACAAGTAAAACTGACCACCACGCACTGATTTTTCTGTTCTAGAGTTTTTAAAGGAAATTAATGATGAGAGGGCATACTTTCTTCATTTGTACTTGATTGAAACCTATCGAAGGAATCATCTCGAGATAAAAATCTTTTGTGGAACATGTGAGGAAATTACAGTGAGATACACTTTGACAAAAACACGAATAGAATACGTACTGTTGCTACTTCTATCGGTCTTGAAGACCTTGAAGGTGACTTAATATACGAGACTGTCATCTCTGCAACATTCACTGGATTTATCAATTCGAAGGATTCAATTGGGATAGATGGCATGAACCAAAGTTTGAGAAGATAAGTGTCCTCGTCGACAACGAATGGTCTGTTGTTGGTCGTTCGTAAACGGTCCACGTCTTTCGGCACTTTATCGTCGTTTCCTCTGATGTTTCTATTCGGAATAAACTGTGGGTCTTCCATTCCATCAACCAGAGTACAGGCTGTGCCTGATGATGAACTTGTTGTTTCAACTTCTGATGAACTTGAGCTTGTGG
The DNA here is from genome assembly GCA_964023205.1 of Lutraria lutraria. Taxonomy (NCBI): domain Eukaryota; kingdom Metazoa; phylum Mollusca; class Bivalvia; order Venerida; family Mactridae; genus Lutraria; species Lutraria lutraria. The sequence continues at coordinate 33,532,163 of OZ026848.1, read as the reverse complement.
AGCTTGAACTGGTACTTGGTGTGCCTTGTTCATAGACTGAGCTTGTGGAGCTTGAACTGGAACTTGGTGTGCCATGTTCATAGACTGAGCTGCTGGAGCTAGAACTGGTACTTGGTGTGCCTCTTTCATAGACTGAGCTGCTGGAGCTTGAACTCGAACTTGGTGTACCTTGTTCATATACTGAACTTGTGGAGCTTGAACTGGTACTTGGTGTGCCTCTTTCATAGACTGAGCTGGTGGAGCTTGAACTGGTACTTGGTGTGCCTTGTTCATAGACTGAGCTGGTGGAGCTTGAACTGGTACTTGGCGTGCCTTGTTCATAGACTGAGCTCGAACTAGACGACGTACTTGGGACTACTGACGAAGTTGTAGAACCAGTGACAACCTCGAAGCAAGCTTTCACTACGATCTTGAAGCTCATCGGTCTCTTGTTCGTTTTTCGGCTTACTTCAACTATGATATCTTGTGCCATAGGCTGACCAGGGAATAGAACTAATGTGTCTGGGTCAACATCCTGCAATGACGGGATGAAATATTGAACCTATCGTCAACATAAAATGATCATTTCCATAGAAGGGTGGAAGGCAGATAACGCAATAACAACGGGAAATATTTTTGGAACATTTGTCCGGATTATTTCACTACTGAAGATATTAGAAAGTAGATACAGTTAGACAAATTTCATAGCTACACGATTACTTCATTTCAAAATGTTCCTGACAGTTCAAAACCAAATGTGCAAATAATCAAATATATTAAAAGATTAAATGCATCAGATAATTAATGATAAATTGTGGCGCATCTTGTGTAGTATGTCAACAAGTAAAACTGACCACCACGCACTGATTTTTCTGTTCTAGAGTTTTTAAAGGAAATTAATGATGAGAGGGCATACTTTCTTCATTTGTACTTGATTGAAACCTATCGAAGGAATCATCTCAAGATAAAAATCTTTTGTGGAACATGTGAGGAAATTACAGTGAGATACACTTTGACAAAAACACGAATAGAATACGTACTGTTGCTACTTCTATCGGTCTTGAAGACCTTGAAGGTGACTTAATGTACGAGACTGTCATCTCTGCAACATTCACTGGATTTATCAATTCGAAGGATTCAATTGGGATAGATGGCATGAACCAAAGTTTGAGAAGATAAGTGTCCTCGTCGACAACGAATGGTCTGTTGTTGGTCGTTCGTAAACGGTCCACGTCTTTCGGCACTTTATCGTCGTTTCCTCTGATGTTTCTATTCGGAATAAACTGTGGGTCTTCCATTCCATCAACCAGAGTACAGGCTGTGCCTGATGATGAACTTGTTGTTTCAACTTCTGATGAACTTGAGCTTGTGGAGCTTGAACTGGTACTTGGTGTGCCTTGTTCATAGACTGAGCTTGTGGAGCTTGAACTGGAACTTGGTGTGCCATGTTCATAGACTGTGCTGCTGGAGCTAGAACTGGTACTTGGTGTGCCTCTTTCATAGACTGAGCTGCTGGAGCTTGAACTCGAACTTGGTGTACCTTGTTCATATACTGAACTTGTGGAGCTTGAACTGGTACTTGGTGTGCCTCTTTCATAGACTGAGCTGGTGGAGCTTGAACTGGTACTTGGTGTGCCTTGTTCATAGACTGAGCTGGTGGAGCTTGAACTGGTACTTGGCGTGCCTTGTTCATAGACTGAGCTCGAACTAGACGACGTACTTGGCACTACTGACGAAGTTGTAGAACCAGTGACAACCTCGAAGCAAGCTTTCACTACGATCTTGAAGCTCATCGGTCTCTTGTTCGTTTTTCGGCTTACTTCAACTATGATATCTTGTGCCATAGGCTGACCAGGGAATAGAACTAATGTGTCTGGGTCAACATCCTGCAATGACGGGATGAAATATTGAACCTATCGTCAACATAAAATGATCATTTCCATAGAAGGGTGGAAGGCAGATAACGCAATAACAACGGGAAATATTTTTGGAACATTTGTCCGGATTATTTCACTACTGAAGATATTAGAAAGTAGATACAGTTAGACAAATTTCATAGCTACACGATTACTTCATTTCAAAATGTTCCTGACAGTTCAAAACCAAACGTGCAAATAATCAAATATATTAAAAGATTAAATGCATCAGATAATTAATGATAAATTGTGGCGCATCTTGTGTAGTATGTCAACAAGTAAAACTGACCACCACGCACTGATTTTTCTGTTCTAGAGTTTTTAAAGGAAATTAATGATGAGAGGGCATACTTTCTTCATTTGTACTTGATTGAAACCTATCGAAGGAATCATCTCAAGATAAAAATCTTTTGTGGAACATGTGAGGAAATTACAGTGAGATACACTTTGACAAAAACACGAATAGAATACGTACTGTTGCTACTTCTATCGGTCTTGAAGACCTTGAAGGTGACTTAATGTACGAGACTGTCATCTCTGCAACATTCACTGGATTTATCAATTCGAAGGATTCAATTGGGATAGATGGCATGAACCAAAGTTTGAGAAGATAAGTGTCCTCGTCGACAACGAATGGTCTGTTGTTGGTCGTTCGTAAACGGTCCACGTCTTTCGGCACTTTATCGTCGTTTCCTCTGATGTTTCTATTCGGAATAAACTGTGGGTCTTCCATTCCATCAACCAGAGTACAGGCTGTGCCTGATGATGAACTTGTTGTTTCAACTTCTGATGAACTTGAGCTTGTGGAGCTTGAACTGGTACTTGGTGTGCCTTGTTCATAGACTGAGCTTGTGGAGCTTGAACTGGAACTTGGTGTGCCATGTTCATAGACTGAGCTGCTGGAGCTAGAACTGGTACTTGGTGTGCCTCTTTCATAGACTGAGCTGCTGGAGCTTGAACTCGAACTTGGTGTACCTTGTTCATATACTGAACTTGTGGAGCTTGAACTGGTACTTGGTGTGCCTCTTTCATAGACTGAGCTGGTGGAGCTTGAACTGGTACTTGGTGTGCCTTGTTCATAGACTGAGCTGGTGGAGCTTGAACTGGTACTTGGCGTGCCTTGTTCATAGACTGAGCTCGAACTAGACGACGTACTTGGGACTACTGACGAAGTTGTAGAACCAGTGACAACCTCGAAGCAAGCTTTCACTACGATCTTGAAGCTCATCGGTCTCTTGTTCGTTTTTCGGCTTACTTCAACTATGATATCTTGTGCCATAGGCTGACCAGGGAATAGAACTAATGTGTCTGGGTCAACATCCTGCAATGACGGGATGAAATATTGAACCTATCGTCAACATAAAATGATCATTTCCATAGAAGGGTGAAGGCAGATAACGCAATAACAACGGGAAATATTTTTGGAACATTTGTCCGGATTATTTCACTACTGAAGATATTAGAAAGTAGATACAGTTAGACAAATTTCATAGCTACACGATTACTTCATTTCAAAATGTTCCTGACAGTTCAAAACCATATGTGCAAATAATCAAATATATTAAAAGATTAAATGCATTAGATAATTAATGATAAATTGTGGCGCATCTTGTGTAGTATGTCAACAAGTAAAACTGACCACCACGCACTGATTTTTCTGTTCTAGAATTTTTAAAGGAAATTAAAGATGAGAGGGCATACTTTCTTCATTTGTACTTGATTGAAACCTATCGAAGGAATCATCTCAAGATAAAAATCTTTTGTGGAACATGTGAGGAAATTACAGTGAGATACACTTTGACAAAAACACGAATAGAATACGTACTGTTGCTACTTCTATCGGTCTTGAAGACCTTGAAGGTGACTTAATGTACGAGACTGTCATCTCTGCAACATTCACTGGATTTATCAATTCGAAGGATTCAATTGGGATAGATGGCATGAACCAAAGTTTGAGAAGATAAGTGTCCTCGTCGACAACGAATGGTCTGTTGTTGGTCGTTCGTAAACGGTCCACGTCTTTCGGCACTTTATCGTCGTTTCCTCTGATGTTTCTATTCGGAATAAACTGTGGGTCTTCCATTCCATCAACAAGAGTACAGGCTGTGCCTGATGATGAACTTGTTGTTTCAACTTCTGATGAACTTGAGCTTGTGGAGCTTGAACTGGTACTTGGTGTGCCTTGTTCATAGACTGAGCTTGTGGAGCTTGAACTGGAACTTGGTGTGCCATGTTCATAGACTGTGCTGCTGGAGCTAGAACTGGTACTTGGTGTGCCTCTTTCATAGACTGAGCTGCTGGAGCTTGAACTCGAACTTGGTGTACCTTGTTCATATACTGAACTTGTGGAGCTTGAACTGGTACTTGGTGTGCCTCTTTCATAGACTGAGCTGGTGGAGCTTGAACTGGTACTTGGTGTGCCTTGTTCATAGACTGAGCTGGTGGAGCTTGAACTGGTACTTGGCGTGCCTTGTTCATAGACTGAGCTCGAACTAGACGACGTACTTGGGACTACTGACGAAGTTGTAGAACCAGTGACAACCTCGAAGCAAGCTTTCACTACGATCTTGAAGCTCATCGGTCTCTTGTTCGTTTTTCGGCTTACTTCAACTATGATATCTTGTGCCATAGGCTGACCAGGGAATAGAACTAATGTGTCTGGGTCAACATCCTGCAATGACGGGATGAAATATTGAACCTATCGTCAACATAAAATGATCATTTCCATAGAAGGGTGGAAGGCAGATAACGCAATAACAACGGGAAATATTTTTGGAACATTTGTCCGGATTATTTCACTACTGAAGATATTAGAAAGTAGATACAGTTAGACAAATTTCATAGCTACACGATTACTTCATTTCAAAATGTTCCTGACAGTTCAAAACCAAACGTGCAAATAATCAAATATATTAAAAGATTAAATGCATCAGATAATTAATGATAAATTGTGGCGCATCTTGTGTAGTATGTCAACAAGTAAAACTGACCACCACGCACTGATTTTTCTGTTCTAGAGTTTTTAAAGGAAATTAATGATGAGAGGGCATACTTTCTTCATTTGTACTTGATTGAAACCTATCGAAGGAATCATCTCAAGATAAAAATCTTTTGTGGAACATGTGAGGAAATTACAGTGAGATACACTTTGACAAAAACACGAATAGAATACGTACTGTTGCTACTTCTATCGGTCTTGAAGACCTTGAAGGTGACTTAATGTACGAGACTGTCATCTCTGCAACATTCACTGGATTTATCAATTCGAAGGATTCAATTGGGATAGCTGGCATGAACCAAAGTTTGAGAAGATAAGTGTCCTCGTCGACAACGAATGGTCTGTTGTTGGTCGTTCGTAAACGGTCCACGTCTTTCGGCACTTTATCGTCGTTTCCTCTGATGTTTCTATTCGGAATAAACTGTGGGTCTTCCATTCCATCAACCAGAGTACAGGCTGTGCCTGATGATGAACTTGTTGTTTCAACTTCTGATGAACTTGAGCTTGTGGAGCTTGAACTGGTACTTGGTGTGCCTTGTTCATAGACTGAGCTTGTGGAGCTTGAACTGGAACTTGGTGTGCCATGTTCATAGACTGAGCTGCTGGAGCTAGAACTGGTACTTGGTGTGCCTCTTTCATAGACTGAGCTGCTGGAGCTTGAACTCGAACTTGGTGTACCTTGTTCATATACTGAACTTGTGGAGCTTGAACTGGTACTTGGTGTGCCTCTTTCATAGACTGAGCTGGTGGAGCTTGAACTGGTACTTGGTGTGCCTTGTTCATAGACTGAGCTGGTGGAGCTTGAACTGGTACTTGGCGTGCCTTGTTCATAGACTGAGCTCGAACTAGACGACGTACTTGGGACTACTGACGAAGTTGTAGAACCAGTGACAACCTCGAAGCAAGCTTTCACTACGATCTTGAAGCTCATCGGTCTCTTGTTCGTTTTTCGGCTTACTTCAACTATGATATCTTGTGCCATAGGCTGACCAGGGAATAGAACTAATGTGTCTGGGTCAACATCCTGCAATGACGGGATGAAATATTGAACCTATCGTCAACATAAAATGATCATTTGCATAGAAGGGTGGAAGGCAGATAACGCAATAACAACGGGAAATATTTTTGGAACATTTGTCCGGATTATTTCACTACTGAAGATACTAGAAAGTAGATACAGTTAGACAAATTTCATAGCTACACGATTACTTCATTTCAAAATGTTCCTGACAGTTCAAAACCAAACGTGCAAATAATCAAATATATTAAAAGATTAAATGCATCAGATAATTAATGATAAATTGTGGCGCATCTTGTGTAGTATGTCAACAAGTAAAACTGACCACCACGCACTGATTTTTCTGTTCTAGAATTTTTAAAGGAAATTAATGATGAGAGGGCATACTTTCTTCATTTGTACTTGATTGAAACCTATCGAAGGAATCATCTCAAGATAAAAATCTTTTGTGGAACATGTGAGGAAATTACAGTGAGATACACTTTGACAAAAACACGAATAGAATACGTACTGTTGCTACTTCTATCGGTCTTGAAGACCTTGAAGGTGACTTAATGTACGAGACTGTCATCTCTGCAACATTCACTGGATTTATCAATTCGAAGGATTCAATTGGGATAGATGGCATGAACCAAAGTTTGAGAAGGTAAGTGTCCTCGTCGACAACGAATGGTCTGTTGTTGGTCGTTCGTAAACGGTCCACGTCTTTCGGCACTTTATCGTCATTTCCTCTGATGTTTTTATTCGGAATAAACTGTGGGTCTTCCATTCCATCAACCAGAGTACAGACTGTTCCTGATGAAGAACTGGTTATTTCAACTTCTGAGGAACTAGAGCTACTGGAGCTTGAACTAGTACTTGGCGTGCCTTGTTCATAGACTGAGCTTGAACTGGTACTTGGTGTGCCATGTTCATGGACTGAGCTGCTGGAGCTTGAACTGGTACTTGGTGTGCCTCTTTCATAGACTGAACTTGTGGAGCTTGAGCTGGTACTAGGTGTACCTCTTTCATAGACTGAGCTGCTGGAGCTTGAACTGGAACTTGGTGTGCCTTGTTCATAGACTGAGCTGCTGGAGCTTGAACTCGAACTTGGTGTACCTTGTTCATAAACTGAACTTGTGGAGCTTGAACTGGTACTTGGTGTGCCTCTTTCAAGTTCTGAAGAACTTGAGCTTGTCGTCACTATTTCGGAACTAGTTGATGATGACGCGGTTGTTCCAGATGTTGCTGACAAAAAGAACAAAATTATCTTTGATTCAGGAATAGTGTTTTTATTAGCCTTATTTTATGTTATTTTTTTAAGTTATTGTAATTTTGTATATTTTCAATTGATTTTGACAGTTCATAGATACGGAGCATTTCTTTGCAATGTTCCTTAAAACCTAATTATTACTTGTTGTCTACTTGATTGTTCTTAAGTTTTTTTTCCACTAACAGAGACATGTGTTCTGGAAATAAATTTAAGAATGTCATATTAAACTTGGCAATGAGTAAGCGGTTATATTACCTTTTTACATGTTGATGTGTTATTGTGGCAGTATTGTTTAATGGAAAACCCAATGAACAGTGTTAATACACATAACGGACGACCACACGGCAAATATACGTTTTAGACCATAACCAGCTGAATAAGCCAGTGTCATTCAAGATCTACAGGACTGTGCTGTTCTCATTAATGATTGGATGAACAATAACAAATTGAAAATGAACAATTCATAGACAGAGCTTATACTTTTTTGAAGTCGTGCACAGCTCAATAAGTGTAACGCTACTGAAATCAATATATGTGGCCATGTCATTAAATCAAAAAATTGTATAAGGTACCTGGGTGCTTTTTTGGATTAGTCTCCAACTTTCAAAGACCTTATCAAAAGAAAATGTAAAATTGCCATGCTGAATTATTTTAGAATTAAGAGCATTCGAAAATATTTGTCCAAAGAAGACACTGAAACTCTTGTTTTATCCTTGGTTATATCTCACTTAGATTATTGCAACGCCATTCGTTTTGGCATCTCTCAATCTGAATTATCAAAACTTCAACGTATACAAAATATGTGTGCTAAACTTGTGTTAAACCGTTCCAAGTACGATAGTTCCAGAAATGCATTGTTTGATCTTCACTGGCTTCCCATTAAAGCACGTATACGATTTAAGATTTTAACATACATGCATAACTGTTCAGTAGGAAATGCACCATCTTATCTAACTGAAATTTTGTCTCATAAAGTGTCAAAACGTACCTTAGGGTCATCAGAATGATCTATTGGTTGTTATGAGGTTCCTTACAATAAGAACAAAACTTTTTTCAGACAGAAGTTTCAGCATGATAGGTCCAAAATTGTGGAACGAATTACCTGTTAGTCTGAGACAATGTGATTCTGTGGACAGTTTCAAACGTATATTGAAATCATACTACTTCAAGAACTATTATGCACTATTTTAACTGTGTTATTGATAAACTTGTCTACTACATCTGCACTCTGATGTGTATATTTGTGTATTTTCATCTATTTTTTTGTTTTTGTCTTTCATTGTACAACGCCATTGAATATGTATTTATATGTAGAAATAGGGGTTTAATCAAATTATCAAGTTTTTTTAACGCTCAATACTAAATTTGGTGCTATTAGTGTTTCACATGGATCATGTTCAATTTTAAAACTGTATGAATACCTTTTTGATGGTTTTGTGAGTGCAGCGATTTAAATATTTATGCTTTCTACATTTTAATGACGAGCTTTAAGTTTGTGCGAAAATCTCTTTTTGAATTAATTATTATCCTTTTTAATTTCTAGTTTGAAGAATTTAACTGTTAGACGTGACTAACATTAATTATTATTATATAAAAGTAACGTTTATACAAGTATGAACACATATCAGCACTTACATTGGAGTTCAAAACAGGCCCAAACTTCTACTGATATTGTAATGGGTTTCTGTGGCTTCTTCTTATCCACTACAAGTATTTCTATCTTTGATATCAGAACACGTGGAAACTGTATAATATCATCAACTGCAATTGGCTGAAACGGAAAGGAATAAATAAGAAAATGACATACTGTGGAATCATTAATTTTCGCTGGGGATTTAATTTCGTGGATTTCGTGAGTCGGCTCATCCATGAAATATCTAGCATATTCAATAAAAAATATGCAGGTATCAGTTTATGTTTAATGGTAATCAATCGTAACAATTATTTACATATCGATACATGCACTATAAACGTATCTGCATTGGGATATGGAAGTCCGGGAGAAAACGGCTTTCTATTTATAGCTTGTCGTTGACAATTCGAAGTTCAGAGTAGTGTAGTAATGTGAATATAGTCTCTCTAAACACACAAACTTGTGGAACAGAAGTATGAAGGTTATGTCGAAATAATGTTGACACAATGGACTCGAAGTCAACAGAAAGGTGTGGACACAATTGGTCCCCTGAAAGTTTGCCTGTCCGTCAATTTGCAAAATGCCAAGGGTCAAATTCAATCAGTATATTCAAGTTTAACATTCTGTCGCATACTGTACAACCTTTGACACGTGAGAGTAAATTACCTGTTTTTTTCTATACCAATTAGGTTTTTTCATTGAGGAAAATGACATAAAACGATATGGGTTTTTTTCCGAAACTGAAAATCCACAAATTTGCGTCCCCACGAAAAACCCATTGTAGTATAAAATGTAAGGCCTGTAAAAAAGTAACTATACCGAATCAAGCGAAAATGATCGTTATAAATAATAAACTGACCATTAAAGCAATATGAAAATGCAAACATTAAGTCAATAAATCTAACAGGAAGTCATACGTGCGAACATATATGTACAGAACATGTAAATATTCTGACCATTGTCGATGTTTATAAAAAAACAATTCAAATATTATTTAACTTTGTTCCTAACCTGATTAGAGTTCAGTGGTTTTCTTTTGTTTGAATCTGGTTCATAATAATACACTTTGACAGCATCGATATTATCACGGTCCGGAAATCTAACTTTGTCAAATGGAATGCCAAATTCTGGGAATGAGATAGCAACAGTGAGTGTATCCTCGGAACTAGTCGCTGGACCATCTGGATTGTTTGGTCGTAGAGATCCTACATTTTTGTTCACAATTTTGTCGTTAGTAGTTATATCTTCATCCCTGAATACAAACAACCATTGATAAACATATTGCGAAAGATCGTACAGACTAGAGTTTTATTATTTACTAGTATGTCATTCAAATATTAAACACCAATTTTAAAAGGCATTCCTATGCATTTTTTCGCATACGATTTATAATGATTATAATTAATATATATATATATATGATCGAGCATGCATATAATTTTTTATTTTCAATTCAAATTTGATCATTCAGTTTACATTTTTGTTATAATTACAAATCTATTAAAATATTCTTAAATATGCTCTTTATATATACATATACGTGTGATTAGATATATTTAAAATATAGTAAATGTGCGATTGTTTTCATACACATAAAATAATACATCTAATCCCTCAGATTTCGCTAGTATAGCTTATGCAGAAACAAAATCATTTGGATTGACAGCAAATGAAGGTGCGAAATTATGTTCAGTTGTTTAACAACAATTCGGCGCCTACAAACCATTCATTGTAAGTTTTCAGGTTTGATAAACTGTATTAGATAGAGAAAACATATGCATCATATATTTAAGGGCTTTCATAGAAAGTAGGGTGTGTTTTCTTTTCATGCAGAAATATATTCTTTACACGCTTTCGTTGTTAACGTGTGTAAAGCATATACCTGTCACGCGTAGTATGGTGTGGTTTGTTGTAACTTTAGATAACTTTTATTTTTGACGATACGATATAAGTAAAATGATATCGAAAGCGTTATTTCTTTATTTAACAAAACTTGTTAGATATTTTGGGGAATTATAACCAGAATAAATATTTCCTATAATTAGCTTCCCTTTTATGAACGCTTAACTTTTTTATCCGCTTGCAGTAAATGTGTTTTTTTATTTTGTTTGGGTCTAAAGATAAAGCGAATACCTTATAACCTGTGGACGTTCCATTCCTTCTTCCACGTTACATGTTGTCACAGACGACACGTATAAACTGCTTGTTGAACCTAATCATTAATAAAACAACATGCTGTCAATGGTACAACGTAATAATGATATTGTCTACAATATAATATTAATAATGCAGTCAGTAGTAATAATATTGCAAATATAAAGCAAAACATTCAAAACTTTTTCACAATTGCAAACCACTACAGTACCAACAATCTCTATAATAGGTTTTTCATGACTACCGTTATTTTAATTACGGCTATACTGTCAGTATTTACCTGTATTTTGATAAATTAATGTTTTACAATATTACAAAGAAATTAATCATCCATTAGTTTAATTACGCTGTCGTGAGTGATTTAAAATTAGCATTCGTGAAAAAAATATATGTATATACTATATAAATCTGGTATATATATTCAACATTTATTGATAGTTTATCAAAATGACGAATGACGTAATAAGCAGAATGTTTATGCTAATGTAACAGAACATATTTGAGATGAAGCGATTTATTAAACTCACTTGATGAAGGAGTATATTCTTGTGTTGTTGGTGAACTAGACGTCGACGTTTCTGCGAATGACGAACTTGGTGAAGTAGTATAAACTGGTTTTGTTAATGTACTCGAAGGCGACATTTCTCCAAAGGACGAACTTGATGAAGCTGTATTAACAGAAGAAAGTGAATATGAAAATGGCAATTTATAAGATAAAACTAAACAATAAATTATCCACATAAACCCCTTCATTAATTTTTACCTAAATGTTAAGAAATTAGTTTGATTCATGACTTTTTTAAATGCGTGTGACATAATAAAACATGAAGAATATTAAGACGGTGAGTTGAATTTATTGATACATTTCCTGTACTTTTAAATATACTTTTATATATATTATGTCTTCTTAGTCGAATAGAAGCTGTTCACTTGTAATAGTGGATCACCAACATGTCATAATATTGACAAACTGAACTTCTGAGATGTCTGAATGTTTCAAGTGTTCAAAATGGATGTTCATGTTTACATGTATTTCGTACAAGTTCAAGTGACATTTTTTAGATAAATGATAGCACATCTCAGTTGCAAAATGATTTTTATTTTAAGACTTAGTCAATGTAATAGTGTTTTGATTTAACAATAAGTAGCATGACCATTTTTATGTTTTCAAAATTTCGTTACATGGACAGATACAGTTACTGTAATTATCACGTATGTACTACGACTGAGATGTTAATTCCATACTAGTACTGTCTTGTGAATGCTGTACCAATGCTATACCATATTTCTTTACAACATGTATTTCTATACTACATATAATTAATACAGTATAAACAGTAAACCATTTGGTATGTAGATTAACCACATTTACATTGGTACATTATATGAAAATTAAGTGATTAATTAATTATGTTTTAGCCTTTCATATATGACAATTTTGGTCAACTTCTATAAGTAGTCTACCTTTAGAGATCATGCTCAATAAGCTGATACCAACTATTGACTTGTCTGATCGAACGCATGATACTGGTAAAATTTTACCTCGTCTTCATTTGTCCTAGGATATCGATAGGCAATAAACACTGCGAGAGGTATATATTACAGAGGTTCACATAATAGCATGTAATATATATGATATTAATCTGAGTATGTACTTTGATAGTATGATATGTACCAAAGAACATGTCCGTGCAGTGGATAAGTATAATATGTTAAATATTGATATTTCTTTTAAGTTGACACATTTTAAAGTCTGGAAATCGATGAAAGAGTACATATTTTATTGTCTTGGGTGTTAACAGTGTTATACAGCACGAAAACCAGTTTTCTTTTAATATTTGTCATGTATGACGTTAAATTAGAAAGATATCCGGACTAAGATCAAACTGCATCAAAAGATACAAGGCCAACTGTACAAGAAATTACAAATCTTATGTCAGCCACATCGAAAAATATTGTTTCATCACTTTATCATCGTGTGCTCTTCAGAAAATCCATGCTTTCTCTTGTTATTATATTTGTACGCAATAATTTTTATTATTATTGTAAATTGAATTGAATATCAAATATATCGCATTAGAAATAATCGCTTTTTAAATGGTGTATTTCGCATCTTTACGAAACATGTGTACAACCTACAGTAGACCTACTCAATTCTAATAACATTAAAACTGTTAACCGACAGATAAATTATGCCAATTCGTATTATATTCCAGGGCAGAAACAATAATGATAGATAAAAAAAGATTAAGGTACATTTCAAAGCATTTTTGTTTTTCTGTTATTATCATTTTTCAGATTTAATATTAAAACTTTATCATAAAACATTTGTTTATTCATTTTAAGAAACAATGCTGCTATAAAAATGGGACATTTTTGTTTAAAATGATTCACTTAATATTGATACTGCCGCAAAAGAAGCATTTATACGAGTTCATACAAAACTTTCCTTGGAGTTATGCTATGGTTTGTCTGCTGGAGTTTATATAAACAACATTTCATTACTACATAAATAAAGATGTTACATTTGTACACTTATTATCACAATTGTGTTTCACGCATATTTTCTTATTAGTCTAAGTATACGACTATTAGGAATTTATACCATAAAGATGTACAGATAAGGATATATCCACATTACAATGTGTAAAAGCCCCCGCTGTGCTAACCTCACGGTGTATAAACGACTGTACGTCAGACCGGATGTTGCGATTTTGATAATCATGTAAACAGATGTAAACACGCTGCTGTGTTAAAAATATGTTAATTACAACTTACAAGTACGTTTTAACTTCATGAAAATGTGTGCATATTTTCACAAACTTTGTTGCTAAGAGCATTCTTCAAAATATTCATGAGCAACATGAGTTTTAAAATGTCGTTTATGAGCTATACTCACTACAAATCAGATGGATAACTGAAAATGTGCATGAAATACATGATATATCAAGCTATTTTTTCTAAAAATAAATAACCTGTTTATATTTTTTTACATTATACTGATATTTACGATGTCATCTTTTCAACGCGATATAAAAAATAAATTTGATAGACTATTAATTACGCAAGAATTAAAGAAATTAACCCTATGTATATTCTAATAAACTGTACGACTTACTGAAACGATTCAGTGCGGCTTATTATGATTTTGTAAAACACAGACTGTACGACTTACTGCGATTTTGTCATATCGATTTATCTATATTTTCATAATAAAATTTGAATAAATAATACTTCTTGTTATTTGTAGTATGATAAATTATAATGGTATAACGTGAAGCTTAAACGTGAATTGAGTATGCATACACACTTAACAAAACCTATAACGTCCCCTTCGTAAAATATGCATTTTGTGGGGTTATTTTGGTGGGTGTTGATATTCAGAGGTTAATTTTTTCATGCGCATATCTAACAAGTCAAGCTACATAACCTTATCAACAAAAATGCATTTTATTGATTTTACCCGTTACGTCTCTACAGTTATAAAATAGTTAAACAATTTCCCGCATCGTTGGCCTTATTTAGGGAGGGGTCCCGTATTTACAAGTACATCTAGATTTCGATTAAAATGTAATTTACTTAACATGATAAATAAACATATGGAGTAGCTGTGGTTTAGTTTTATACAGGATATTTTACTAGAAATATTATGTGTCTACGTGAATAGTCTGTACATATTGTCGCCTCAGTATTTAGTGAATCATCTCCCTTTATTTGAGGTCACATCGGCATGATATATTGTTACTTTATTGTATTGTGCAGTCAAGTTAATTGCAGTGTTTTCACCAAGAGCTGCAGCCGTTTGTTGTGAAACAGCATAGCCTAAGGGAAATAGTACATATGCACGTGACACACATCGGGAAGAATAAAACACAATGATTTCTAAAAACATGTAGTTTAACTTTATTTTATTTCATTTTATAACTTTGTAATTCTATACATTCTAACCTGTCACAGGCAACACTCATTGTGATAAGCAAAATTATGTTGTTGATAGGTTGTTGCTCTTGTGTGTGTACTTTCAAGTGGTCACTGAGTTCGTGTTCCTGACCAAGAGGATATTCCAACTCACATTCATGGCAGTTATCAGCAGGAGTACTTGTTAATGTTATCAGCAGGAGTACTTGTTAATGTTATCAGCAGGAGTACTTGTTAATGTTATCAGCAGGAGCACTTGTTAATGTTATCAGCAGGAGTACTTGTTAATGTTATCAGCAGGAGTACTTGTTAATGTTATCAGCAGGAGCACTTGTTAATGTTATCAGCAGGAGCACTTGTTAATGTTATCAGCAGGAGCACTTGTTAATGTTATCAGCAGGAGTACTTGTTAATGTTATCAGCAGGAGTACTTGTTAATGTTATCAGCAGGAGTACTTGTTAATGTTATCAGCAGGAGTACTTGTTAATGTTATCAGCAGGAGCACTTGTTAATGTTATCAGCAGGAGTACTTGTTAATGTTATCAGCAGGAGTACTTGTTAATGTTATCAGCAGGAGTACTTGTTAATGTTATCAGCAGGAGTACTTGTTAATGTTATCAGCAGGAGTACTTGTTAATGTTATCAGCAGGAGTACTTGTTAATGTTATCAGCAGGAGTACTTGTTAATGTTATCAGCAGGAGTACTTGTTAATGTTATCAGCAGGAGTACTTGTTAATGTTATCAGCAGGAGCACTTGTTAATGTTATCAGCAGGAGTACTTGTTAATGTTATCAGCAGGAGTACTTGTTAATGTTATCAGCAGGAGTACTTGTTAATGTTATCAGCAGGAGTACTTGTTAATGTTATCAGCAGGAGTACTTGTTAATGTTATCAGCAGGAGTACTTGTTAATGTTATCAGCAGGAGTACTTGTTAATGTTATCAGCAGGAGTACTTGTTAATGTTATCAGCAGGAGCACTTGTTAATGTTATCAGCAGGAGTACTTGTTAATGTTATCAGCAGGAGTACTTGTTAATGTTATCACTTTAAAGCTATCTCCTAATCCATTAATATTAAAAGAAAATTTATTTGTTCTATCACATGTGACAACGAAGTGTAACATCATGTAACGTTGTCCAAGATGGTGTCCCACGTTATTGATAAATAAGGTAAAAATATACGAAAGTTTGGTGCAACCGTTGCAGTGCTGGTCTTATAAATAGCTTGCAGTCTCGTGGTGATCTTGACCACTAGTTACGTAAATTTAGATAAAAGCTGCTTTTATTTTCCAAAAATGTTAATTTCGTGAGTTTTTATCAATGCTATAAAAAATGAACCATGGAAATCACCATTGCTAAATTGCAATAAGTGTACAGCCCAATCACAATGAATGAGGCGTTCAAATCATCACATGTCAATTTCCAATAAGTCGTACAGCTTAAAATTATATACATGTCCTAATATCATGGTATTTTGTCTTTGATAAAGGTTTTTTGTTAAAATGATAGGCCTGTTACCAGGAATCGATAATTTTAGCATATCTTTAGAAATAAACACGAACTATATAATATTCTGCATACAGATAGAACACATAGTTAACCAGGGTATTGGTTTAACTTTCCATAAAAATTGATGATTGCTTCCGTTTGTAGTCATATAACGAACATTTAACAGAAGAAATAGTGTAACAGAAGCGTATTTGTATCAGCAAAACATGTATTGTTACATACTCACAATTTCTTCGTCGGATACAACAAAAGTTCACTTTTTTTCATGAATCAACCGCGGTGTTTATATACAAATCATGATGTTAAAAATCGCAACATCCGGTATGACGAACAGTTCGTTTATACACCATGAAACTCGTTTATGCATCGGTTCATATCGACAAAACGGAAATTATTGAAGATCGAGCTCATGCGAAACCAATATTTGACAAAACATGTTACAAATCATTAAAAATACTGTAAAAGATGTACATTTGTTTTATTTTTGTTTATCTTATGTAAAGGGGAAATAATTTCTCACAAATGCCATATGTGATAATTCATTGGCAACTTAAAAATTATTTGTCCATTGTTAATCTGAAATGGGACAAAAATCATTTTCCGTATTTTTAACACAGAACATATCGAACCGTTTTACCTTCTTGATACAAGTGCAAAAGTACTGCCAAACATAGATAGTTATATTGAACTAAATTACACCATTTAAAAGGAAATAATATTAATTGCAATGTCATATGTGATAATTTATTGGCATTTACCAATTAAAGATTCTATAGCAAGTTTTAAATCATTTCCCTATATAATCTATAAAGAGTTAAACTGGGCAATTCTTGTGGTTATCGAGTCATTTCAAGGGAGCTGACAACATCGACTAAGCTGCTTATCGACACAAAATTATCTCAAAAGCAGATACTCTTTTTAAATCCTTTACAAACACAATACTGCAAAAACTAATATTACACTATTATACATTAATTTTTGACATTTCAAAATTAAGCATTAGAAAAGAAAAGGTATACCAATAAAACATAAAACGGAGGTAAAGAAACATTCCAACGGCATTAAAAGCTACACAAAATATAATGAATCAAAGCACTGAGAGTACTGTCAGAAGCAAAAGTTAAAATGTAATTCATAATATCTGGTAGATGTGCATTAGATAATACCAAAACGCTCAACCAACTCTAGGCACCATTTTGCAAACTCAAATGTATATATTGTTTGGACTAATAATTTTCTCAAAATAGTCAGTTTTGGCTCAGTGAAATGAAGACGTTCTGGTAGAGGTTCACTTGTCATGTTCCCAATTCTGCTAAAGTTGATACTACACTCATACCTACACTTCCTGTTCACTGTAAAACACGCCTTAAAAGGCTTTTAAAACTTCGTAATTATATGTAATAATAGAGTTAGTTTTTCCTTCATTAGGCGATGTGATTGAGTGTTAATTTATGTTGAAGATATTTTTATTAAAGATGTATAATACAAACCCATCTCGCAAATAAGAAATGCATTCCGAACGATCGAGTGCATTCCGTACTTTATATCTATCCGGTAGGCGGAGTTACGAGTGTCTTTTAGCGATTCCCATGTATATAGTAGCGAAGCGTACTATAAATGAGACTTTTGTGCGGATGAATACTGAATTATTAAACTCAATAGTTGGAAATGCCATAAAAATGTACTTATTCAAGATTAACATAATCCTGCAATATATCCAACTTGTATCATAACTGCAATCGGTCGAGTTATCATCAGCCGATGGTACTATTTTTCGACGCGAAAGTATGGCGTCACGTATCTGTCAAAACAAAACTGGGTGTATAACTATAGAAGCACTCGCTTCGCTTTTGCTTCTAATAAAACACAACAGTGTCTAATTATTCAGTATTTAATGAGTTCTATCCACCATTCTATCTGGCAACTTTACTGTGTACAGAGAAAAATGGATTTTTCCTCATCACCAGTCGCGATGTCCATTCGAAGATTTAACCACAACCAACAAAAAGCCACTAAAAGACGGCAGCATCATTCATAATGAAAAAGAATACATACAAAAAAGCAAAATATCAATCAAAGTAAGAATATATACCTGAACTAGTACTTGGTGTGCGTCTTTCATAGACTGAGCTGGTGGAGCTTGAACTAGAACTTGGTGTGCCTTGTTCATAGACTGAGCTGGTGGAGCTTGAACTGGTACTTGGTGTGCCTTGTTCATAGACTGAACTGGTGAAGCTTGAACTGGTACTTGGTGTGCCTTGTTCATAGACTGAGCTCGAACTAGACGACGTACTTGGGACTACTGACGAAGTTGTAGAACCAGTGACAACCTCGAAGCAAGCTTTCACTACGATCTTGAAGCTCATCGGTCTCTTGTTCGTTTTTCGGCTTACTTCAACTATGATATCTTGTGCCATAGGCTGACCAGGGAACAGTACTAATGTGTCTGGGTCAACATCCTGCAATGACGGGATGAAATATTGAACCTATCGTCAACATAAAATGGTCATTTCCATAGAAGGGTGGAAGGCAGATAACGCAATAACAACGGAAAATATTTTTGGAACATTTGTCCGGATTATTTCACTACTGAAGATATTAGAAAGTAGATACAGTTAGACAAATTTCATAGCTACACGATTACTTCATTTCAAAATGTTCCTGACAGTTCAAAACCAAACGTGCAAATAATCAAATATATTAAAAGATTAAATGCATCAGATAATTAATGATAAATTGTGGCGCATCTTGTGTAGTATGTCAACAAGTAAAACTGACCACCACGCACTGATTTTTCTGTTCTAGAGTTTTTAAAGGAAATTAATGATGAGAGGGCATACTTTCTTCATTTGTACTTGATAGAAACCTATCGAAGAAATCATCTCAAGATAAGAATCTTTTGTGGAACATGTGAGGAAATTACAGTGAGATACTCTTTGACAAAGACACGAATAGAATACGTACTGTTGCTACTTCTATCGGTCTTGAAGACCTTGAAGGTGACTTAATGTACGAGACTGTCATCTCTGCAACATTCACTGGATTTATCAATTCGAAGGATTCAATTGGGATAGCTGGCATGAACCAAAGTTTGAGAAGGTAAGTGTCCTCGTCGACAACGAATGGTCTGTTGTTGGTCGTTCGTAAACGGTCCACGTCTTTCGGCACTTTATCGTCGTTTCCTCTGATGTTTCTATTCGGAATAAACTGTGGGTCTTCCATTCCATCAACCAGAGTACAGGCTGTGCCTGATGATGAACTTGTTGTTTCAACTTCTGATGAACTTGAGCTTGAACTGGTACTTGGCGTGCCTTGTTCATAGACTGAGCTTGTGGAGCTTGAACTGGTACTTGGCGTGCCTTGTTCATAGACTGAGCTTGTGGAGCTTGAACTGGTACTTGGTGTGCCTCTTTCATAGACTGAGCTGCTGGAGCTTGAACTGGTACTTGGTGTGCCTTGTTCATAGACTGAACTGGTGGAGCTTGAACTGGTACTTGGTGTGCCTTGTTCATAGACTGAGCTCGAACTAGACGACGTACTTGGGACTACTGACGAAGTTGTAGAACCAGTGACAACCTCGAAGCAAGCTTTCACTACGATCTTGAAGCTCATCGGTCTCTTGTTCGTTTTTCGGCTTACTTCAACTATGATATCTTGTGCCATAGGCTGACCAGGGAATAGTACTAATGTGTCTGGGTCAACATCCTGCAATGACGGGATGAAATATTGAACCTATCGTCAACATAAAATGGTCATTTCCATAGAAGGGTGGAAGGCAGATAACGCAATAACAACGGAAAATATTTTTGGAACATTATTTTGTCCGGATTATTTCACTACTGAAGATATTAGAAAGTAGATACAGTTAGACAAATTTCATAGCTACACGATTACTTCATTTCAAAATGTTCCTGACAGTTCAAAACCAAACGTGCAAATAATCAAATGTATATAAAAAGATTAAATGCATCAGATAATTAATGATAAATTGTGGCGCATCTTGTGTAGTATGTCAACAAGTAAAACTGACCACCACGCACTGATTTTTCTGTTCTAGAGTTTTTAAAGGAAATTAATGATGAGAGGGCATACTTTCTTCATTTGTACTTGATTGAAACCTATCGAAGGAATCATCTCAAGATAAGAATCTTTTGTGGAACATGTGAGGAAATTACAGTGAGATACACTTTGACAAAAACACGAATAGAATACGTACTGTTGCTACTTCTATCGGTCTTGAAGACCTTGAAGGTGACTTAATGTACAAGACTGTCATCTCTGCAACATTCACTGGATTTATCAATTCGAAGGATTCAATTGGAATAGCTGGCATGAACCAAAGTTTGAGAAGGTAAGTGTCCTCGTCGACAACGAATGGTCTGTTGTTGGTCGTTCGTAAACGGTCCACGTCTTTCGGCACTTTATCGTCGTTTCCTCTGATGTTTCTATTCGGAATAAACTGTGGGTCTTCCATTCCATCAATCAGAGTACAGGCTGTGCCTGATGATGAACTTGTTGTTTCACCTTCTGATGAACTTGAGCTTGAACTGGTACTTGGCGTGCCTTGTTCATAGACTGAGCTTGTGGAGCTTGAACTGGAACTTGGTGTGCCATGTTCATAGACTGAGCTGCTGGAGCTAGAACTGGTACTTGGTGTGCCTCTTTCATAGACTGAGCTGGTGGAGCTTGAACTGGTACTTGGTGTGCCTTGTTCATAGACTGAGCTGGTGGAGCTTGAACTGGTACTTGGTGTGCCTTGTTCATAGACTGAGCTCGAACTAGACGACGTACTTGGGACTACTGACGAAGTTGTAGAACCAGTGACAACCTCGAAGCAAGCTTTCACTACGATCTTGAAGCTCATCGGTCTCTTGTTCGTTTTTCGGCTTACTTCAACTATGATATCTTGTGCCATAGGCTGACCAGGGAATAGTACTAATGTGTCTGGGTCAACATCCTGCAATGACGGGATGAAATATTGAACCTATCGTCAACATAAAATGGTCATTTCCATAGAAGGGTTGAAGGCAGATAACGCAATAACAACGGAAAATATTTTTGGAACATTATTTTGTCCGGATTATTTCACTACTGAAGATATTAGAAAGTAGATACAGTTAGACAAATTTCATAGCTACACGATTACTTCATTTCAAAATGTTCCTGACAGTTCAAAACCAAACGTGCAAATAATCAAATATATATAAAAAGATTAAATGCATCAGATAATTAATGATAAATTGTGGCGCATCTTGTGTAGTATGTCAACAAGTAAAACTGACCACCACGCACTGATTTTTCTGTTCTAGAGTTTTTAAAGGAAATTAATGATGAGAGGGCATACTTTCTTCATTTGTACTTGATTGAAACCTATCGAAGGAATCATCTCAAGATAAAAATCTTTTGTGGAACATGTTAGGAAATTACAGTGAGATACACTTTGACAAAAACACTAATAAAATACGTACTGTTGCTACTTCTATCGGTCTTGAAGACCTTGAAGGTGACTTAATGTACGAGACTGTCATCTCTGCAACATTCACTGGATTTATCAATTCGAAGGATTCAATTGGGATAGCTGGCATGAACCAAAGTTTGAGAAGGTAAGTGTCCTCGTCGACAACGAATGGTCTGTTGTTGGTCGTTCGTAAACGGTCCACGTCTTTCGGCACTTTATCGTCGTTTCCTCTGATGTTTCTATTCGGAATAAACTGTGGGTCTTCCATTCCATCAACCAGAGTACAGGCTGTGCCTGATGATGAACTTGTTGTTTCAACTTCTGATGAACTTGAGGTTGAACTGGTACTTGGCGTGCCTTGTTCATAGACTGAGCTTGTGGAGCTTGAACTGGAACTTGGTGTGCCATGTTCATAGACTGAGCTGCTGGAGCTAGAACTGGTACTTGGTGTGCCTCTTTCATAGACTGAGCTGCTGGAGCTTGAACTCGAACTTGGTGTACCTTGTTCATAAACTGAACTTGTGGAGCTTGAACTGGTACTTGGTGTGCCTCTTTCATAGACTGAACTGGTGGAGCTTGAACTGGTACTTGGTGTGCCTTGTTCATAGACTGAGCTGGTGGAGCTTGAACTGGTACTTGGTGTGCCTTGTTCATAGACTGAACTGGTGGAGCTTGAACTGGTACTTGGTGTGCCTTGTTCATAGACTGAGCTCGAACTAGACGACGTACTTGGGACTACTGACGAAGTTGTAGAACCAGTGACAACCTCGAAGCAAGCTTTCACTACGATCTTGAAGCTCATCGGTCTCTTGTTCGTTTTTCGGCTTACTTCAACTATGATATCTTGTGCCATAGGCTGACCAGGGAATAGTACTAATGTGTCTGGGTCAACATCCTGCAATGACGGGATGAAATATTGAACCTATCGTCAACATAAAATGGTCATTTCCATAGAAGGGTGGAAGGCAGATAACGCAATAAAAACGGAAAATATTTTTGGAACATTATTTTGTCCGGATTATTTCACTACTGAAGATATTAGAAAGTAGATACAGTTAGACAAATTTCATAGCTACACGATTACTTCATTTCAAAATGTTCCTGACAGTTCAAAACCAAACGTGCAAATAATCAAATGTATATAAAAAGATTAAATGCATCAGATAATTAATGATAAATTGTGGCGCATCTTGTGTAGTATGTCAACAAGTAAAACTGACCACCACGCACTGATTTTTCTGTTCTAGAGTTTTTAAAGGATATTAATGATGAGAGGGCATACTTTCTTCATTTGTACTTGATTGAAACCTATCGAAGGAATCATCTCAAGATAAGAATCTTTTGTGGAACATGTGAGGAAATTACAGTGAGATACACTTTGACAAAAACACGAATAGAATACGTACTGTTGCTACTTCTATCGGTCTTGAAGACCTTGAAGGTGACTTAATGTACGAGACTGTCATCACTGCAACATTCACTGGATTTATCAATTCGAAGGATTCAATTGGGATAGCTGGCATGAACCAAAGTTTGAGAAGGTAAGTGTCCTCGTCGACAACGAATGGTCTGTTGTTGGTCGTTCGTAAACGGTCCACGTCTTTCGGCACTTTATCGTCGTTTCCTCTGATGTTTCTATTCGGAATAAACTGTGGGTCTTCCATTCCATCAACCAGAGTACAGGCTGTGCCTGATGATGAACTTGTTGTTTCAACTTCTGATGAACTTGAGCTTGAACTGGTACTTGGCGTGCCTTGTTCATAGACTGAGCTTGTGGAGCTTGAACTGGAACTTGGTGTGCCATGTTCATAGACTGAGCTGCTGGAGCTAGAACTGGTACTTGGTGTGCCTCTTTCATAGACTGAGCTGCTGGAGCTTGAACTCGAACTTGGTGTACCTTGTTCATAAACTGAACTTGTGGAGCTTGAACTGGTACTTGGTGTGCCTCTTTCATAGACTGAGCTGCTGGAGCTTGAACTGGTACTTGGTGTGCCTTGTTCATAGACTGAGCTGGTGGAGCTTGAACTGGTACTTGGTGTGCCTTGTTCATAGACTGAACTGGTGGAGCTTGAACTGGTACTTGGTGTGCCTTGTTCATAGACTGAGCTCGAACTAGACGACGTACTTGGGACTACTGACGAAGTTGTAGAACCAGTGACAACCTCGAAGCAAGCTTTCACTACGATCTTGAAGCTCATCGGTCTCTTGTTCGTTTTTCGGCTTACTTCAACTATGATATCTTGTGCCATAGGCTGACCAGGGAATAGTACTAATGTGTCTGGGTCAACATCCTGCAATGACGGGATGAAATATTGAACCTATCGTCAACATAAAATGGTCATTTCCATAGAAGGGTGGAAGGCAGATAACGCAATAACAACGGAAACTTTTTTGGAACATTATTTTGTCCGGATTATTTCACTACTGAAGATATTAGAAAGTAGATACAGTTAGACAAATTTCATAGCTACACGATTACTTCATTTCAAAATGTTCCTGACAGTTCAAAACCAAACGTGCAAATAATCAAATATATATAAAAAGATTAAATGCATCAGATAATTAATGATAAATTGTGGCGCATCTTGTGTAGTATGTCAACAAGTAAAACTGACCACCACGCACTGATTTTTCTGTTCTAGAGTTTTTAAAGGAAATTAATGATGAGAGGGCATACTTTCTTCATTTGTACTTGATTGAAACCTATCGAAGGAATCATCTCAAGATAAAAATCTTTTGTGGAACATGTTAGGAAATTACAGTGAGATACACTTTGACAAAAACACTAATAAAATACGTACTGTTGCTACTTCTATCGGTCTTGAAGACCTTGAAGGTGACTTAATGTACGAGACTGTCATCTCTGCAACATTCACTGGATTTATCAATTCGAAGGATTCAATTGGGATAGCTGGCATGAACCAAAGTTTGAGAAGGTAAGTGTCCTCGTCGACAACGAATGGTCTGTTGTTGGTCGTTCGTAAACGGTCCACGTCTTTCGGCACTTTATCGTCGTTTCCTCTGATGTTTCTATTCGGAATAAACTGTGGGTCTTCCATTCCATCAACCAGAGTACAGGCTGTGCCTGATGATGAACTTGTTGTTTCAACTTCTGATGAACTTGAGCTTGAACTGGTACTTGGCGTGCCTTGTTCATAGACTGAGCTTGTGGAGCTTGAACTGGAACTTGGTGTGCCATGTTCATAGACTGAGCTGCTGGAGCTAGAACTGGTACTTGGTGTGCCTCTTTCATAGACTGAGCTGCTGGAGCTTGAACTCGAACTTGGTGTACCTTGTTCATAAACTGAACTTGTGGAGCTTGAACTGGTACTTGGTGTGCCTCTTTCATAGACTGAGCTGCTGGAGCTTGAACTGGTACTTGGTGTGCCTTGTTCATAGACTGAGCTGGTGGAGCTTGAACTGGTACTTGGTGTGCCTTGTTCATAGACTGAACTGGTGGAGCTTGAACTGGTACTTGGTGTGCCTTGTTCATAGACTGAGCTCGAACTAGACGACGTACTTGGGACTACTGACGAAGTTGTAGAACCAGTGACAACCTCGAAGCAAGCTTTCACTACGATCTTGAAGCTCATCGGTCTCTTGTTCGTTTTTCGGCTTACTTCAACTATGATATCTTGTGCCATAGGCTGACCAGGGAATAGTACTAATGTGTCTGGGTCAACATCCTGCAATGACGGGATGAAATATTGAACCTATCGTCAACATAAAATGGTCATTTCCATAGAAGGGTGGAAGGCAGATAACGCAATAACAACGGAAAATATTTTTGGAACATTATTTTGTCCGGATTATTTCACTACTGAAGATATTAGAAAGTAGATACAGTTAGACAAATTTCATAGCTACACGATTACTTCATTTCAAAATGTTCCTGACAGTTCAAAACCAAACGTGCAAATAATCAAATGTATATAAAAATATTAAATGCATCAGATAATTAATGATAAATTGTGGGGCATCTTGTGTAGTATGTCAACAAGTAAAACTGACCACCACGCACTGAATTTTCTGTTCTAGAGTTTTTAAAGGAAATTAATGATGAGAGGGCATACTTTCTTCATTTGTACTTGATTGAAACCTATCGAAGGAATCATCTCAAGATAAGAATCTTTTGTGGAACATGTGAGGAAATTACAGTGAGATACACTTTGACAAAAACACGAATAGAATACGTACTGTTGCTACTTCTATCGGTCTTGAAGACCTTGAAGGTGACTTAATGTACGAGACTGTCATCTCTGCAACATTCACTGGATTTATCAATTCGAAGGATTCAATTGGGATAGCTGGCATGAACCAAAGTTTGAGAAGGTAAGTGTCCTCGTCGACAACGAATGGTCTGTTGTTGGTCGTTCGTAAACGGTCCACGTCTTTCGGCACTTTATCGTCGTTTCCTCTGATGTTTCTATTCGGAATAAACTGTGGGTCTTCCATTCCATCAACCAGAGTACAGGCTGTGCCTGATGATGAACTTGTTGTTTCAACTTCTGATGAACTTGAGCTTGAACTGGTACTTGGCGTGCCTTGTTCATAGACTGAGCTTGTGGAGCTTGAACTGGAACTTGGTGTGCCATGTTCATAGACTGAGCTGCTGGAGCTAGAACTGGTACTTGGTGTGCCTCTTTCATAGACTGAGCTGCTGGAGCTTGAACTCGAACTTGGTGTACCTTGTTCATAAACTGAACTTGTGGAGCTTGAACTGGTACTTGGTGTGCCTTGTTCATAGACTGAGCTGCTGGAGCTTGAACTGGTACTTGGTGTGCCTTGTTCATAGACTGAGCTGGTGGAGCTTGAACTGGTACTTGGTGTGCCTTGTTCATAGACTGAACTGGTGGAGCTTGAACTGGTACTTGGTGTGCCTTGTTCATAGACTGAGCTCGAACTAGACGACGTACTTGGGACTACTGACGAAGTTGTAGAACCAGTGACAACCTCGAAGCAAGCTTTCACTACGATCTTGAAGCTCATCGGTCTCTTGTTCGTTTTTCGGCTTACTTCAACTATGATATCTTGTGCCATAGGCTGACCAGGGAATAGTACTAATGTGTCTGGGTCAACATCCTGCAATGACGGGATGAAATATTGAACCTATCGTCAACATAAAATGGTCATTTCCATAGAAGGGTGGAAGGCAGATAACGCAATAACAACGGAAACTTTTTTGGAACATTATTTTGTCCGGATTATTTCACTACTGAAGATATTAGAAAGTAGATACAGTTAGACAAATTTCATAGCTACACGATTACTTCATTTCAAAATGTTCCTGACAGTTCAAAACCAAACGTGCAAATAATCAAATATATATAAAAAGATTAAATGCATCAGATAATTAATGATAAATTGTGGCGCATCTTGTGTAGTATGTCAACAAGTAAAACTGACCACCACGCACTGATTTTTCTGTTCTAGAGTTTTTAAAGGAAATTAATGATGAGAGGGCATACTTTCTTCATTTGTACTTGATTGAAACCTATCGAAGGAATCATCTCAAGATAAAAATCTTTTGTGGAACATGTTAGGAAATTACAGTGAGATACACTTTGACAAAAACACTAATAAAATACGTACTGTTGCTACTTCTATCGGTCTTGAAGACCTTGAAGGTGACTTAATGTACGAGACTGTCATCTCTGCAACATTCACTGGATTTATCAATTCGAAGGATTCAATTGGGATAGCTGGCATGAACCAAAGTTTGAGAAGGTAAGTGTCCTCGTCGACAACGAATGGTCTGTTGTTGGTCGTTCGTAAACGGTCCACGTCTTTCGGCACTTTATCGTCGTTTCCTCTGATGTTTCTATTCGGAATAAACTGTGGGTCTTCCATTCCATCAACCAGAGTACAGGCTGTGCCTGATGATGAACTTGTTGTTTCAACTTCTGATGAACTTGAGCTTGAACTGGTACTTGGCGTGCCTTGTTCATAGACTGAGCTTGTGGAGCTTGAACTGGAACTTGGTGTGCCATGTTCATAGACTGAGCTGCTGGAGCTAGAACTGGTACTTGGTGTGCCTCTTTCATAGACTGAGCTGCTGGAGCTTGAACTCGAACTTGGTGTACCTTGTTCATAAACTGAACTTGTGGAGCTTGAACTGGTACTTGGTGTGCCTCTTTCATAGACTGAGCTGCTGGAGCTTGAACTGGTACTTGGTGTGCCTTGTTCATAGACTGAGCTGGTGGAGCTTGAACTGGTACTTGGTGTGCCTTGTTCATAGACTGAACTGGTGGAGCTTGAACTGGTACTTGGTGTGCCTTGTTCATAGACTGAGCTCGAACTAGACGACGTACTTGGGACTACTGACGAAGTTGTAGAACCAGTGACAACCTCGAAGCAAGCTTTCACTACGATCTTGAAGCTCATCGGTCTCTTGTTCGTTTTTCGGCTTACTTCAACTATGATATCTTGTGCCATAGGCTGACCAGGGAATAGTACTAATGTGTCTGGGTCAACATCCTGCAATGACGGGATGAAATATTGAACCTATCGTCAACATAAAATGGTCATTTCCATAGAAGGGTGGAAGGCAGATAACGCAATAACAACGGAAAATATTTTTGGAACATTATTTTGTCCGGATTATTTCACTACTGAAGATATTAGAAAGTAGATACAGTTAGACAAATTTCATAGCTACACGATTACTTCATTTCAAAATGTTCCTGACAGTTCAAAACCAAACGTGCAAATAATCAAATGTATATAAAAATATTAAATGCATCAGATAATTAATGATAAATTGTGGGGCATCTTGTGTAGTATGTCAACAAGTAAAACTGACCACCACGCACTGAATTTTCTGTTCTAGAGTTTTTAAAGGAAATTAATGATGAGAGGGCATACTTTCTTCATTTGTACTTGATTGAAACCTATCGAAGGAATCATCTCAAGATAAGAATCTTTTGTGGAACATGTGAGGAAATTACAGTGAGATACACTTTGACAAAAACACGAATAGAATACGTACTGTTGCTACTTCTATCGGTCTTGAAGACCTTGAAGGTGACTTAATGTACGAGACTGTCATCTCTGCAACATTCACTGGATTTATCAATTCGAAGGATTCAATTGGGATAGCTGGCATGAACCAAAGTTTGAGAAGGTAAGTGTCCTCGTCGACAACGAATGGTCTGTTGTTGGTCGTTCGTAAACGGTCCACGTCTTTCGGCACTTTATCGTCGTTTCCTCTGATGTTTCTATTCGGAATAAACTGTGGGTCTTCCATTCCATCAACCAGAGTACAGGCTGTGCCTGATGATGAACTTGTTGTTTCAACTTCTGATGAACTTGAGCTTGAACTGGTACTTGGCGTGCCTTGTTCATAGACTGAGCTTGTGGAGCTTGAACTGGAACTTGGTGTGCCATGTTCATAGACTGAGCTGCTGGAGCTAGAACTGGTACTTGGTGTGCCTCTTTCATAGACTGAGCTGCTGGAGCTTGAACTCGAACTTGGTGTACCTTGTTCATAAACTGAACTTGTGGAGCTTGAACTGGTACTTGGTGTGCCTTGTTCATAGACTGAGCTGCTGGAGCTTGAACTGGTACTTGGTGTGCCTTGTTCATAGACTGAGCTGGTGGAGCTTGAACTGGTACTTGGTGTGCCTTGTTCATAGACTGAACTGGTGGAGCTTGAACTGGTACTTGGTGTGCCTTGTTCATAGACTGAGCTCGAACTAGACGACGTACTTGGGACTACTGACGAAGTTGTAGAACCAGTGACAACCTCGAAGCAAGCTTTCACTACGATCTTGAAGCTCATCGGTCTCTTGTTCGTTTTTCGGCTTACTTCAACTATGATATCTTGTGCCATAGGCTGACCAGGGAATAGTACTAATGTGTCTGGGTCAACATCCTGCAATGACGGGATGAAATATTGAACCTATCGTCAACATAAAATGGTCATTTCCATAGAAGGGTGGAAGGCAGATAACGCAATAACAACGGGAAATATTTTTGGAACATTTGTCCGGATTATTTCACTACTGAAGATATTAGAAAGTAGATACAGTTAGACAAATTTCATAGCTACACGATTACTTCATTTCAAAATGTTCCTGACAGTTCAAAACCAAACGTGCAAATAATCAAATGTATATAAAAATATTAAATGCATCAGATAATTAATGATAAATTGTGGCGCATCTTGTGTAGTATGTCAACAAGTAAAACTGACCACCACGCACTGAATTTTCTGTTCTAGAGTTTTTAAAGGAAATTAATGATGAGAGGGCATACTTTCTTCATTTGTACTTGATTGAAACCTATCGAAGGAATCATCTCAAGATAAGAATCTTTTGTGGAACATGTGAGGAAATTACAGTGAGATACACTTTGACAAAAACACGAATAGAATACGTACTGTTGCTACTTCTATCGGTCTTGAAGACCTTGAAGGTGACTTAATGTACGAGACTGTCATCTCTGCAACATTCACTGGATTTATCAATTCGAAGGATTCAATTGGGATAGCTGGCATGAACCAAAGTTTGAGAAGGTAAGTGTCCTCGTCGACAACGAATGGTCTGTTGTTGGTCGTTCGTAAACGGTCCACGTCTTTCGGCACTTTATCGTCGTTTCCTCTGATGTTTCTATTCGGAATAAACTGTGGGTCTTCCATTCCATCAACCAGAGTACAGACTGTGCCTGATGATGAACTTGTTGTTTCAACTTCTGATGAACTTGAGCTTGAACTGGTACTTGGCGTGCCTTGTTCATAGACTGAGCTTGTGGAGCTTGAACTGGAACTTGGTGTACCATGTTCATAGACTGAGCTGCTGGAGCTAGAACTGGTACTTGGTGTGCCTCTTTCATAGACTGAGCTGCTGGAGCTTGAACTCGAACTTGGTGTACCTTGTTCATAAACTGAACTTGTGGAGCTTGAACTGGTACTTGGTGTGCCTCTTTCATAGACTGAGCTGCTGGAGCTTGAACTGGTACTTGGTGTGCCTTGTTCATAGACTGAGCTCGAACTAGACGACGTACTTGGGACTACTGACGAAGTTGTAGAACCAGTGACAACCTCGAAGCAAGCTTTCACTACGATCTTGAAGCTCATCGGTCTCTTGTTCGTTTTTCGGCTTACTTCAACTATGATATCTTGTGCCATAGGCTGACCAGGGAATAGTACTAATGTGTCTGGGTCAACATCCTGCAATGACGGGATGAAATATTGAACCTATCGTCAACATAAAATGGTCATTTCCATAGAAGGGTGGAAGGCAGATAACGCAATAACAACGGAAAATTTTTTGGAACATTATTTTGTCCGGATTATTTCACTACTGAAGATATTAGAAAGTAGATACAGTTAGACAAATTTCATAGCTACACGATTACTTCATTTCAAAATGTTCCTGACAGTTCAAAACCAAACGTGCAAATAATCAAATGTATATAAAAAGATTAAATGCATCAGATAATTAATGATAAATTGTGGCGCATCTTGTGTAGTATGTCAACAAGTAAAACTGACCACCACGCACTGATTTTTCTGTTCTAGAGTTTTTAAAGGAAATTAATGATGAGAGGGCATACTTTCTTCATTTGTACTTGATTGAAACCTATCGAAGGAATCATCTCAAGATAAGAATCTTTTGTGGAACATGTGAGGAAATTACAGTGAGATACACTTTGACAAAAACACGAATAGAATACGTACTGTTGCTACTTCTATCGGTCTTGAAGACCTTGAAGGTGACATAATGTACGAGACTGTCATCTCTGCAACATTCACTGGATTTATCAATTCGAAGGATTCAATTGGGATAGCTGGCATGAACCAAAGTTTGAGAAGGTAAGTGTCCTCGTCGACAACGAATGGTCTGTTGTTGGTCGTTCGTAAACGGTCCACGTCTTTCGGCACTTTATCGTCGTTTCCTCTGATGTTTCTATTCGGAATAAACTGTGGGTCTTCCATTCCATCAATCAGAGTACAGGCTGTGCCTGATGATGAACTTGTTGTTTCACCTTCTGATGAACTTGAGCTTGAACTGGTACTTGGCGTGCCTTGTTCATAGACTGAGCTTGAGGAGCTTGAACTGGAACTTGGTGTGCCATGTTCATAGACTGAGCTGCTGGAGCTAGAACTGGTACTTGGTGTGCCTCTTTCATAGACTGAGCTGCTGGAGCTTGAACTGGTACTTGGTGTGCCTTGTTCATAGACTGAGCTGGTGGAGCTTGAACTGGTACTTGGTGTGCCTTGTTCATAGACTGAGCTCGAACTAGACGACGTACTTGGGACTACTGACGAAGTTGTAGAACCAGTGACAACCTCGAAGCAAGCTTTCACTACGATCTTGAAGCTCATCGGTCTCTTGTTCGTTTTTCGGCTTACTTCAACTATGATATCTTGTGCCATAGGCTGACCAGGGAATAGTACTAATGTGTCTGGGTCAACATCCTGCAATGACGGGATGAAATATTGAACCTATCGTCAACATAAAATGGTCATTTCCATAGAAGGGTGGAAGGCAGATAACGCAATAACAACGGAAAATATTTTTGGAACATTATTTTGTCCGGATTATTTCACTACTGAAGATATTAGAAAGTAGATACAGTTAGACAAATTTCATAGCTACACAATTACTTCATTTCAAAATGTTCCTGACAGTTCAAAACCAAACGTGCAAATAATCAAATATATATAAAAAGATTAAATGCATCAGATAATTAATGATAAATTGTGGCGCATCTTGTGTAGTATGTCAACAAGTAAAACTGACCACCACGCACTGATTTTTCTGTTCTAGAGTTTTTAAAGGAAATTAATGATGAGAGGGCATACTTTCTTCATTTGTACTTGATTGAAACCTATCGAAGGAATCATCTCAAGATAAGACTCTTTTGTGGAACATGTTAGGAAATTACAGTGAGATACACTTTGACAAAAACACTAATAAAATACGTACTGTTGCTACTTCTATCGGTCTTGAAGACCTTGAAGGTGACTTAATGTACGAGACTGTCATCTCTGCAACATTCACTGGATTTATCAATTCGAAGGATTCAATTGGGATAGCTGGCATGAACCAAAGTTTGAGAAGGTAAGTGTCCTCGTCGACAACGAATGGTCTGTTGTTGGTCGTTCGTAAACGGTCCACGTCTTTCGGCACTTTATCGTCGTTTCCTCTGATGTTTCTATTCGGAATAAACTGTGGGTCTTCCATTCCATCAACCAGAGTACAGGCTGTGCCTGATGATGAACTTGTTGTTTCAACTTCTGATGAACTTGAGCTTGAACTGGTACTTGGCGTGCCTTGTTCATAGACTGAGCTTGTAGAGCTTGAACTCGAACTTGGTGTGCCATGTTCATAGACTGAGCTGCTGGAGCTAGAACTGGTACTTGGTGTGCCTCTTTCATAGACTGAGCTGCTGGAGCTTGAACTCGAACTTGGTGTACCTTGTTCATAAACTGAACTTGTGGAGCTTGAACTGGTACTTGGTGTGCCTTGTTCATAGACTGAACTGGTGGAGCTTGAACTGGTACTTGGTGTGCCTTGTTCATAGACTGAGCTCGAACTAGACGACGTACTTGGGACTACTGACGAAGTTGTAGAACCAGTGACAACCTCGAAGCAAGCTTTCACTACGATCTTGAAGCTCATCGGTCTCTTGTTCGTTTTTCGGCTTACTTCAACTATGATATCTTGTGCCATAGGCTGACCAGGGAATAGTACTAATGTGTCTGGGTCAACATCCTGCAATGACGGGATGAAATATTGAACCTATCGTCAACATAAAATGGTCATTTCCATAGAAGGGTGGAAGGCAGATAACGCAATAACAACGGAAAATATTTTTGGAACATTATTTTGTCCGGATTATTTCACTACTGAAGATATTAGAAAGTAGATACAGTTAGACAAATTTCATAGCTACACGATTACTTCATTTCAAAATGTTCCTGACAGTTCAAAACCAAACGTGCAAATAATCAAATGTATATAAAAAGATTAAATGCATCAGATAATTAATGATAAATTGTGGCGCATCTTGTGTAGTATGTCAACAAGTAAAACTGACCACCACGCACTGATTTTTCTGTTCTAGAGTTTTTAAAGGATATTAATGATGAGAGGGCATACTTTCTTCATTTGTACTTGATTGAAACCTATCGAAGGAATCATCTCAAGATAAGAATCTTTTGTGGAACATGTGAGGAAATTACAGTGAGATACACTTTGACAAAAACACGAATAGAATACGTACTGTTGCTACTTCTATCGGTCTTGAAGACCTTGAAGGTGACTTAATGTACGAGACTGTCATCTCTGCAACATTCACTGGATTTATCAATTCGAAGGATTCAATTGGGATAGCTGGCATGAACCAAAGTTTGAGAAGGTAAGTGTCCTCGTCGACAACGAATGGTCTGTTGTTGGTCGTTCGTAAACGGTCCACGTCTTTCGGCACTTTATCGTCGTTTCCTCTGATGTTTCTATTCGGAATAAACTGTGGGTCTTCCATTCCATCAACCAGAGTACAGGCTGTGCCTGATGATGAACTTGTTGTTTCAACTTCTGATGAACTTGAGCTTGAACTGGTACTTGGCGTGCCTTGTTCATAGACTGAGCTTGTGGAGCTTGAACTGGAACTTGGTGTGCCATGTTCATAGACTGAGCTGCTGGAGCTAGAACTGGTACTTGGTGTGCCTCTTTCATAGACTGAGCTGCTGGAGCTTGAACTCGAACTTGGTGTACCTTGTTCATAAACTGAACTTGTGGAGCTTGAACTGGTACTTGGTGTGCCTCTTTCATAGACTGAGCTGCTGGAGCTTGAACTGGTACTTGGTGTGCCTTGTTCATAGACTGAGCTGGTGGAGCTTGAACTGGTACTTGGTGTGCCTTGTTCATAGACTGAACTGGTGGAGCTTGAACTGGTACTTGGTGTGCCTTGTTCATAGACTGAGCTCGAACTAGACGACGTACTTGGGACTACTGACGAAGTTGTAGAACCAGTGACAACCTCGAAGCAAGCTTTCACTACGATCTTGAAGCTCATCGGTCTCTTGTTCGTTTTTCGGCTTACTTCAACTATGATATCTTGTGCCATAGGCTGACCAGGGAATAGTACTAATGTGTCTGGGTCAACATCCTGCAATGACGGGATGAAATATTGAACCTATCGTCAACATAAAATGGTCATTTCCATAGAAGGGTGGAAGGCAGATAACGCAATAAAAACGGAAAATATTTTTGGAACATTATTTTGTCCGGATTATTTCACTACTGAAGATATTAGAAAGTAGATACAGTTAGACAAATTTCATAGCTACACGATTACTTCATTTCAAAATGTTCCTGACAGTTCAAAACCAAACGTGCAAATAATCAAATGTATATAAAAAGATTAAATGCATCAGATAATTAATGATAAATTGTGGCGCATCTTGTGTAGTATGTCAACAAGTAAAACTGACCACCACGCACTGATTTTTCTGTTCTAGAGTTTTTAAAGGATATTAATGATGAGAGGGCATACTTTCTTCATTTGTACTTGATTGAAACCTATCGAAGGAATCATCTCAAGATAAGAATCTTTTGTGGAACATGTGAGGAAATTACAGTGAGATACACTTTGACAAAAACACGAATAGAATACGTACTGTTGCTACTTCTATCGGTCTTGAAGACCTTGAAGGTGACTTAATGTACGAGACTGTCATCTCTGCAACATTCACTGGATTTATCAATTCGAAGGATTCAATTGGGATAGCTGGCATGAACCAAAGTTTGAGAAGGTAAGTGTCCTCGTCGACAACGAATGGTCTGTTGTTGGTCGTTCGTAAACGGTCCACGTCTTTCGGCACTTTATCGTCGTTTCCTCTGATGTTTCTATTCGGAATAAACTGTGGGTCTTCCATTCCATCAACCAGAGTACAGGCTGTGCCTGATGATGAACTTGTTGTTTCAACTTCTGATGAACTTGAGCTTGAACTGGTACTTGGCGTGCCTTGTTCATAGACTGAACTTGTGGAGCTTGAACTGGAACTTGGTGTGCCATGTTCATAGACTGAGCTGCTGGAGCTAGAACTGGTACTTGGTGTGCCTCTTTCATAGACTGAGCTGCTGGAGCTTGAACTCGAACTTGGTGTACCTTGTTCATAAACTGAACTTGTGGAGCTTGAACTGGTACTTGGTGTGCCTCTTTCATAGACTGAGCTGCTGGAGCTTGAACTGGTACTTGGTGTGCCTTGTTCATAGACTGAGCTGGTGGAGCTTGAACTGGTACTTGGTGTGCCTTGTTCATAGACTGAACTGGTGGAGCTTGAACTGGTACTTGGTGTGCCTTGTTCATAGACTGAGCTCGAACTAGACGACGTACTTGGGACTACTGACGAAGTTGTAGAACCAGTGACAACCTCGAAGCAAGCTTTCACTACGATCTTGAAGCTCATCGGTCTCTTGTTCGTTTTTCGGCTTACTTCAACTATGATATCTTGTGCCATAGGCTGACCAGGGAATAGTACTAATGTGTCTGGGTCAACATCCTGCAATGACGGGATGAAATATTGAACCTATCGTCAACATAAAATGGTCATTTCCATAGAAGGGTGGAAGGCAGATAACGCAATAACAACGGAAAATATTTTTGGAACATTATTTTGTCCGGATTATTTCACTACTGAAGATATTAGAAAGTAGATACAGTTAGACAAATTTCATAGCTACACGATTACTTCATTTCAAAATGTTCCTGACAGTTCAAAACCAAACGTGCAAATAATCAAATGTATATAAAAAGATTAAATGCATCAGATAATTAATGATAAATTGTGGCGCATCTTGTGTAGTATGTCAACAAGTAAAACTGACCACCACGCACTGATTTTTCTGTTCTAGAGTTTTTAAAGGAAATTAATGATGAGAGGGCATACTTTCTTCATTTGTACTTGATTGAAACCTATCGAAGGAATCATCTCAAGATAAGAATCTTTTGTGGAACATGTGAGGAAATTACAGTGAGATACACTTTGACAAAAACACGAATAGAATACGTACTGTTGCTACTTCTATCGGTCTTGAAGACCTTGAAGGTGACTTAATGTACGAGACTGTCATCTCTGCAACATTCACTGGATTTATCAATTCGAAGGATTCAATTGGGATAGCTGGCATGAACCAAAGTTTGAGAATGTAAGTGTCCTCGTCGACAACGAATGGTCTGTTGTTGGTCGTTCGTAAACGGTCCACGTCTTTCGGCACTTTATCGTCGTTTCCTCTGATGTTTCTATTCGGAATAAACTGTGGGTCTTCCATTCCATCAACCAGAGTACAGACTGTGCCTGATGATGAACTTGTTGTTTCAACTTCTGATGAACTTAAGCTTGAACTGGTACTTGGCGTGCCTTGTTCATAGACTGAGCTTGTGGAGCTTGAACTGGAACTTGGTGTACCATGTTCATAGACTGAGCTGCTGGAGCTAGAACTGGTACTTGGTGTGCCTCTTTCATAGACTGAGCTGCTGGAGCTTGAACTCGAACTTGGTGTACCTTGTTCATAAACTGAACTTGTGGAGCTTGAACTGGTACTTGGTGTGCCTCTTTCATAGACTGAGCTGCTGGAGCTTGAACTGGTACTTGGTGTGCCTTGTTCATAGACTGAGCTCGAACTAGACGACGTACTTGGGACTACTGACGAAGTTGTAGAACCAGTGACAACCTCGAAGCAAGCTTTCACTACGATCTTGAAGCTCATCGGTCTCTTGTTCGTTTTTCGGCTTACTTCAACTATGATATCTTGTGCCATAGGCTGACCAGGGAATAGTACTAATGTGTCTGGGTCAACATCCTGCAATGACGGGATGAAATATTGAACCTATCGTCAACATAAAATGGTCATTTCCATAGAAGGGTGGAAGGCAGATAACGCAATAACAACGGAAAATTTTTTGGAACATTATTTTGTCCGGATTATTTCACTACTGAAGATATTAGAAAGTAGATACAGTTAGACAAATTTCATAGCTACACGATTACTTCATTTCAAAATGTTCCTGACAGTTCAAAACCAAACGTGCAAATAATCAAATGTATATAAAAAGATTAAATGCATCAGATAATTAATGATAAATTGTGGCGCATCTTGTGTAGTATGTCAACAAGTAAAACTGACCACCACGCACTGATTTTTCTGTTCTAGAGTTTTTAAAGGAAATTAATGATGAGAGGGCATACTTTCTTCATTTGTACTTGATTGAAACCTATCGAAGGAATCATCTCAAGATAAGAATCTTTTGTGGAACATGTGAGGAAATTACAGTGAGATACACTTTGACAAAAACACGAATAGAATACGTACTGTTGCTACTTCTATCGGTCTTGAAGACCTTGAAGGTGACTTAATGTACGAGACTGTCATCTCTGCAACATTCACTGGATTTATCAATTCGAAGGATTCAATTGGGATAGCTGGCATGAACCAAAGTTTGAGAAGGTAAGTGTCCTCGTCGACAACGAATGGTCTGTTGTTGGTCGTTCGTAAACGGTCCACGTCTTTCGGCACTTTATCGTCGTTTCCTCTGATGTTTCTATTCGGAATAAACTGTGGGTCTTCCATTCCATCAACCAGAGTACAGGCTGTGCCTGATGATGAACTTGTTGTTTCAACTTCTGATGAACTTGAGCTTGAACTGGTACTTGGCGTGCCTTGTTCATAGACTGAGCTTGTGGAGCTTGAACTGGAACTTGGTGTGCCATGTTCATAGACTGAGCTGCTGGAGCTAGAACTGGTACTTGGTGTGCCTCTTTCATAGACTGAGCTGCTGGAGCTTGAACTCGAACTTGGTGTACCTTGTTCATAAACTGAACTTGTGGAGCTTGAACTGGTACTTGGTGTGCCTCTTTCATAGACTGAGCTGCTGGAGCTTGAACTGGTACTTGGTGTGCCTTGTTCATAGACTGAGCTGGTGGAGCTTGAACTGGTACTTGGTGTGCCTTGTTCATAGACTGAACTGGTGGAGCTTGAACTGGTACTTGGTGTGCCTTGTTCATAGACTGAGCTCGAACTAGACGACGTACTTGGGACTACTGACGAAGTTGTAGAACCAGTGACAACCTCGAAGCAAGCTTTCACTACGATCTTGAAGCTCATCGGTCTCTTGTTCGTTTTTCGGCTTACTTCAACTATGATATCTTGTGCCATAGGCTGACCAGGGAATAGTACTAATGTGTCTGGGTCAACATCCTGCAATGACGGGATGAAATATTGAACCTATCGTCAACATAAAATGGTCATTTCCATAGAAGGGTGGACGGCAGATAACGCAATAACAACGGAAACTTTTTTGGAACATTATTTTGTCCGGATTATTTCACTACTGAAGATATTAGAAAGTAGATACAGTTAGACAAATTTCATAGCTACACGATTACTTCATTTCAAAATGTTCCTGACAGTTCAAAACCAAACGTGCAAATAATCAAATATATATAAAAAGATTAAATGCATCAGATAATTAATGATAAATTGTGGCGCATCTTGTGTAGTATGTCAACAAGTAAAACTGACCACCACGCACTGATTTTTCTGTTCTAGAGTTTTTAAAGGAAATTAATGATGAGAGGGCATACTTTCTTCATTTGTACTTGATTGAAACCTATCGAAGGAATCATCTCAAGATAAGAATCTTTTGTGGAACATGTGAGGAAATTACAGTGAGATACACTTTGACAAAAACACGAATAGAATACGTACTGTTGCTACTTCTATCGGTCTTGAAGACCTTGAAGGTGACTTAATGTACGAGACTGTCATCTCTGCAACATTCACTGGATTTATCAATTCGAAGGATTCAATTGGGATAGCTGGCATGAACCAAAGTTTGAGAAGGTAAGTGTCCTCGTCGACAACGAATGGTCTGTTGTTGGTCGTTCGTAAACGGTCCACGTCTTTCGGCACTTTATCGTCGTTTCCTCTGATGTTTCTATTCGGAATAAACTGTGGGTCTTCCATTCCATCAACCAGAGTACAGGCTGTGCCTGATGATGAACTTGTTGTTTCAACTTCTGATGAACTTGAGCTTGAACTGGTACTTGGCGTGCCTTGTTCATAGACTGAGCTTGTGGAGCTTGAACTGGAACTTGGTGTGCCATGTTCATAGACTGAGCTGCTGGAGCTAGAACTGGTACTTGGTGTGCCTCTTTCATAGACTGAGCTGCTGGAGCTTGAACTCGAACTTGGTGTACCTTGTTCATAAACTGAACTTGTGGAGCTTGAACTGGTACTTGGTGTGCCTCTTTCATAGACTGAGCTGCTGGAGCTTGAACTGGTACTTGGTGTGCCTTGTTCATAGACTGAGCTGGTGGAGCTTGAACTGGTACTTGGTGTGCCTTGTTCATAGACTGAACTGGTGGAGCTTGAACTGGTACTTGGTGTGCCTTGTTCATAGACTGAGCTCGAACTAGACGACGTACTTGGGACTACTGACGAAGTTGTAGAACCAGTGACAACCTCGAAGCAAGCTTTCACTACGATCTTGAAGCTCATCGGTCTCTTGTTCGTTTTTCGGCTTACTTCAACTATGATATCTTGTGCCATAGGCTGACCAGGGAATAGTACTAATGTGTCTGGGTCAACATCCTGCAATGACGGGATGAAATATTGAACCTATCGTCAACATAAAATGGTCATTTCCATAGAAGGGTGGAAGGCAGATAACGCAATAACAACGGAAAATATTTTTGGAACATTATTTTGTCCGGATTATTTCACTACTGAAGATATTAGAAAGTAGATACAGTTAGACAAATTTCATAGCTACACGATTACTTCATTTCAAAATGTTCCTGACAGTTCAAAACCAAACGTGCAAATAATCAAATATATATAAAAAGATTAAATGCATCAGATAATTAATGATAAATTGTGGCGCATCTTGTGTAGTATGTCAACAAGTAAAACTGACCACCACGCACTGATTTTTCTGTTCTAGAGTTTTTAAAGGAAATTAATGATGAGAGGGCATACTTTCTTCATTTGTACTTGATTGAAACCTATCGAAGGAATCATCTCAAGATAAGAATCTTTTGTGGAACATGTGAGGAAATTACAGTGAGATACACTTTGACAAAAACACGAATAGAATACGTACTGTTGCTACTTCTATCGGTCTTGAAGACCTTGAAGGTGACTTAATGTACGAGACTGTCATCTCTGCAACATTCACTGGATTTATCAATTCGAAGGATTCAATTGGGATAGCTGGCATGAACCAAAGTTTGAGAAGGTAAGTGTCCTCGTCGACAACGAATGGTCTGTTGTTGGTCGTTCGTAAACGGTCCACGTCTTTCGGCACTTTATCGTCGTTTCCTCTGATGTTTCTATTCGGAATAAACTGTGGGTCTTCCATTCCATCAACCAGAGTACAGGCTGTGCCTGATGATGAACTTGTTGTTTCAACTTCTGATGAACTTGAGCTTGAACTGGTACTTGGCGTGCCTTGTTCATAGACTGAGCTTGTGGAGCTTGAACTGGAACTTGGTGTGCCATGTTCATAGACTGAGCTGCTGGAGCTAGAACTGGTACTTGGTGTGCCTCTTTCATAGACTGAGCTGCTGGAGCTTGAACTCGAACTTGGTGTACCTTGTTCATAAACTGAACTTGTGGAGCTTGAACTGGTACTTGGTGTGCCTCTTTCATAGACTGAGCTGCTGGAGCTTGAACTGGTACTTGGTGTGCCTTGTTCATAGACTGAGCTGGTGGAGCTTGAACTGGTACTTGGTGTGCCTTGTTCATAGACTGAACTGGTGGAGCTTGAACTGGTACTTGGTGTGCCTTGTTCATAGACTGAGCTCGAACTAGACGACGTACTTGGGACTACTGACGAAGTTGTAGAACCAGTGACAACCTCGAAGCAAGCTTTCACTACGATCTTGAAGCTCATCGGTCTCTTGTTCGTTTTTCGGCTTACTTCAACTATGATATCTTGTGCCATAGGCTGACCAGGGAATAGTACTAATGTGTCTGGGTCAACATCCTGCAATGACGGGATGAAATATTGAACCTATCGTCAACATAAAATGGTCATTTCCATAGAAGGGTGGAAGGCAGATAACGCAATAACAACGGAAAATATTTTTGGAACATTATTTTGTCCGGATTATTTCACTACTGAAGATATTAGAAAGTAGATACAGTTAGACAAATTTCATAGCTACACGATTACTTCATTTCAAAATGTTCCTGACAGTTCAAAACCAAACGTGCAAATAATCAAATATATATAAAAAGATTAAATGCATCAGATAATTAATGATAAATTGTGGCGCATCTTGTGTAGTATGTCAACAAGTAAAACTGACCACCACGCACTGATTTTTCTGTTCTAGAGTTTTTAAAGGAAATTAATGATGAGAGGGCATACTTTCTTCATTTGTACTTGATTGAAACCTATCGAAGGAATCATCTCAAGATAAGAATCTTTTGTGGAACATGTGAGGAAATTACAGTGAGATACACTTTGACAAAAACACGAATAGAATACGTACTGTTGCTACTTCTATCGGTCTTGAAGACCTTGAAGGTGACTTAATGTACGAGACTGTCATCTCTGCAACATTCACTGGATTTATCAATTCGAAGGATTCAATTGGGATAGCTGGCATGAACCAAAGTTTGAGAAGGTAAGTGTCCTCGTCGACAACGAATGGTCTGTTGTTGGTCGTTCGTAAACGGTCCACGTCTTTCGGCACTTTATCGTCGTTTCCTCTGATGTTTCTATTCGGAATAAACTGTGGGTCTTCCATTCCATCAACCAGAGTACAGGCTGTGCCTGATGATGAACTTGTTGTTTCAACTTCTGATGAACTTGAGCTTGAACTGGTACTTGGCGTGCCTTGTTCATAGACTGAGCTTGTGGAGCTTGAACTGGAACTTGGTGTGCCATGTTCATAGACTGAGCTGCTGGAGCTAGAACTGGTAC
Source organism: Lutraria lutraria (assembly GCA_964023205.1). Classification (NCBI taxonomy): domain Eukaryota; kingdom Metazoa; phylum Mollusca; class Bivalvia; order Venerida; family Mactridae; genus Lutraria; species Lutraria lutraria. Next base: position 33,489,384 of record OZ026848.1, on the reverse strand, counting down.
TTGGTGTGCCTCTTTCATAGACTGAGCTGCTGGAGCTTGAACTCGAACTTGGTGTACCTTGTTCATAAACTGAACTTGTGGAGCTTGAACTGGTACTTGGTGTGCCTCTTTCATAGACTGAGCTGCTGGAGCTTGAACTGGTACTTGGTGTGCCTTGTTCATAGACTGAGCTGATGGAGCTTGAACTGGTACTTGGTGTGCCTTGTTCATAGACTGAACTGGTGGAGCTTGAACTGGTACTTGGTGTGCCTTGTTCATAGACTGAGCTCGAACTAGACGACGTACTTGGGACTACTGACGAAGTTGTAGAACCAGTGACAACCTCGAAGCAAGCTTTCACTACGATCTTGAAGCTCATCGGTCTCTTGTTCGTTTTTCGGCTTACTTCAACTATGATATCTTGTGCCATAGGCTGACCAGGGAATAGTACTAATGTGTCTGGGTCAACATCCTGCAATGACGGGATGAAATATTGAACCTATCGTCAACATAAAATGGTCATTTCCATAGAAGGGTGGAAGGCAGATAACGCAATAACAACGGAAAATATTTTTGGAACATTATTTTGTCCGGATTATTTCACTACTGAAGATATTAGAAAGTAGATACAGTTAGACAAATTTCATAGCTACACGATTACTTCATTTCAAAATGTTCGTGACAGTTCAAAACCAAACGTGCAAATAATCAAATATATATAAAAAGATTAAATGCATCAGATAATTAATGATAAATTGTGGCGCATCTTGTGTAGTATGTCAACAAGTAAAACTGACCACCACGCACTGATTTTTTCTGTTCTAGAGTTTTTAAAGGAAATTAATGATGAGAGGGCATACTTTCTTCATTTGTACTTGATTGAAACCTATCGAAGGAATCATCTCAAGATAAGAATCTTTTGTGGAACATGTTAGGATATTACAGTGAGATACACTTTGACAAAAACACGAATAGAATACGTACTGTTGCTACTTCTATCGGTCTTGAAGACCTTGAAGGTGACTTAATGTACGAGACTGTCATCTCTGCAACATTCACTGGATTTATCAATTCGAAGGATTCAATTGGGATAGCTGGCATGAACCAAAGTTTGAGAAGATAAGTGTCCTCGTCGACAACGAATGGTCTGTTGTTGGTCGTTCGTAAACGGTCCACGTCTTTCGGCACTTTATCGTCGTTTCCTCTGATGTTTCTATTCGGAATAAACTGTGGGTCTTCCATTCCATCAACCAGAGTACAGGCTGTGCCTGATGATGAACTTGTTGTTTCAACTTCTGATGAACTTGAGCTTGAACTGGTACTTGGCGTGCCTTGTTCATAGACTGAGCTTGTGGAGCTTGAACTGGAACTTGGTGTGCCATGTTCATAGACTGAGCTGCTGGAGCTAGAACTGGTACTTGGTGTGCCTCTTTCATAGACTGAGCTGCTGGAGCTTGAACTCGAACTTGGTGTACCTTGTTCATAAACTGAACTTGTGGAGCTTGAACTGGTACTTGGTGTGCCTCTTTCATAGACTGAGCTGCTGGAGCTTGAACTGGTACTTGGTGTGCCTTGTTCATAGACTGAGCTGATGGAGCTTGAACTGGTACTTGGTGTGCCTTGTTCATAGACTGAACTGGTGGAGCTTGAACTGGTACTTGGTGTGCCTTGTTCATAGACTGAGCTCGAACTAGACGACGTACTTGGGACTACTGACGAAGTTGTAGAACCAGTGACAACCTCGAAGCAAGCTTTCACTACGATCTTGAAGCTCATCGGTCTCTTGTTCGTTTTTCGGCTTACTTCAACTATGATATCTTGTGCCATAGGCTGACCAGGGAATAGTACTAATGTGTCTGGGTCAACATCCTGCAATGACGGGATGAAATATTGAACCTATCGTCAACATAAAATGGTCATTTCCATAGAAGGGTGGAAGGCAGATAACGCAATAACAACGGAAAATATTTTTGGAACATTATTTTGTCCGGATTATTTCACTACTGAAGATATTAGAAAGTAGATACAGTTAGACAAATTTCATAGCTACACGATTACTTCATTTCAAAATGTTCCTGACAGTTCAAAACCAAACGTGCAAATAATCAAATATATATAAAAAGATTAAATGCATCAGATAATTAATGATAAATTGTGGCGCATCTTGTGTAGTATGTCAACAAGTAAAACTGACCACCACGCACTGATTTTTCTGTTCTAGAGTTTTTAAAGGAAATTAATGATGAGAGGGCATACTTTCTTCATTTGTACTTGATTGAAACCTATCGAAGGAATCATCTCAAGATAAGAATCTTTTGTGGAACATGTGAGGAAATTACAGTGAGATACACTTTGACAAAAACACGAATAGAATACGTACTGTTGCTACTTCTATCGGTCTTGAAGACCTTGAAGGTGACTTAATGTACGAGACTGTCATCTCTGCAACATTCACTGGATTTATCAATTCGAAGGATTCAATTGGGATAGCTGGCATGAACCAAAGTTTGAGAAGGTAAGTGTCCTCGTCGACAACGAATGGTCTGTTGTTGGTCGTTCGTAAACGGTCCACGTCTTTCGGCACTTTATCGTCGTTTCCTCTGATGTTTCTATTCGGAATAAACTGTGGGTCTTCCATTCCATCAACCAGAGTACAGGCTGTGCCTGATGATGAACTTGTTGTTTCAACTTCTGATGAACTTGAGCTTGAACTGGTACTTGGCGTGCCTTGTTCATAGACTGAGCTTGTGGAGCTTGAACTGGAACTTGGTGTGCCATGTTCATAGACTGAGCTGCTGGAGCTAGAACTGGTACTTGGTGTGCCTCTTTCATAGACTGAGCTGCTGGAGCTTGAACTCGAACTTGGTGTACCTTGTTCATAAACTGAACTTGTGGAGCTTGAACTGGTACTTGGTGTGCCTCTTTCATAGACTGAGCTGCTGGAGCTTGAACTGGTACTTGGTGTGCCTTGTTCATAGACTGAGCTGGTGGAGCTTGAACTGGTACTTGGTGTGCCTTGTTCATAGACTGAACTGGTGGAGCTTGAACTGGTACTTGGTGTGCCTTGTTCATAGACTGAGCTCGAACTAGACGACGTACTTGGGACTACTGACGAAGTTGTAGAACCAGTGACAACCTCGAAGCAAGCTTTCACTACGATCTTGAAGCTCATCGGTCTCTTGTTCGTTTTTCGGCTTACTTCAACTATGATATCTTGTGCCATAGGCTGACCAGGGAATAGTACTAATGTGTCTGGGTCAACATCCTGCAATGACGGGATGAAATATTGAACCTATCGTCAACATAAAATGGTCATTTCCATAGAAGGGTGGAAGGCAGATAACGCAATAACAACGGAAAATATTTTTGGAACATTATTTTGTCCGGATTATTTCACTACTGAAGATATTAGAAAGTAGATACAGTTAGACAAATTTCATAGCTACACGATTACTTCATTTCAAAATGTTCCTGACAGTTCAAAACCAAACGTGCAAATAATCAAATATATATAAAAAGATTAAATGCATCAGATAATTAATGATAAATTGTGGCGCATCTTGTGTAGTATGTCAACAAGTAAAACTGACCACCACGCACTGATTTTTCTGTTCTAGAGTTTTTAAAGGAAATTAATGATGAGAGGGCATACTTTCTTCATTTGTACTTGATTGAAACCTATCGAAGGAATCATCTCAAGATAAGAATCTTTTGTGGAACATGTGAGGAAATTACAGTGAGATACACTTTGACAAAAACACGAATAGAATACGTACTGTTGCTACTTCTATCGGTCTTGAAGACCTTGAAGGTGACTTAATGTACGAGACTGTCATCTCTGCAACATTCACTGGATTTATCAATTCGAAGGATTCAATTGGGATAGCTGGCATGAACCAAAGTTTGAGAAGGTAAGTGTCCTCGTCGACAACGAATGGTCTGTTGTTGGTCGTTCGTAAACGGTCCACGTCTTTCGGCACTTTATCGTCGTTTCCTCTGATGTTTCTATTCGGAATAAACTGTGGGTCTTCCATTCCATCAACCAGAGTACAGGCTGTGCCTGATGATGAACTTGTTGTTTCAACTTCTGATGAACTTGAGCTTGAACTGGTACTTGGCGTGCCTTGTTCATAGACTGAGCTTGTGGAGCTTGAACTGGAACTTGGTGTGCCATGTTCATAGACTGAGCTGCTGGAGCTAGAACTGGTACTTGGTGTGCCTCTTTCATAGACTGAGCTGCTGGAGCTTGAACTCGAACTTGGTGTACCTTGTTCATAAACTGAACTTGTGGAGCTTGAACTGGTACTTGGTGTGCCTCTTTCATAGACTGAGCTGCTGGAGCTTGAACTGGTACTTGGTGTGCCTTGTTCATAGACTGAGCTGATGGAGCTTGAACTGGTACTTGGTGTGCCTTGTTCATAGACTGAACTGGTGGAGCTTGAACTGGTACTTGGTGTGCCTTGTTCATAGACTGAGCTCGAACTAGACGACGTACTTGGGACTACTGACGAAGTTGTAGAACCAGTGACAACCTCGAAGCAAGCTTTCACTACGATCTTGAAGCTCATCGGTCTCTTGTTCGTTTTTCGGCTTACTTCAACTATGATATCTTGTGCCATAGGCTGACCAGGGAATAGTACTAATGTGTCTGGGTCAACATCCTGCAATGACGGGATGAAATATTGAACCTATCGTCAACATAAAATGGTCATTTCCATAGAAGGGTGGAAGGCAGATAACGCAATAACAACGGAAAATATTTTTGGAACATTATTTTGTCCGGATTATTTCACTACTGAAGATATTAGAAAGTAGATACAGTTAGACAAATTTCATAGCTACACGATTACTTCATTTCAAAATGTTCCTGACAGTTCAAAACCAAACGTGCAAATAATCAAATATATATAAAAAGATTAAATGCATCAGATAATTAATGATAAATTGTGGCGCATCTTGTGTAGTATGTCAACAAGTAAAACTGACCACCACGCACTGATTTTTTCTGTTCTAGAGTTTTTAAAGGAAATTAATGATGAGAGGGCATACTTTTTTCATTTGTACTTGATTGAAACCTATCGAAGGAATCATCTCAAGATAAGAATCTTTTGTGGAACATGTTAGGATATTACAGTGAGATACACTTTGACAAAAACACGAATAGAATACGTACTGTTGCTACTTCTATCGGTCTTGAAGACCTTGAAGGTGACTTAATGTACGAGACTGTCATCTCTGCAACATTCACTGGATTTATCAATTCGAAGGATTCAATTGGGATAGCTGGCATGAACCAAAGTTTGAGAAGATAAGTGCCCTCGTCGACAACGAATGGTCTGTTGTTGGTCGTTCGTAAACGGTCCACGTCTTTCGGCACTTTATCGTCGTTTCCTCTGATGTTTCTATTCGGAATAAACTGTGGGTCTTCCATTCCATCAACCAGAGTACAGGCTGTGCCTGATGATGAACTTGTTGTTTCAACTTCTGATAAACTTGAGGTTGAACTGGTACTTGGCGTGCCTTGTTCATAGACTGAGCTTGTGGAGCTTGAACTGGAACTTTGTGTGCCATGTTCATAGACTGAGCTGCTGGAGCTAGAACTGGTACTTGGTGTGCCTCTTTCATAGACTGAGCTGCTGGAGCTTGAACTCGAACTTGGTGTGCCTTGTTCATAGACTGAACTGGTGGAGCTTGAACTGGTACTTGGTGTGCCTTGTTCATAGACTGAACTGGTGGAGCTTGAACTGGTACTTGGTGTGCCTTGTTCATAGACTGAGCTCGAACTAGACGACGTACTTGGGACTACTGACGAAGTTGTAGAACCAGTGACAACCTCGAAGCAAGCTTTCACTACGATCTTGAAGCTCATCGGTCTCTTGTTCGTTTTTCGGCTTACTTCAACTATGATATCTTGTGCCATAGGCTGACCAGGGAATAGTACTAATGTGTCTGGGTCAACATCCTGCAATGACGGGATGAAATATTGAACCTATCGTCAACATAAAATGGTCATTTCCATAGAAGGGTGGAAGGCAGATAACACAATAACAACGGAAAATATTTTTGGATCATTTGCCCGGATTATTTCACTACTGAAGATATTACAAAGTAGATACAGTTAGACAAATTTCATAGCTACACGATTACTTCTTTTCAAAATATTCCTGACAGTTCAAAACCAAACGTGCAAATAATCAAATATATTAAAAGATTAAATGCATCAGATAATTAATGATAAATTGTGGCGCATCTTGTGTAGTATGTCAACAAGTAAAACTGACCACCACGCACTGATTTTTCTGTTCTAGAGTTTTTAAAGGAAATTAATGATGAGAGGGCATACTTTCTTCATTTGTACTTGATTGAAACCTATCGAAGGAATCATCTCAAGATAAGAATCTTTTGTGGAACATGTGAGGAAATTACAGTGAGATACACTTTGACAAAAACACGAATAGAATACGTACTGTTGCTACTTCTATCGGTCTTGAAGACCTTGAAGGTGACTTAATGTACGAGACTGTCATCTCTGCAACATTCACTGGATTTATCAATTCGAAGGATTCAATTGGGATAGCTGGCATGAACCAAAGTTTGAGAAGGTAAGTGTCCTCGTCGACAACGAATGGTCTGTTGTTGGTCGTTCGTAAACGGTCCACGTCTTTCGGCACTTTATCGTCGTTTCCTCTGATGTTTCTATTCGGAATAAACTGTGGGTCTTCCATTCCATCAACCAGAGTACAGGCTGTGCCTGATGATGAACTTGTTGTTTCAACTTCTGATGAACTTGAGCTTGAACTGGTACTTGGCGTGCCTTGTTCATAGACTGAGCTTGTGGAGCTTGAACTGGAACTTGGTGTGCCATGTTCATAGACTGAGCTGCTGGAGCTAGAACTGGTACTTGGTGTGCCTCTTTCATAGACTGAGCTGCTGGAGCTTGAACTCGAACTTGGTGTGCCTTGTTCATAGACTGAACTGGTGGAGCTTGAACTGGTACTTGGTGTGCCTTGTTCATAGACTGAACTGGTGGAGCTTGAACTGGTACTTGGTGTGCCTTGTTCATAGACTGAGCTCGAACTAGACGACGTACTTGGGACTACTGACGAAGTTGTAGAACCAGTGACAACCTCGAAGCAAGCTTTTACTACGATCTTGAAGCTCATCGGTCTCTTGTTCGTTTTTCGGCTTACTTCAACTATGATATCTTGTGCCATAGGCTGACCAGGGAATAGTACTAATGTGTCTGGGTCAACATCCTGCAATGACGGGATGAAATATTGAACCTATCGTCAACATAAAGTGGTCATTTCCATAGAAGGGTTGATGGGAGATACCGCAGAAACAACGGGAAATATTTGTGGATTATTTCACTACTGAAGATGTTAGAAAATAGATACAGTTAGACAAATTTCATAGCTACACAATTACTTCTTTTCAAAATGTTCCTGACAGTTCAAAACCAAACGTGCAAATAATCAAATATATTAAAAGATTAAATGCATCAGATAATTAATGATAAATTGTGGCGCATCTTGTGTAGTATGTCAACAAGTAAAACTGACCACCACGCACTGATTTTTCTGTTCTAGAGTTTTTAAAGGAAATTAATGATGAGAGGGCATACTTTCTTCATTTGTACTTGATTGAAACCTATCGAAGGAATCATCTCAAGATAAGAATCTTTTGTGGAACATGTTAGGAAATTACAGTGAGATACACTTTGACAAAAACACGAATAGAATACGTACTGTTGCTACTTCTATCGGTCTTGAAGACCTTGAAGGTGACTTAATGTACGAGACTGTCATCTCTGCAACATTCACTGGATTTATCAATTCGAAGGATTCAATTGGGATAGCTGGCATGAACCAAAGTTTGAGAAGATAAGTGTCCTCGTCGACAACGAATGGTCTGTTGTTGGTCGTTCGTAAACGGTCCACGTCTTTCGGCACTTTATCGTCGTTTCCTCTGATGTTTCTATTCGGAATAAACTGTGGGTCTTCCATTCCATCAACCAGAGTACAGGCTGTGCCTGATGATGAACTTGTTGTTTCAACTTCTGATGAACTTGAGCTTGAACTGGTACTTGGCGTGCCTTGTTCATAGACTGAGCTTGTGGAGCTTGAACTGGTACTTGGTGTGCCTTGTTCATAGACTGAGCTTGTGGAGCTTGAACTGGAACTTGGTGTGCCATGTTCATAGACTGAGCTGCTGGAGCTAGAACTGGTACTTGGTGTGCCTCTTTCATAGACTGAGCTGCTGGAGCTTGAACTCGAACTTGGTGTACCTTGTTCATATACTGAACTTGTGGAGCTTGAACTGGTACTTGGTGTGCCTCTTTCATAGACTGAGCTGGTGGAGCTTGAACTGGTACTTGGTGTGCCTCTTGCATAGACTGAGCTCGAACTAGACGAAGTACTTGGGACTGCTAACGAAGATGAACTCGATGTCTCCATCTTTGAAGAACTAGTGCTTGTTGTGCCTCCTTCGTATGATGAGCTGCTGGAGCTTGAACTGATACTTGGTGAGCCTACTGGATAGAAATTGGTTGCGGTTGAACTATACGAGCTACTTGTTTCAACGAACACGGACGTACTGGAGCTTGAGCTCGAACTTGAACTGCTCGTTGATGGCGTTGTTAGAACTGAAAGTGTGAAGATATATACATATATTTAGATAATCGTAACGTTGAAATACTTTCGTTTATTTGTTTGTATATTGTATGATTTTCATTCCTTATTTTTATTGATAATTATTAATACTTACCTTCTTCAAAGCATCCTATGACCTCAATTGTGACTCGTACTTTCTTGGTTGGTGATTTTCTTTTCACCTTTATAATTATTTGTTCGAATCTTGTATTTGGTAATTTAACATCGTCTTCTGGATCGTAAACCTGTAATTAATTGTTACAATTGTTTGTTATTTCTAGATCACAGAGATCACTGCATAAGATAAGCAACGTCATGTATTCTGATAGTTGATAGTTTTGTCACTGCACGTTTAAAATCGCAATTTTAACAAGATGTAATAATGTTTCAAAATTTTCTTAAATCTATTGTTTATCCTTATAATAAATTGATAATATCTATTCGAACTACTTGGGTTCAATTTGTGTAGGTTTTTTTTTTCACTAAAATTGCCATTTCGTGGGGACATTGAATTAAATAATGTTTGATTATTCTCTGCCATTTTCTGATATAGAATTACGTTTATCATACAGAAATAGAACTCAACAATTGACTCTCGAGTGTCAGAAGTTATATAACTTTCCACAGATGCAAATAAATAATATTACATTTGAATATACGTGTTGAATTGTACACTTTGGCATTTTCAAATTAACGGACACGCAAAAGTGGAGCAAAATGTTGGGGGTCATTCGTGTTCACAACCTTTTACGTACATCGTGTTAGTTATACCAACGCTATTTCAGCATGACCCTAATATTTCTGTCTGTGCAACTGTTACCTAGTAGATACTCTATTATTCACTACACAATATTTAAACAGCAATTATAAATGTAATGGTGCTAGTGAAATGCTCTTAATTACCAGCAAAGTCGTTACTAGTCTACCATCTTCTAACGGACTTCGATAAGATAAGATTCATGAATGATTACTAAATTTATCATTAATGATAAACATAGCTTTTTATAGAATATCGAAGATAATTATATTATGTACCCAAACCAGTACAGATCGATGAAGCTCCTTTAGATATGGTACATACCGGAACTATAGTGTAAGAAGTACAAATTTGGATACGGTTGACATAAGCTAAATCATGAAATCCACGAAATCAAATCCCCAACAAAAATTCGTGAAACCATAAATACCATTTAAGCCACGGTATGTTTTAAAGTTGGTATTATTTTCAATGTACAAAAGACCTCGCAAGATTGTGATTTTACAATGCAGAAGAGACTCATACCTGTTCTCATTCGGTCGTTCCTTCCTTGAGAAACAATATTTAGTATTTTGTATGGATGATGATGATCGGAACTACGCACATAACAGTGACGTCCAACGAGTCGAAAATAGACTTCCATACATTTTGACATTTTGCAGTTTAATGTGAATTACGTCATGTACTCGTGCATAAATGATATCCATCCATAGGTTATCACAATACTCACGGATAATTACAATCTCCGTATCACTGACGAAGCGTCATTTTTGTAAAATTTTCATTTAAGATTATATAGTATCGGTATAAGAATACATCGTTCCCGAAGCTTGATGTGGCTTTAATTCATTGAATGCAGGCCTATGTTTAACGATTATGAAAAATAAACATATATTGACTAGAATTACCTCTGCATTATCCACTGGTACAATATTTCCGTTTGGTCGCTTAACGTCTACTGTAAAGCTTTCAACGTTGTTGTTATCCGGAAGCCGTACATCTGTTGTACGCACGTCAACAGGGACGTTAATTTTTATCACAAGGATTGGTTTATCCGAGGTTAATGGATCATTATCAGATGGTCTGAAAAGGAAGACATGTATAAAACAATGAAAAACTTAAGTGTTTAAAACTGTTTTCAAGTTTATCAAACCTAAACCGATAGTTCTATTTAAACTCCCTTCTGATGAGTTCAACGGACCATTATAAACATTTAATCATTATGTTGTGTGCATCATTCTAGTTAGTCTTGTATTTATCATTCGTGTTTAGTTTAGAAGGTTACGTAGTTAGTCCCATACCATGAGAACTGTATGAGAAACAAGAAAACCATGATTTCCCTTAACTCGCTCACCTGAACAATGACTGTGACCTCTTCCATATCATTGCAACTTCTTTCATATCAATGTTTAACTAGAAGAGCCTAACACTAAGTTTGAAATCATCAAGACAGACATTCTGAGCAACCATCATTAAAATTTACAAAATTGTTGTCCTTACAGTGCTAAAAATGCAGAATTAAGCCATTTCATAAAACCAAGGGCCCGTATTTTGCTCATAACTAAAATCGTTCAATACTGTATTGCCATACATATTCTGTGTAAATATGATTACGAGTAGTATAGAAATGAAGGTGATAGAGTGTAAACAAGCTGAAATAAAGAATTTTCTGTGTCAAGGACCCATAAATCTGGCAGCACTAAACCGATTTGGCCCGTAACCGAACTCACCTAGGGCATTTAGGTCATACACATTTACTGTATATATGGTTAAGATTGCTGAAGAAATGTAGGTGCCAGAGTGTAAACAAACTCAAATGTAGCAAATCTTCAAAGTCATGGGTCCATAACTAGGAAGTGCTAATCCGATTTGCCAATAATCGAACTCATCTGAAATATTGCAGCCATTTACACAGTGATCAAGATTGGTTTGACAGAGCTCTTGATGCTAGAATGTAAACGTGAAAAAACGTGTAAAATTGTGGACGAACGCCGAACATTCATCGATCATTAAAGCTGACACTGGGTCTTATGATCAGGTGAGCTAAGCATCAGTTGTATTCATACCTTAGACTTCCAACGGCATTTGGATCGTTAGTTGCAATGTCTTCATCGGGTATGTATTGTGGACTATCCATACCAACAAGTAGTCTACATGGTGTTGTAGAACTAGATGATGGATTTTCTTCACTTGTTACATGTATAGATGAGGTGACTGGATAACTAATCGATGTAGATGATGGTGATGAAGTAAAAGCAGATGTAGTGATTCCTGAAATAAATAGTGTAAATTTCAAAATAAGTGTCGATGATGGATCTAATTAAATGACGCGCGTAGAGATAATAATACTAGTATATATTTACCTAATTCAAAACATCCAATGACGCTCACTCGAATTTTATATGGGGCATCACCAAACAATTCGATATCAATTTCGGACACAATTTTATTGACAGGAATTGTATCATCAGAGTCGAATTTCTGAAAATAAAATTTAAATCTGCTCTAAAAAAGTACGATAATGCATTTGACAACACGTATACTGTCTACGATAACAAAATGCTCCTTTATTTCTTCTACAGAATCTTCTTTTTTAACAGGTACTTTCATTAATTCCACACTTAATAATACTCCTGCAATACATTTGTGTATTTTCCACTTTATTTTGAATAACATGCATACCATACACATTGTATCGTAGTTATTAAAGGTTACATATCATGTAGATGACAGCTTTGCAGCCTTCTTGATATAATAAAGACACCTAAACTCACTTTTCCGTTCTGTAGAGGTTTAAGGACGTCATCAGACGGTCGTTTGATTGAAACTCTGAATTTATTTGCATTTACATCCGTTGGCAAAGACACGGATTCTACAAAAACATTTGGTAAAACAATCCTGATAACAGGCTCATTCTTTTTAATTGTCAGTGGTGTATCACTATTGGATCTAATGTTATTTATATTCCTTTTTGCCGAGTCATCATCTGTAAAGATCGCGTTGGACGGTATATAGAGAGGATCCTCCATGCCTTCTGTGAGATAACATGATGTAGTTTCTCCAGTTGAGGACGATTCAGTACTTGATGATGATTCTGTAGAAGAAAAATATAAAATAAACAAAGTGAATTATGAATACATGGACGCATGCCATGCTGAGAGGAGTGAACAGGATATCTACATGATTTATTGTCATAACTCATACCACAGTCACAAATATTGATGTTTGAAAGGTGAAACAGTATTGGGTCATTATTTGTTGAAATTATGTTACTCAATCTGATAGTGGACTAGCATGTTGAAGGGGGGCGTATCTTTGTGCATGATGTCGACTTCACTAATTATGCATTAATTGTCAAAATTTGCCTCTGTCTGAGAGGAGGCAAAGTTTCAGAAAACCGTGCAAATTTTACCTGTTGAAGAAATGGTTACTGAAGAATAACTAGACGTGGTGGGTGTGGTAGTTTCTGAAAATATTTCATTAATTGTAATTAGTTCAATGTTTAAGAAGTTTTACACATCATACAATCAGTATATACAATTATATATATATATATTAGATGATATATATAAATGATATAGTCAACAAACTGCACCGTGGTAATATGACACTGCACAGTGGCGTAAGTTAAAAAGTTTAATGTTGATATTTGATTTTTACCCACATTGTTAGAAGTGTAAGGGCAAGTACATTATGTTCATTATACATTTTGGTAGAGTAAAAATTTTGTTCCATAGATGTATTTATCATAAAAATCCGGCCTCGTGGTTGGATTTTAATTTTGATTAAAAGTCAAACAGAAACTTGATTATTTTATCCGCGATGTTTATATCGAATTAAACGTTTGAAAGATTCGTACATTAAGAGTTTAAATGTTTAGTTTCTTGTTACATACTCACTAGAGTAGGCAGAATGTAGCTTGTTGGCTCTTGAAAGCATGTTGAAAGGTAAAACAACCAGGAAGTGAATGTACTGTTCCTCGATAGGGTCGGGAGGAAATTAGGGTCGATCTGGTAACCAGAAATAAGCAATTGTTACACCTTAATGTAGCAAAAAAAACAAAAAAAGCAAACTTGCCTATTTCCCCAACTTCACAACCATACATTTCCACTTGGAAGGAAACAGCACTCGATGATGTCACTCTTATTCTGATGGCTGTAACTTTGAGTGGGATAATTTTGAAATCAACTGGTGTTCCTTCATCTTTCACTTTGAATACCTAAAATTATTTATAATATAATAATCCAGCATTAACATTTTGTAATGTTAAAACTTAGAAAGTTAAATATATATCATGAACACTATTAAAACTTAATTGAAACCAATAATAAGTTTAAGGAGGCTGTATATAAAACTTTTTATAAAAATGATAAATGATGATGATGTAAAATTTTAAAACTGAATAATTAAACGGTTGAATGGCCGCTGTATATACATATACAGGCAATAATTCGTTGTTTACTAAAATGAAGCCAAAGAGTTGTTGGAATATAACTTATGTCCGAAAACAATAAGATGAACTAAAATACAACAAGTGTTACCATGGGAACGTCATTCTCATCATATTCCGTCTCCCATTTCCCATACAATGGTTTATATTCCACCATAAATTGCATTTTGTTGCCCATAACCGTGATTTGCTTAATAAGCATTTCTGCGCTGAATGTGGCTGTAAACGAAGGATTTGATTCTGAGGCTTGTGGTACCCAGGGTGCGTCGTCGAATGAACCATCACCAGATGAAGGTTTTCTGGAGCTGTATGTTAGTTTACCCAAACTTAGCAACTCTTCCATACAGATTTCTGGAATATCCAAAGTTTATAGACATAATGGAAATTGTACTTGTAGTTGGCTTAATATGTGACAGTTCTAGCAGTATATCCAAAAATTGCCATTTTTACTGAATTCATTTTCAACAAGTCATAGCAATATAATATCAAATACATGTACATGTACTTCCATTACCTTTGTATTAATGGTCGTTAGGTCATAAAAATAGTTAAGTTTATTTCATCAACTTTACGATTGCACTTTCTGAATCCTGGAAAAGTTTAAGTAATGAAAATTGCGTGGCGGCGATGTCATGAAAACATTGTAACCCTTACTTAGATTTGATTAAATCATTCTTAGCCCTAAATATAAAATGCTTATATCATTTTCGCGATGTGTTATAGTGATATTATTTTCTTAACTATATTATGGCCATGATAGTAACACAGTTTCTGCAGTTTACATAAACTTTGTTTTGATTGGAAACTGAATTATACGTACCTGAGGTAGATGATGAGATACTAGAAGACGATGAGGAAGATGATGATGATGTAGCAGAACTTGATGATGTATATGAAGGAGTAGTGGATACTAAAACATTAAACAATGTACATGATAAGAATTATCAGATAGATACTTTCATCCATTATTCTATGACGATTAATGTTAAATCAATCACTGATGGATCACATGGTACAGTATTAAAAAGGAATTGTTAATAAATAATACAAATGGAGACGAAATAACAACTTTCTCAGCATTAAAACAGTCTCAATATAACAACCATTTATTTTCATATCACTTGTCAACATGCTGTCTATTTTTCAACGTATTAATAAAACCGATTTAATATCTGGAAACATAATTTGGTTGCAAAGGAGACATTATTTATATTGAAGTTTTCTGTAAGTCTTCTGCAAATGCGAGTTGTATAACGGTTTAAAAAGTAACCACTTAGTACTTACAATAAGCATGAAAGCAGGCAGCAATAGTCAGTCCGCATACACGAGGAGTCATGTTGTCGGCTGGTACTACTTTAATTTTGATTATCTGCGCAGGTTTGCCGGCTGGGGTATAAAACTCAATATCTGATGGAATAGATGTGTCACTTATGACACGCATGGGCTGAAATGGCCAGAGAAAACCAACATACATGAATACATTCTCTAGTTTACCATCGTCAATTTTAGCACTTTTATTGTAATTTAACCTCTTCATTAAAAACATCGTATTCTCGAGGTCGTTGAAATTAATTATACAGTCAACCTCGTAAACAAGGGCCATTAAAGGGAAAACACAGGTGGTCTTTATGCAGAAATCGATTTTTTTAAACAAAAAGTGATTTTTAAAATAATTACCCCTATTTACAGAGTGGCCGTTATTTGGAGGTTTGACTGTATTATAAATATTCCTATTAATGTTTTACTCCCGCTAAATGCATAGAAAACGACACTCATCCTTGAGCAAAGAATGAACCTATGTCTGTGGCTTACAAGCAGTGTTTTAATCGATTATGATTAAATTTCTAAAGCCTGGAAAATATGTTGAAATAAATAATCTTCTGTACTTGAATTTGAACACCACAACAATTCTATGCGTCGCCGCCAATCTTTTACCCTCAAAGTCAATGTTCACATTACAATGAATATGATTACTAAGCGGTTGGTACAGCGCACAATACGGTGAAAAAAATGTACTGACAAGGTTTGTCTTCAAAACACATTAATATCTACACTCGAGACTCGGGAGTAAAATGAAAAAAAACTTATGTGAAGGACATTCTCAAAGTTGGTACCGATATACAACATGGATTGACACAACAACTTACGGGTGAATAGCCACTGGGTAAATATGTTATTTGTACCATGTTGACACCTTTCACAGTGAACATGATATTTGTAACAAGAGCCTGTCCATCGCTCAGTAAGGTAAAAGTCAATGTTGAATCCCCGTCATCATCAGGATCTGCTTGCCAACATGTGATAGGTTTCTGTAACAAACTGTCTTCTGGTTTTGAGCCAGGTTTTGATGATGTTGCTTTTACGCTCACAAATGGAGAATCTCCATCAATCATTCTCTCTTGACATTCTGTAAATAGTACAATATTCGTATTGGATTTGTTAAATCTAGAGCATTGTTTACACATGGAAGAATATATTATGTTAAGATATACTAATTAATTAAAATCATTGAATAGAAAAGTTGTCAATTGGTCCGTGTATATAAAAGAAGATCTCACTGTAATAAATTATTTTTGAATATTGATAGGGTAAAAATAATTATTATAATTGCAAGTTTCTGTTATGTCCATCGTCATTGTATATATATACGTGTGTTTCACTCATACATGCATACTTTGACCATTATCTATGTACCGTACAACTTCTCCAGAGCAACACTCTCAACAACATAATTTACTACTACCAATGGGCGTTGCTTTGGGGGTTTGCTATGTAAATGTCCACGTGATTTATATATGTATTTATAATATTTTTTCAGTTGTAGACTATGTATTTTGCACACGTTTGAATAATTCGTCTGTAAGTAATGCAGAAATTCATTTCGACAATGCAATAACTAATGCATTAAAAACAAAAACATACAGCCCTATTACATTTATCAGTTTATCTGTATGAATAATATTTGAATACATCGAAAACCTGGTGTATTCCGAAATCAATGTTCGGTTCCGATTCCCACCTGTATATATCAAGTTAAAATAAACTCGATTATCCAAATCATGATATCTGCAACCAGGAATTATCCGAAACAATATTTCGGTCCCGTCGATTTCCGATAATCGAGGTTTTACTGTAAATATTGTATAACTAATCGTTTCAGAATTACCTGTTGGAGTCGTTGCAGTAGTTGTTTCAGTTGTTGAAACTTCTTCAACTAGAATAAAAATTCTTGCTTTAAAAGGGTATGACATAGTTATGTTTTCAATGTACGTATACATGTTTTAATATTTGATAAAACCAGGCTTTTCAAAATTCAGAAACAAACAGAACCTAGCAAAATTTAGTTTCGGGAGAAAGCATATCTTTTAAACGTGAAAGATGATATTGAAAATGCTCAGAAAAGACTACTATCTAACAGACATGTTCGTTCCATTAATATTTATAATTATGATATTTGTTTGTTTGAGCTTCACTCCGCTTTTCAACAGTCAGAGTTATATGAAGTGGACAGTTCACCTAACCATCGTTCTGGGCTCGAACCCACGACCCTCTCTCTATCAGTGATAGGTTACAGTGATTAAAAGTCAGCGACCTTAACCACTCGACCACGGATGTGGGTCTATTTTATATGATGAACATGTAGTTACACATGTATACCAGTTAAAGATACCAGAGAACAGACTAATCAAATCTGGAAAATCGTTTCATTTGAGAGTAATTGTAATAATAGCTGAACTTAATATGCATCATGGATTAAAATGCCGGGTTGATTGTCTGCACGAAATGAGTAAGTCTTTAGATATGTAGCAAACTATCTCTTGTACACAGTTTAAATAATCATGCTGTTTGTCAATATGAATTTAGCTCTATTTTCCATAACTGCGAAACGTCGACAAAATTACATAAATAATGTAAGTGATCATTTAGCTATTTACCTTCTACACAAGCAGAAATGTCCACTTCAACATTATAAGGTTTAGAACGTCTGTATTTAGACGTTATGGTTACAATAACTTTGTTTGCAAAAGTTCCAGTTAAATCAACAGTGTCGTCTGGACCAAATACCTTTAAAATAAAACAGTTCATCAGGTAAATGGTTAGATACTAAGACAAAATTATATGAAGTTAAAAGCCAAGTAGATAGCAGTTTGTAGTTAATGTTTAATTCATTGTCGAAAAATATTGAGCAACATGAAACAAAATCCTAATTTCAAAGGCAAAAAATAAACAAAAGAATTGCAAGATCAGTTTTAAAAAAGCACATGTGTGAAAGACGTCTTACCATGTTTTTAAAAATGACAAATGAAGAAATAACACTAGTTCGTAAGTTCGTATGTTTTTTGTTGTAAAATCCAAATTAATTTTATGTTTTTTATTAGTAATGAAGAAAAAAACGGATATTTTACGTTTTGTGTATTTGGCGAGATGGACATATTCAAGTCTACATTTTTGCGTGATACATTGACTTTCTGATATTTTGGATTTGTGAATGAAGATCAGACCACTACCATTACAGCCCATGTTAAAATACCAATGATTTCCTAGGCGGATATATTTAAGAAGTATTTGTGTATCATACTCACAGCTCCGTCATGTACTGGTGTTGGTTCATTCTTGCCTGGTTCAATAACAGACAAACTAAAGGTTGCTACATTGTCTGCTGTTGGTAACCATACAGCCTCTACTGGTGTGTTATCAGGTAATGTAATTGTCACCTTAAATATCCAAAATGTCTACGTTAGTCTCATGATAATTACTTGAAAAAGTCTAAATATATATTTTCCCACAAACTATGTTTATTATCTTGTTTATAGTTTACTTGCATATTTGTTATTGCCATACATATTAATACAAGTTTTGTTCTACTAGCAGATATGTAGTTACTACATTATGTGCGGGACAGATAATGATGTATAGCTAAAATACTTGTCAATTTTCATAAAACGACATGCTTTATAAAAATACATCCATTTGTGATAACTCAAAGTACAAGATCAATGAAGACAGAATATTACACTTAATACTATATAATAGTGTTTGGACAGCAAGCTGAATGGAACAAAGCCATTTCAATATTTACTTACAACAAGTTCGTCAGCGTAGGACTGGAGTGGCTCCCCACCTGGTCGAACATTGTCTTTAAATGGTCGTGCTTCAGGATCGTCTACTTTAATGTCTCGTTTGTGGATAGCATACGGTGTGGACATTACGTGGATGAATTCACAAATTGCGGTCGATGTCACTGTTGGTGTACCAGCTACGAATGACACAATAAGCGGTGAATACAACAAATGTACATGTTGTTCGTTACAATATCATTATCATGATTTGGTCCATACTGTATCGAACTGGTTATGTTGAACAAAGAACAATAATATCTAATTGATTTGAAAAAAAAACATATTGACTAAATGAATTTATAAACATTATTGTTATAATAATGACTATCAGCTCTTATATGACTTTTGTAAAGTCCACATGAAAATCAAAAATATTCAGCCTTTTACTACTTTTGTAGATTTACAAATGTTTAAACATACATTGTATCATCAAACTCGCCCATGCGGCACCATCGACAAATCAAACGCGCATATTACAATATATTATTTTATTCGCCTTAGTATTCAAGGTACATAGAATTGACTATAAGTGGACTTACTTGTTGGTGTGCTAGCATATCCACATCCTTCTTCATCGCTGCCATCTTTACAATCAAGTTCACCATCACAACGTCTAGATGCATCAACACAAAGACCATTGTCACAAGTAAACTGTCCTTTCTTACATACTGTGGTACAAGAAACCAGCGTTTATATACAAATCCTTGCCTTCAGTTTATGTATACAGCTATGAATTAATGCTACACGAATACCCATGAAGAACTATTGCAAAAAGATGCATATTAACATGTAACTTGGACCTTTTCAAATATATTTCAGTAATCATTTTAATTGGGGGTGGGGTAAAGGAGGCACTAGTTATGCTATGTGGACAAAATAAACTGAATGCTTTGTTGTAAAGTTGGATTTTTACAACAGTCTATTACATAATTAACCTAGGTAGTACAATAGTATTACATAATAAGTATAATTCACCATAACCATTTATAACTTGCAGAGCTAAATTATTAAGGATTTTTAGCTGCCCTTTCTATTTAGATAGACTTATTTTTAGCCAATCTATTTTTAGATTATGTATTATCTTAGATAGTTATGATAATGTTTAACTCTTTATTTTATATTGTAATAATTACTTTATTATTACTTTATTTCTATTAATATGCATAAACAACATAAACATTGTTAACTTTAGCATTATTTGTAGCTAATATCATTCTTTGATAATTTACTGCCTTTGTCTTAGAGACTACCAATGTTTATTTTCCATATTACTGGTATTTTTCCATCACTTTGTTTCAGTTAGTCATGTGACTTATTTAGGTCATGTGACCACTTACATAAGTTATAGTAGTTCTATTTTTAGACTACAGACAAAGGAATATTTTGCAATACCATGGCATTATAACTTTTGTTAGATTATCACTGATTGGTCAGCATCCTTTAGCTAATTTTCCTCTGACCAATCAGATCATCTGTAACAACTTTGACTACAGCGCCACCTGTTGGCTAAGATTCTAATATAAGCAGAATTCTGGCTTCAGTCAAGGATTCTGGCTGTTTCTTCTGAACTGGTAACTTCTCTTAACTCTTAGGGTCTGAGGTATAATTAATTAATTAATTATTTAATTAATTATTTATTTAGGAACTTTGGCATTTTACCTCAGACATTCTAAAACTCTAAATTATTATTGTTAGGACAGTAAATTTTTGTTATTATTTACAGTAAATTTTATACCTATTATTGTTAACTTTCACACTTATTTGGTAATTAATCTTTATCTAGTGGCAGCCATCTTGGATTTGTGAATTAAGATTATCTAACTTAGTATATTTTTCATAGCTTGCCACTACTTAAGTAAATTGTTTTAGGAGTCCAGAATCATTAAGGTCTATTTTTCATACTTAAATTAACATATTTTTGACACTTTTAGATATTGATTTTATTTCCTTGTTTTGATTATATACTTGTACTTTAAGATCATGTACTTGCATTTGTTCATTTAAACAGTAATTAAAAATTTGGTTGATTTTAAGATTTATTTACTATTTTGTATTTTATTTTTCCCTTTTTACATTTAAAAAGGGTGGTGTCATCCTGACGAGTCAATTATTTTGACAGTTTTTATCAGTTATTATTTCACTGCTTTCAAGCAAACTATTATCGAACGTATTATAGCACAGTTCAGTAGTACATTTTTACTAGTCCGCAACAATGGTGTCAGAAGTGGGATCGTGTATTTAATCTCGATAACTTCGCATCACCATTTTTCATAGTTTGTACACAGGTACAAGCGCCCGTTTTTAAATCCCGCATCAGCTTCATTAAGTGTTAAGTTCATAGTAGGCTAAATCGTATAGCAAAGTTACACGGTAAGTTCAGTATTTATCATCTGATGACGCGTACATTAAATTTTTACATCCATCTAAGATCTGGTAGGCACATCGATTGAGCAAGCATCGTCCAAACATAAGATATCAACTTCAACTTCAATTTAAAAGAATCATGAATTCATGCTGGGTGGGTCCCTTAAGGGCCTCTTGTGAGTTGTCGCTACTTACTGCAGTTCTGTTCATCGGAACCATCAGCACAATCAAATACACCATCACACTGATGATAACGATCCAAGCATTCACAACTACCACATGTAAACAAGCCACGCCCATCACATGTACAATCTGAACAGAGAAATAAGGACAATTATTAATTTACGACTGATCCGTATATTTCTTATTTCTGTACCACAAGTTTGATTCTATTCCACGAATTTGTTTTATGCTTCTAATAATCTGCTTTCATGCTGTCACAAAAAAGTCATGAATGTGATGTACGATATCAACAAACGACTTGAAAGTTAAGAAGAAGACTTTCACAAAATGATTGAGTTAAAGAATTAATGATCATTGTTAAATGAATGGTCATAAGAAGGCACTCGCAAAGTTGAAAGGTTCTACAAGAATGTGTTACTTACTGCAGCCAACTTCGTCACTGCCATCACCGCAGTCATCATGTCTGTCACAAGTTAATGTATAAGGTACACAAGCACCGTTCTCACAGCGGAATGTACGAACATCAGAACACTCGGTGATTTCTAACAAATTATTAAACAAAAGAATAATTTACATAAAACGGAGAGGAATCAAAGAACATAATACATAATTATATTTTAGAAGAACTCAGATTTTATTTAGACATTAAATAAACAAAGCTTAATATGCTATTTTATTTCATGATTTTTATTTTATTAAAAGTTAAAAATTGCCATGATACATACAACCAAAATCATATTTAGATTATATATTGTTTTCATATGATTTGTGCCCTTCCGTCTGCAAACTTATAAATAATAATTTTAAAAAAAAAAGATTTTGCAAGAAAAACCCTAGAGGCCTGTCACAGACTCGCTACACCTTCTTTCATACAAGTATTGACGCAATGCTATATTTTGTATGCCTGTATCATAATGTGGCTGCACAGAATATTACCTGGACAATTTTCTTCGTCAGATCCATCAAGAGGACCGCAATCTTGTTCTCCATCACATTTGAAGTTCATTGGGATACATAAGCCAGAGTCGCATGTGAACTCACGGTCACCACATTGTGGTTCTGAAATTAATATCAAATGTCACATACACGATGTAAAAGTTTTCATTATGCTTCATATTATACTGTTGTTGATACAATGTTATATTTTATTATGTTTTTTTTACTTTGTTGTTATTAGAGAGAAGTATGAGTGAGCCATGTTGGTGGGTTTATAGTTCAGTTCTTCGTGTTTTTATATTGTGCTTTCGTGTTTTTGTAGTTGTCATGTTGGTACTTTTATGACTATATTATCAGTGAAACTTTCTACAAATTTTAAATTCAAGCCGTGTACAGATGCTAAATACATGTCAATTGTAGTTCTGCTTTTAGGAAGCTATTAAGTACAATTAAATCATTGTGTGAACTTTTTTAAATAAATCAAAATAAATCAGAAGTTCACAAATTGACTAGTTTCTGTATGACACTCATAATCTCACAAGATAAAGCACAAGATAAAGTCACTGAATCTTATGAACATAGCCATCCTTTGCTTGACATTCAAGAAATATAGTTTTACCATGGTTTATGTTCCAATACATTTCTAAAAAGTGTTATACTTATTGATTTTTACAATTATCACATATGATATTACCACATCCTTCCTCATCTGACATGTCAATACAATCATAGTATCCGTCACATACAACGTTTTCTGGTACACAGCGACCATTTCCACACTGGAATTCATCTTTTGAACACTTGATTTCTATTGAAATAACAGTAAAATACTATTAGAATATTACCAAACACATTTTGAAATTCAAATTTATCATTAGTTCTGGAGATTTTTATGTAGATATTGGCTCTACTTGTATGTTAATGGTATACCCTTGTAGAACACTAAGTATTGATGCTTTTTATGTAGATATTGGCTCTAATCGTATGTTAATGGTATACCCTTGTAGAACACTAAGCATTGATGATTTTTATGTAGATATTGGCTCTACTCGTATGTTAATGGTATACCCTTGTAGAACACTAAGCATTGATGATTTTTATGTAGATATTGGCTCTACTCGTATGTTAATGGTATACCCTTGTAGAACACTAAGCATAGATGATTTTTATGTAGATATTGGCTCTACTCGTATGTTAATGGTATACCCTTGTAGAACACTAAGCATTGGTGATTTTTATGTAGATATTGGCTCAAATCGTATGCTAATGGTATACCCTTGTAGAACACTAAGCATTGGTGCTTTTTATGAGAAACCAGAGTATGTGCGCTGTATTTTCTTCAAGTCTTTGTAAATTCACTGAAAGTCAACTTGGATGTAAATAACAGACAATCTTTATTTACGAAATTCGGAAAAACAATACATGCATTCTTACTTTCACAATTAACTTCATCACTGCCATCTTGACAATCTGGGTAGCCATCACACACATATTCTTGTTTCACACAGTCACTATTGTGGCAAACAAATTCACCATCAGCACAGACTCCGGTACAATTTGTTCCGCTACAACTGAACTTTCCTTGTGAACAAGTACTGGAATATAATGATTAGATATCAGATGAAGTGTTTCGATATCATGATGTAATACATTCAGAAGGTACATGTTTTTGACATAAAACCATTTCCATTGAAAATCAAAGTAAAGTCTTAAAGATAGGTCAACTCTTTGAAATGTGAGTAATCCTTTATTGCAGAATCCATTCGTCACACGGTTCATATTCAATGGGTAAAGATCAAGACAGTTCCGTGGCTTTGTGCACGTAAGATAACATGTTTATCACACCAGTACAATGGTTGATCGATCAATCTGTACCTTAGTTAAAATTATGTAAACCAAATGTTTCAAGTGTGCATTATCCAAAGTATAAGGATGGCTCAGAGCAGACTGGTCTACCTATCAATTAGAGCAGACTGGTCTACCTATCAATTAGTGAGTTAAGTCCCAATGTTCATGGATTAAACCTGATTTTAGAAACCGTTCCAAGTCTTAGTAGTTCAGTTTCCATGAGCATTTCCAGTAATTTGATTAAGCTTGTCACCTACCAGTTCATGCAGTTCGATATCAGTGATGTACCCGGTGGATATTTTGTACCATCTTTTACACATGGACAATCATCAGCAGGTATACACATATCACCTAAAATTATACAATCATGTATTAATAGAGTTGGTCGTACGAGCACACAGCAAACCAAAGGCTCGTTTGAATACGTTTCAAACATGACAAAAATATTCAATGATTGGGTATTAAATTTTGTATTCAATCAATGACATAAAAGCGACGCATATCAGTATACCAACAGATTTTTTCCCGGT
Organism: Lutraria lutraria; assembly: GCA_964023205.1. Lineage (NCBI taxonomy): Eukaryota > Metazoa > Mollusca > Bivalvia > Venerida > Mactridae > Lutraria > Lutraria lutraria. Next base: position 33,464,566 of record OZ026848.1, on the reverse strand, counting down.
AACGTGAACACAAACGGTAAAGATGGATATGTATATGTGTTATTTAACGAACATTCAGACTTATCAAGGCTGTCAAAGCTGGAATCAAATTTCCGACGAAGCCATACATTTGTGTGAATGCACAAAGTTTTCAACAAATTTCTTCATTGCCACGAATCACTTAACAATGTTTTATCCGATTACATACCGTTCTGTACATATCCAGTTGGACAGAAACATCCTTCAACACATGACGCGCTGTCGCAGAATTCTTCCGGTTCGTCTCCAACATTCTGACAGGTTTGAGCACATGGTGAGCCACAGGCTGTGTATATCATACCATTGTCGCACTGCATGGCTGATATATAAAATATACATCATTAAATATCGCTTCGCAAGATACCCACTGTTTATTAAAAGTTCAAAAATGAATTATAAGATCGTTAGAATAACTTACGATGCTTCAAAATAATCTGTTTCTGGCCACATAACATGTATGCTTAGTATGTATTTTATTATTTGAATTATTATCAAAATTTGATATTTATATATACATGACTATGTACTTTGTACGGTGGACAGGGGATAGATCCGCCACCTCTGTTCTATATATTACGGAATAATAAATGGGGTTACTTATCAGGGGACTGAAATGAAAAAAGGGATAACTTACGACAAAGTCTCTGGTGTCGCCAACGGACGGGTATTCCAATTTCATTACATTTTTCAGCAAAGTTTGCGAGAGCTGTACACAAACATTCACAATCACCGCCCATATCACATCTGAAATGCAGCAAGCGTGTGTAACAAACAAGTCAATTGTTACCCGGCAATCATGTTAAAAACGTCTGATTTTAAAAACTGCTCTTCTCTCTAATCAGTCTGGTGTTCATCATTTATAATGTCTTTTAAATTTAAAAAATACTGGGTTGGAAACAAATTATTCTCTTTTAAGATAGTAACCCAATGGTACCACCAAACGATATAGCTGGAGATGAAATATCAAACATTTAAATACCTGCAAGCATCAAACAGACAATCCTGGTAGTAATAATCTTCCATCCAGTCAGGCATGGCGTTCCTACATTGTTTGAACACTTCTCCTTCAATAATGAGACCACAAGACTGATGTGCCCAGGATTCACGATGTTCAGCGTTCTAAAACATGCAAGCACAATCTTGGTAATTAAACATTTATTATGTCTTGTACAACGGCGTGCGAAAAGACAGCAAATATCAACAATAAATTTTAAACACAGGCAAAAGTCTGTTTTAGTACTAAGTATATCATTTTACAATAATTGTTTTGTTTGTAATATTAAAGAAACGAGGACCAGTTTTACAATGATTTCATTTTTCATTTACATTTTTCTAAAATAAGTTAATCTTACATAACATGGTTCCAACTCTCGCGGGCTTCTGTTTGGTGCATCAGCACATCTACTGCTCGTCTTCCAACTATTACCATGATCAACGATATTGAAACCACAATCATTTTGTTGACGACCGTCAAAGTCACCACACAACCCTTCAACATTGCCTCGCCATTTTGAATCAAGATGTACCATCACACGAGTACCTTAAATAGAGAGAACACAATTTCCTTTCTAACGTTCTCACTGAAACTTATTTCTCGTTTATTTTTTGCCATCAGTCAGGATTTCTAGAAACCATTTTTGAACCCCATTTACGTCTCTTTATAAAATTGAAATTCTTAAAATATGGTCGATTGTTATAACGAGGTAGTGACAAAATAGTGTTTTGCTGTCTGTATTGTGGGATCTATATAGCCAATATATGTCTCTAAAACGTACTCTAGTTTTTGGCTATACATTTAAAACACATCTATCTATCATTGAGGCAGACACCGTGTTAGGTGATAGACATTGTGTGTTAAGGCTCTGGAGGACAAGGTGAGAATAAAACAAACGGCTGAACTTACCTTCATCATACTGGACAGTAAGCTTCAATTTTGATGAGTAAACAAAGACCCAGAGTCCAGATCGGGAAATGACTAAACCCTTTGATTTGTATTGGCTTCCGCTGATTGTAAGATTGTCAATCTTCGGTGCCATTCCTCTAAGAAGTTTCACGTTGACGCCAAACAAACGAATATTTACACTTTTTGTACAAGTTACGCCTGAAATATCACACAGCAATTGGGTTATCTTTAAATGCTTGACTATTGTCAATAATCATAGCAAAATGACTAATTGAAAACATAAATCAATCCCAGCCAATCAAATGGATGAGTTTCAAAATTATATACAAATCTCGACCAATCAACTAGACTAATTTCAGAAGTATCTACTTTCAACCAATCAAATAAACGAGTTTTAAAAAAATTCTCGTAAATGTAAATGGACGAGATTCAAAGTACATCTCTGCCAACTAATTGGGGAAGCCTTAAACGCATCGTTTAATTAAAAGCTTGTTTATAGAATTATTACGAAAAATACTTTATATGAACAACATGACAAAATATTAATTTATGTGCCATGTTGTGACCGGTCAATTTGAATAAGCACAGAAGGGTGATAGAACATACCGGAAGTACCACAAGGTACATTTTCTATGGTTACATCAAACTGTTCGGCGGGCGTCGAATCACGTACCAGTGTGTACGAACAAGCACCTTGGAAGGAATAATGTCGACCGTCGAATGTACTGAAATGTGGATCTCCAGCAGCCCAGCAAGTACCTACAACAACAATAATATATGTAATAAACATGACGTCACGAACAGATTTCTAGATAATAAGTTCTTTTTAAACCGAGGAATGCCCGTTGCTAAATAACTTCAAAAACATTATGAAATAGCAATTTTGATATTTGAAACGTATAAAATAGTCATAGAACAGAACCTCTTTTAAACTTTTGCCAAGAATATAAGCAGAAAATCGTAATAACTAAAACAGATGAATATCAATAAAATGTTGATATCTTCCTACAAATATATCTCAAGTTAAAGAGAATCAGTCACTACGTTGAAAATAATGATAATATTAAAGAACATGTTTTTCATTAAAACAATTAGCAATACTGGGATAGTGTTCATTTTGTGTGTAGTTTTTATTCTGTCATATGATATGTATGTTTTCCGTGTTGTTGGAAGTAAGCTTGATTGGCGATAGTTAATTGTGAAAATCTGGGTCACATTTTTCTTATTCTATACGAACCTGGGCAATCTTCGTCTTTAATCACGACCCAGTTTTGTCCTTCGCATCGTCTGAAAGCATATTTATAAGCTATAAGTCCAGCTAGTATAATGCTATATAAGAATAAAGTCTGAATTTAATCTAAATGTAAATAATACCCAAACACAATCCAATACTAGTATCCATTTAACGAGTGTAAAGACTTGGCAAATGATATATTACATCTCTTGATAAAAGCTCAATGAATACTTTGATCATTCATTAAAAGATTTCCATAAACGATCAATATGATAAATAACAAAGAATATCGTATTGGAGTTATTTATAAGTATAATTATTTCTATCAAATGATACTATTTAATGAGTCATAAATATGGTGCGCGATCTATATAATACGTGCCTGGAACCGACCGATATACCAGTGACCTGTCTATTTGTCAAAGAAATGTTAATTACATAATATCACTTACAGTTCTTTACATCCAGATTTGACAACTTTTCCAACCTTGAACCATTCTGCACCATACTGACATGGGCATTTATTTGGTGATACACAAGTACCCTATAAATACATGTACAGAATTATGAAGTAAGATTTCACCGACACATTGCTAAAGTCTGTCTATGTTTATATGTCGTTATTAACGTAAAGATTTACTAACAATTAAACATCGATTTGATTAAAACATGCGTTTTATATGTGACCAAGACATTATCTTCACGGGACAAACACGAACATATAATTTATAAGGTAAATCAAGCTTTTTTAATGTATTTATATATCTATATCAATGCTTTATCAGTTCATATTTCAATAGGTCCATATTCAAAAGAATTTTCATTTTCAATACATGAAGGGTATCTTATGTCTAAAATGCATAGTATAAGTGTTATGTATCATTATTGGACTTACATCAGGAGACATGGTTTGATTGTTGGGACACCCACATCCACTGAAAGAGTAACCTTTACCACAGTCCATGCCGTAACTTTCACACGTTGTCTGACATACTTTACTATCTTCCAGATAAACTTGGTTACGTGGACAAGACACGTCCGTGAAACAGTCTGGTATAACAGCACATTCCCAGGCTCCTCGTTTACATGTGCTGAATGTGAAAAAAACAAAATGTCTGGATAAAGAATTAGAACACTTGACATCATAGTAATATTTTACCTATATTTATTGCAACAATACATTCTGCGCATGCGCAATGGTGAGTTTATTATATTCAAAGTAAACGGCAATCGACCAAAGACCTATCAGCAATACAAGCAAGTTCCGACGTGGTCCGTAGTCTTCACATATGTGTTGATTTCCTTCAGACTTATATAATTATTTAATGTGTCATTCAAGCAATACAATATCTACCGGACGACAGCGCAAACGTTATTTTCACTTTGCAACCACGTTCGGCAGCCATTATATTACCTGCATACAGTAACTTAGTTGGTATGTATTCAAGTTTAATTCTCTAACCAGTCTCCAAAGTGTTGCATAATTGCCTGTCTGTACATGTATTCAGTTTAAAAGGGCACGCTTTTTTACCTGCATCCATGTGGTATCCAATTAACTTACTCGTCTATTTCCAAGCTTTGTACTCTTAAACAGTCAGCAATCAAGTTATGTGCATCCAACTAGTCCCTGTCTAAGTTTTGTGTTTTCACTCAATCTCCTTTGAAGCACTGTATTTTACGTAGTCAAATTTTCCATTTTTATAGAGCTAAGAACCGAGTGTTCAAATCATGTACCAATAACCGCCGGAAGACAGCGCAAATGTCGTTCGTACTTTGCGCCGAGGTACAGCGGCGATTAGTCCAAAATAATAAGTCATATTTCATGCTTGTATAAGTTGAAAGACAAAGGCAACCATCTGATTGGAAAGACAATACCCCAACGGGGGAGAGTGATGAGCGCCCTGTGGTATGATGTTCGCCGGACGACAGCGCAAAAATACATGCATACTTTGCACTGTCGAGCGATGACGATCATACCACAAGTTTTAGCAGTGTGGTATTTAAACACAGGCAAATGTTCTGTACGGTAAGTCTTTGTCCGTATCTATCTTGTATTCCTTCTCCTGTCCCTTACTTCCTTTGTGAAATTGTTAGATCTGTACAGCAGGGACCCTCATGCAATTTTCTGAGCGTTTTTCCTTCACCAAAAGCGAGACGATTCTACTGCAATTTTTGTCAATGGATGGTAACCTCTGTGTTTTTTCATTTATCATTTTGACCAGTGTTATGATAGCCATGTAAAATATAATGTTTACCAATTGTTACAGTAAGAAACAAATGATTTACTTGAAAACAAATGACAAAGCCAAACTTATGAAATGCCGTTGTGTCATACTTACCAACGATGACAATTTCTTTCAATGACGTCACCAGCTTCTCTGATCCTATCACCTTCTCTGGCGTACTTATCATAACAAGTACATTGATCCATCTTTACACATTCACCATTATCATCCATCATCTCTCCAGCTTTACACATACAACCAGGGATACATTCCTCATGACAAGTGTTGTCAGCTATCTCCATATCTCGACAATGAGCATTACAAGCAGAACAACATTCACGGTACGTCAAACCACCAGAGGCAGGGCACTTGGTCAATAAATCTGAAAAAAGCATTACACCAATTGAATGCTTTCGATCAATCCATGCTGCATTCAAACTGTGTGCATTCGATGTTTTATGTTGTCAAATGTATATTTTTTTCGCTTCGACTAAAGTGTTGTTATTAATCGTAATGATCAAATTATTTGTATAGTTTCAAATATAAAAGGCGCCTGGACACGATATGGTTTATATAAATAATTATAGTGTAGCCGATATGCTAGAAAAAAACGAATGTGAAACAAGTAACGGTTATATTATGTGAGTGTTATCTTACACGGCATTTATTGGTGTGGCTTATATTCAGTTTAACAACGAGACCACTTATAAATATGTTTTTGTTTTTTTTGTTTACACAATAAACTACAAAAATGTGAGGCAAGTGTATAGTAGCCCTACAGTCTAACGATATTAAAATGATATTAAAAGTTATCTTTTTAGAACAACAATTTGATTGGCCACTTATCAATATAAACAAATTGTATATAAATAGGAGACTACTACAGAAGCAAACTTAGAACTTTTAGCGTGGTATGAATTGTCTTAAACACTTACCACATTGACCATTGAGACTCGGATGTTGACTCCAGTTGTTGACAATTACTCCTTGTAATGCGCACGAACGGGAAACAACAGCAAGTATAATACAGGCTGGTTCTCGGTTTGTTAGGGAATTAACAGAGCACATGGCACTGATACATTGTTGGTAGAAAGAACTGAAGTCAACACGATCTCGGCACTTCTTCCACAAATCTGATGTATCCCGAACTGGTTCACACACTTCTTTGGCGTACTTCATCTAAACGTTAAAACAGAAAATATGTCATTTCTCTCGATGTGACTGGAAATCGATTAAAATATGTCCAGCAAAGTTTTATGACGTCATTTCAAGTCATGTAAGTAACAAAACACTAGTAATTTATTAATATCTGTGTGGAGTATCCGGATGGATACAATATTATAAGAACTTCTCAGTATTACACTCCTTTTATTACGTTTCGGCTATTGCCTTTTTTAAGTATTTGATAAAGGCAATAGTCGAAACGTAATAAAAGGAGTGTAATACTGAGAATTTATTAATATTTGACAAATATCAACCAAACCATGTGTACAAATCTTTGAACATATTTATCAAACAATTTATCCGGACAAGTTGGTTAATCAATTTTAGGTTCTAGTTTGTACACTTGTAAATACAACGAAAGGCATGAAAAACAGTCATTGCAACATAAATTAAATGTTGTACAAGATTATTTATTTTTATGTGCTTTTTACGAATGTATTTCATAATTTCATTACAGAACTTTAGAACACAGCAATTGTAAATTCGTGGAGACCCGAATCATTTTAGTTGTATTATAATTTCACAATTGTATACAAACAACGAAATAACGAACGTTGTGTTTGGTGAAAGTGAAGCGATTGTTTAATGGTATCCGATTAATCGCTTTGTCTGAGATTCTTATTACCTAGTTTACTTTACATGATCTAATAATGTAAAACTTTTGTCTGAGATTCTTATTACCTAGTTTACTTTACATGATCTAATAATGTAAAACTATTGTCTGAGATTCTTATTACCTAGTTTACTTTACATGATATAATAATGTAAAACTAAATGGATACCATAGCTGATAACTTAATCACTAGTTGACTGTAGATGCAAAAAGATCCTTCTTTAGGAAATTCCTGTTTCTGACAAATCGAAGTATATACCCAGATTGTTTACATTTCTTACTACATCTCTACTTTTAGTAGCAATACCTTTGCGTTAGAGCACTGTAATGTAGCTGGTCGATCTTCTTGTTTGGCACAGTTTGGTGGGCTCATGTAATGTGCGACAAAAGCTCCAGCTTTGTTCTCTGAGATACCGTTAGGTGCCATCCAATCATCGTCTGTGATGTAGTTAAATTTGCCACACAAACCTTGAATCTGTAACATAAAATCAGGTTACTGAGTATTTAAGTTTATTTTTCTAAACATACTTTTTGTACTTTGGAAGTACGATTCATTCCTGGATATTTTCGTACTTTTGAAGTACCATTCGTCCATTCTCAAGGAGCCCAGTACTTTCAATTTTCCAGCTTTTGTTTCTGTTTTGTTCCGGGAATTGTTGAAATAAATAAAGATGCATTTGGGAGACATTTATAAGAACCACAATGGTTTTCTTATAAACCTCACAAAAGGAATATCATCATGCGATATTATTGTGCAGAGTGATCAAATTATACGGGATTTAAGGGAGCGTGAAGGGACTGGATTTAAGTACACAATATCTATGATGTACCTTATTATCATAGAAAGGATCCACACTGACAAAGACCTGTCTGTAGCCATACAGAACACGGAATCCGAAGCCTTTAATCATCATAAACTTTGTAGTGGCTTGTTTCACGTAGAGAGTGCTAGACAAGTATGGTTGTTCCTTGATGAACGATGTTAAATCTTGTCCATTAATTTTAACGATATCTCCTTGAATAATGACTTTGTCGCCACGTGTCTCAACCCGGACACCGGAAATACAGTTTCTGCCATCAATGACGTCACCGCAATCGTCATGTAAAGCACGGATAACCAGTGCTGCACGTGAGTCTTCAGCGACGGCGTCTGCTGTCGGCTGAAATTGATTATGCAGTTTCTTTTTATAGGTACATGCAAAATAACAAAGTATAGTTTAAAGTATGATACTATATAAATACGTGTCTACGTATTGTGTAGTTATATATGTAATAGCAAGGTATGTGTGACCTAATAAAACTAGTACTGAACACCAATATGTAAAGTTAAACGAATTAAAGCCACAGGCAGACAGTTGTACAATGATATTCATATAATTTTATTTTTTATAGTTCATCAGATCAATCATTCCAACTGACGTTTTCTTATTTCGCTATTTTGAGACATTTAAGACAAATACACACAAAGTTCTTCGAAAAATTCAGAGCAGTCTGTTTCAAAGACTGTAATGGAATTGTCTTGTATTATCGAGGCTGTAGACAGTAACACGGTCATCAGAGGAAAGTACAATGTCAGTTCTGGAGCATTCGATTGTTCATTTAGTTTGAAATCAAACATGATTTACCTCAACTAAGTTGTAGCCACATGCAGCAGCCTCAAAGTCATACACAAGACCATCAAATGTTCTCACATTGGACATCCCATAATAGTTACAGGTGGAACTGCATTTGTCTTCAGTACATTTCCATTTTCCCATGAAACAAGTACTGAAATATACAAAATATACTCGTACCTGGGTTTACTACTTTAGGAGAAATCGTACTACAATGACCATGCACCACATTCTGTTATCCATATCGAGGGTTCAACGCAACAGTGTTGTAAGTCATATTGAAATAAGAACAAGTTACGACAGTGTTGCGCTGAGCCCTCGATATATTGATATAATAGACTGAAAAATCTCTGTACAATGGCCTCCAGAGCACAAACACTGTATTTCTTATCGTCTTTTGTAGATATTAGTAATCAGGGTTGACTGTATCATAGTAACACAGAATGATTGGTTCTTATTGTTTGAATTCATCTTCGTTCTTACATTTAATCTGAGTTTTGAATGCTGTCTTACCATTGGTCATCTTAGACATGTGTTCAGAAACAACCAATCACATCTTTCTATTTTTTGGCAACAATTACAGTCGAAAATCATGAAGCAAAAGTCAGGTACAGTAATGCGTTTGTGGATTTGTGTATTGCTTTGGCATAGATTATTAAATCTATATCTTGATTTTTGTAAAACAAAAAATCCATACTGTCGATGGAAATATGTATATATTTTTTTGGTCGACAGATCGTCGTATCAAACATTGATAGATACAAATTCAGGAAATATAATATTATCTTACCATTTGTTGCATTCAATCTGTATAACATCTGAGTTGTTGAATCTTTCGTGATTGTATTCACATTGACAGTCAGAGGGCTCCACACATTGTCCATCTTGATAAAATTGTCCTTGTGGACACTCACAGCCTGACACACATTCGTCCATACATGAGTCGGACACAATACTGTGTAGAGTTTGACATGTTCTCGGACATGGAGAAGCACAGTCGGAATATACAAGACCTGCTGGACATTTCTTGGCTGCAAACAGAAATAAACGCAAATATCACAATGGCATCTCTAAATACGGGTTTCTATAAAATAATTCTCGAAATGAAGCATAAATAATTAAAAATTATGTAACCCTGGTCTCATTTGACCCTTTTTATATTACTTCATATGTCAATTATGTCCACGTCTATCTGTATTATGTATTGTATCTGTTTATATAGTATGTATGTTATCTGCCTAACTGTATACCAGTACAGTGGATACTGATTATTTGTTTATTGTACGGATCAGTGAATGAATGCGGGTATGGTTGATTGAAAGTTGTTGAACTGGTATGAGAGATGCTCACTAATATTCTCGTGCACTTATTCCCATCATGCACTATAATTGTCTTCGCGCCTAAATTAACCCTTGCCCGTTTTAAGCACTCCCTACTTAGTTCTGATAGAGTCTAGACTGTTTTACAACTCGTCTAATATCTTCGTCTTATTATTTATTATAACAATTTACATTGTTAAATTACTACACTGATCCTGGCTCTATTTCTATTTCCATCTCTTATCTTCATCACCAATATCATCATCTTTACTGAATCAAACAACCTGCTGTTCTATATCTCAACCCACGGTAACAATTATATGAATATATATTTGTAACAAGACTAGGCCGTAACTGTTGTTTAGGGAGATGGAATCCGGGCGATCCCTAAAGTGACGTACTTAAACATGCGGTAATATAAACAATCTATTTCGGGATTTCTTCTTTGTACAGAGATTAAAGGTGCATTTTTAATGCCCTCCGGACAATGCAATAGTCAAGTGTCACTATATTGAATTATCCTGTGACTAATATCCTGTTACCGTGATTACACTGTATACGTAAAAGTGTTTACTTTACAGTCGTGTTATAAAGATGGAAAGAAAAAATCATTTAGTTGGGGTTCAAACCCGGTACATATTGGCTGACAGGCTGCATAAGTAAAATAGTTAGCGTCTTTACCAACTAAGCCACGAAAACATACAAATAACTAGTATTCATATATCGCGGGAACCAGCAAAGTGTTCTGAGAAGCCACTCACCCTACATAACTGACTTAGCTGATCGTTGATCGGAATACTTCTTGAAAACGAGTACGAGAGTGTTGAAAAAGTAGTAACCGGAAATTTACGTACGATGCGTATTTCTCAGTTACGGAAATGCTCGCGTAGTTATTATTGCATTCATAACTCGTGGACGGACTATACCATTAAATAGTGAATTGTGTTATACACGAGAAAGAACGTTACTTACGACACATGTTTTCCGATCTCCATTGTACGATAACTCCCTGTGATGAGCATTCTCTGGCGAATGCTTCCGTGGAGTAACATGCCACTGCTTGTCTGTCGTCATCTGACTCAGCACCACAATAATAGTTCATGCACATAGCGAACCATACATTCACATCAACCTATAATATTAATCACAAATTGAACTGTGATTCCTTGGAAAATACAAAACCTTCATTATGATGAGATGAAAATTGGTGAATAATTTATAATTCGGTAGTCATTGCCTGACAACAGAACTAGCGTTAGTATCAAAATGAACCTAAAATGAAAACATTAAAGGTTTGAGTTTTAAGGTTTCAAACTGAAATTGTTAACTTCTTTCTGATCAATGAACTAATTTTAGACCTGACGTAAAAATAAACCAGTGACGTAAAATATAAGGTAACGATAATTTACGCGGTCAATTATGGTATCGTCGAATGCAGGATAACGTAAAAGTATTATAGTAAGGTGAAATACACGGCCGCATTAATTACATTGTGACGAAAAACGTTATGTAAATTATATTGTAATTTAAAATACACGGTAACGTAAATTACGTAGTAACGTAAATTACACTTCAACGTGAAGTATTCTGTATCGTAAATTACACTTCAACGTGAAGTATTCTGTAACGTAAATAACACTTCAACGTGAAGTATTCTGTAACGTAGATAGTACGGAGAAGTAATGTATACTATTTTGAATGCAGTTTATCCATAAACTATAGACACGGGCAGTAAAATGTTTGGACTAAGGGAAAAGTCACAAAGTGACATAGTTACCAGTTGATGACAGTCGCTGAATATAGATGACCTCATATAGCTACATGCTTCCTCGGCATCACGTTTCATTTTGTTTGAACTACCTTCACAATAACTTTGTACGGAACTTGAATCTGGACACTAAAATAAACATTCCACATAAGATATTTGAAATATGAAACATTTTTACATAAATAAGGAAAAAACTGCGTCTTCCTTAAATATTGTATTGATTTCGTTAAACTGTATTATCGTAGTAACACGGTTACTATGGTTCATATATAGTTAGATATATACATCCCAGAGCGACTCTCTCTTGAGCAACCACCTCCCTTCAACTTTACTATCAATTTGACCTCTCTACACCTCTGCACCAACATAATGTTGCTACTCACATAGGGTGGTTGCACTGTATTATATAATACCATGCAGTACATTGATAGCTCTGTGCCATTAGATAATGTTCATTTTGTTGATATTGCCATGATATGAAAGTATAGTGTGGATTAATTCTAACTTAGTAAAGGACGATCAGACAATGTGATGTCTTAACAACAAATCGTACTGACACATGACACCATTTGCTTCCACAACTTAATTGACAAAATTTTCATTTGATCAGTTCAGTTGCTTCTCTTTCTTGGTAAAGTTGATGATTAGGGTAAAGTAACTTATATTTGTAAATACGAAACACAATAACTTACCACTTCACCTTCTGTAGCCACTTTAAAAGAGTTACCAAACGATGTTGCACTTTTCAAGCCACCAAATTCATCTGTAGTTAGAAAATTGAGTCATTTGTTTCACACACAAAAATATATTTTTCTTATATTTTTAACACCAGTAACATAATAAAGTCAAGGCTCATTAAATTTTGTTTGCAATTAATTTTCTGATCATGTTCGGTAAATAGGTTGGTTTTGATTTACACAAGACACGAAGTCACAGGTCTATTAAGGTATGTATAGGACAGAAAACACGTGTCGTAGTATGACCATTGTACGAAATTTCCAACTTTGACCACGTTAAGTATTTGCACGGGTTTCACGAAATTATCGAAAGCAATTTGACACAACAGTAGATACCATGTATGGGATATATACAGTAGAAATGCTGCATTGCCATTGGCTGATAGTTTGGGTGCGTGGTCCAATATCCTGGCAACAGACTGCGCTTAGTATTAAGGGCAGTTACGCTCTTTCTTGTAAAGCTTGAAAGATGCATTCGACAAATTCACGAATAAATTGGAACGTGTTTGAATGTAAATAATATATAATTCATTTTCGACATTATGTTGTTGATTTTTCAGTTTGATCCGTATAATTGTCGTATACGTTGATTGCAATAAGTTTTTTCGAAGCTGATTTGTTAATTATCGTCGGATAAGGCAAGTGTATCAAAACAAATCTTTAGAGTGAAAATCTCAGATCACCTGGTATGTTTGGGTTTCCGTTGTTATTTCCACATAAACCTCGGACATTTTGTCCAGCAGTTTTGTCTTTATCTAATGTCACATAAACGGTGGATGCACCATCAACTTTGACCCTTAATCCATTCGGACATTCGAGGAGAATCCATTCCCCAATGGCAGACACTGTGAATGCTGTAGAATAGAAAAACAGAATTCTGTTATAAGATCACGTATTTGTGTTATTTCTTATTCGTACAAAATCAAGATATTTCATCATTTGAGTATTCGGTTATGTAACATTTTGATCTCCTTGTAAAAACACTTTCAATATATATATTAAGTACATTTATGCAGGTCCGTATATTACAAGACATAATTTATTTAAGATTTTTACTACTTCTATACTTGACTCAATTATGGTCTTTTAGTATTTTACAATCCACAAACTTTGTTGTTTGTTCAACTTCATAAATCATAGAATTATTGGACCCCTATGTTTACAATATACATGTACGTATACATTGTATTTCTCTTTGTTCAAATTTCTTTCAAATCAGTTTATCCTGCAAGCGCCTTACCTATATGGTTACCAATTCATAATTCCTTCAAATGAAATACTTTGCCTTGTAAATAAAGCATAGTTTATCTAAAAATTATTGTTCTTAAGAAAGATATGTGTTAGCTATATTTTGGTGATATCGCTTAAAGATGTAGATATTTACATTCAGATGGTGATAGAATAGGTTTGTCCGGTACGATATTTATTTCACGGCCGTTAATTCTCACCACACCGCTTTCAGTTTCAACAACGTCGCCATTATCCATGTACGTCTTGACAATCTGTTGAAAGCAAAAGCGAAACAAAATATAAATTATTTCTAAAACTGAAGTTTTCACTACTATCCTCGTATTTTTCTGAGTTATGTCACGTGTGATATTTTTCACTTCTGTACAGGTCCATGGGGAAGCAATTTCAGATGGGGCTAATTTAAGATAAGTTTGTCTGATAACAGGGGGGTCTTAGTTATAATGCCTCTTAATTACTGTTGCAGCCAAAATCAATTATAAGGGTCTACCCCTCCCCCCTTCCCCCTTAGCCTCACCAGCCCGGCTTGTGCGGTACTGTAATGTCACAAGAAGACAATAGTACAGTGTTATATATAGCATACAGTAGATCCCTGCTTAATAAATACTTTCATAAAGATATAAGCAATTTAATGTGCTGATATCAAAGTTGGTAAAAATGAAGAAATAGATAAGACAAACTTACTTTTCGACACGTAGTCCAGTAGTCACAGTTTAATACTGTCATCTCGACATGCCAGCCCTGCTGAAGGTTTTCAGCCAATGTGTAGGAACAGGTCCCAGGAAACTGGAACTCGAGACCATCGAACATACGAAAATAGCTTCGTCCGAAGTTTAAACATGTTCTAAAAGGCATGTCGTTTGTCTGGAGTATAACACTGGGCTCTGAAATAACAATTTAAATTTGTTGAATCATGAGACTCGAACATGGCAAATCATAAATACAAATTTGTATCTTAGACCTATATTTCCACTCTAGTCACCATGGCATCTTTAAACAATCTTAGTAAAAGGCGTAGACATGATATTTTAGAAATACAAAACTTATACTATTTGCTATTTTTCAGTGACCTGTTTAAATCAGTTGGTACTAAGTAATGCTGTATTTTATATACAGTATGCCAGCACTTTGCGACCTCTCTATTATAACGGTCATCTATGTATTACGGCCATTAATTTCAATTAATGTTTTCAAATAGAGATGTTACTATACAATATTACACGCATTAACGGCCATAATAAAACCATAGTAAGATTTTGATTTTCAAATTTAAAAAAGATATAGGTTGTGCTGTGTTAGAATTTTATTGCATTTATTCTTATTTAACTTCTATTGATTCGCAAAATAGCCTCAGTCTTTTTCTTTTAGTTTATAATTTCCTTAAATACACGCAATCAATTTGTAAGTCAATGCTCTTCTAAGCATGTGACACTGATCAGTTCTTCTTACCGAGTTCTCCAGCTTTGGGACACGTGCCACAGTTGTCAGTTCCGCTAACACCCCAACTTCCGCCGCCTTTAGCGCAACATTTGTCTTCTGTGACTACTTTGTCTTCGAAACCTGCCTTTTTGTTACCGTAACACGTGTCGGAAGTGTAGCAATACCGTAAGGTGGCTTCTTGTTCTAAAATAATCATATGAAAAACGCACTTTGATACAAGCAGTTTATAATCTAGTGAAATATTGTTTACCAATAAAATGTTCTTATCATGTTTATATACAGGCGTAAAAACGTTTGTTTCTGATTGCATACTCAGTAAAAATAGCGTATGTATGTAGGTAGAGATTTTTTAAATATTTTTGAAAGCGCGTGGAAAGATAAAAGGTTAGAGTATGAATGTAGCGTTCTCTGTGCTGGGGTCGAGGGAACATTTAAGAATGTTGGGTAACCAGTAACGTACATGTTCACATCTTAGTGATTGTGTTAATGAGTCTCACTTTGAAGTCGAATGTAATATCTTCACTTTTTATATTCATTTAGCAGAGACTTGACTTATTGGCTTATCTAAAGTTAAGTTTTTTGTTAACTAAACGATAGGCAGTTCAGCTTTCCATACATTTATCTATATGCGCCATGCGATTGTTAAACTAGTTCCCGTTTCACTTTCAGTACTTTGATTATTTTGGTGTTAGTTATGATAGAAGTAGCTACAGATATATAGAATTGTTTAAGTTGGATGTATTTAAGCTGTAACTTACGTTTCAACAAGTCATCACATCTATAACCGCTATAGCCTTCCTTACACTGACACACGTTAGGTGCGACACAGCCTCGAGAATTAGCAACATTACACGGTGGATCACAGATAGCTAAAATATACATGTAATACATGTTTTAACATGTTGACTAAGTTTTATCGTTATTTGATCACAAAAAGATAAATGTGTATACAGTCAAACGTGTGAACTAAGGCCACCCTTGAGAAAGACAAAATGTGACCTTTATTTACAGGTGGCCTTTATTCAGAGGTCATTTTGTTCCAATTAATCAATGATGGTTTTAATAGAATGGCCTTTATTTACAGGGTGGCCTTTATTCGGAAGTGACCGCTAACACAGGATTGACAGTATATCATACATTAATATCCTTATGATTTATAAATTACAAAGTGTTATTACAAAAAAATACTTGTCCATTATGTTTAAAGGAAATCTATTGACCACATTTATCCAGAGCAGCGAGAAAATGTTGTTTAATACAGAGTGGTTATTTACAGAGTGGTTATTTACAGAGTGGTTATTTTCAGTACTTACAAACTCCTTTTTCCATTCGCTACTTTCTTTTGAAACATTATTATGCATGCACAAAAACATGATATAAATGATGAATCATATTTATACGACGTATATTAAAATAACTCAATGGATAATACGTACGTTTGTCACAACCAGCCCCTCTCCAGCCTGGGCAACATCTGCGCTCTTCCACTTCTTTTTCTCTGAAGATATAGTATAATAATATTATCACATTTGATTCAAAATACTAAACGCGGAGTAATTTAACAATTTCTATAAAATGAAAGGTCGTTCTAGAAAAGTCTATGTTTATTTTGTACCAATATATCATGTAAAATAGCTTTTATTTGATATATCCAAATTTTCTATACTGTTATATAAGTAATGTTATCATTTCTGAACTATTTTTTACAACCATTTATCTAATTAATATCGCGGATTGATTAGGACTCTAGTGTACTACTTTCTGTGTTTTATCAAAATTTGTGACTTATTCGTGTCAGGTTGAAGGACAAAAATAAAGCGAATTCAAACCAATGAAGTCAGTATCGTCTTTGCATGGTTGATTTACGAGTAATGTACATTGGGTGGCTTAATTTGCTAATAAGAATAAACAAAAAACCTACCTTGTGAACACGCAGACGGGCGTTGGTCTGCCCTTCTTGATGGCTTGTTGCATATATTGCTCAAGTTCATTTTCGTTTTTGTAGTTAAGCCCGGACAGGTTTTTGTCGAAGGCAAAACCTTTTATCACCATTTTGGTGAAGTCCGCACATGGCGCCTTCTCTGTTTCCAACTTTTTTGTTTTGTATTCACATTCACTGAAAATATTTGTTGTTTTATTCAAATAATGCACCAATATGTCTACAAATGTATATACAAGGATAGTCATGAGTAATTGTGTAGATACGGATATAGAACGTGTTATTATAAAACACAAATCGTGCACATTTCTAACAAATGCATTGATTTATTTATTCAAATATTTATTTCCTTGTTGCTATTGTTGTTGTGGTTGTTGTTATTGCTGGTAATGCTGATGATGATGGTGGTGGTGGTGGTGGTGTTTTTGTATCATCCTGTTGTCCTCACTGATGATAATATTGTATTTACACAATGTCGATGTGATGGGATGGTGAAAGGTTATTAAACGTTTTATCATTGTATAAAAACTTTGAACTAATTAATATACTATTTAGTTTTGAAAATAACAAAACTGTGGACATAAGTACCGCTAGATGTATACCAGAATATTACATCATTGTTAGACTTAGTACAGTTACAATTATTCATTTTTTTAAATAATCTGTATCATAAATTCTTGCCTTGTTTAGAACAACCTTCACATTGAAAGTTGAGCAATGATATCACCGATATAAAGCTCCGATATAAAGTTCCGATATAAAGCTAAAAAAAAATCTTGACCATTATTTATTTAATCAATTTGAACTTGTATGCATGGACGTAACTTGGATTAATAACTGTATTTGTTCATTCATACGCAATTTTTTTTAAAAATTCAGAACATTTCCTAAATTTAGTAAACTCACGATCATTCTTTACAATTGAAACTTAACCATCGCTTTTCTACTAAGTGTTGAGTTTTTTGTAAAACTGCAAAATGCAGGGAAGTGGGTTGTTTAGTTAACCGTGTGTTGTATAAGTATATACCAGGTTGTATGTGGAATTTATCGAGAATAAGGTTCAACCGCAAAAACAAGATATGAGCTATACGCCAAGACAATAGAACCTATCAAAAATTGAACATTTTGAAACTAAACCAAAAATCACATGTAATGTCCGATTGATGACGACACTGTTTATCGTAAATAAGAATTATTTATACTTACTTTTCTTTGGCGGCGTTCGAGGTCGTCACTAAAATCCATAACAGTAGGCCAAACACCGGCGGGATATTTCCTGCCATCCTGTGTCCCTTTAAGGGGCTTACAACTGATCGGGGCACACTTAATACAGTCCTATACTTAAGTTCTACTGATATTATCAACAATAAATTCAGAATCGACGTCCCCCGTAAATCACAGAACGCCTTCCTTACGTCTCTTTAAGGGACAATGCTGAGCAGGACCAGAGGGCTCACTTTTTATACCGAATTCTGACGTAGGTAAATTGATTTACTAAAAGATGACAGATATGGGCTTGGACAATGTGTTAAAAGCAAAACTGTTGTATCACTGGTTATTCTAAAGAGGACATGCGTGTTTTTTCTTCTCGTCATGAATGTGTTTACGCCATCGTTTTGGGCATTGTATTTGCTGCCATATGCTACAGTTGTAAGCAGATTCTCGCTGTAAGATGGGATTATGGCGTAAACTTCAAATAACTTGGAATAAGTCGAGATTATGCAGCAGCTTGTCATCTGTAATCTATGGACATGTTGAAAAGTGTTTACTTATAAAACACATATGTAACATTATCTGAGATTATGAATTCCGTTGTAAAAGTTTATAACTTTGTGCAACGGTCGTAAACTTTCTGTCGTAAAATGCGACTCTTAAGAAACCTTAGTCTGGTATTTATAGATATGCTATCTTTTTTCTAGGCTGACAGACAAATCTATAGATTTAATCAAAATACTGAAAGTACTCGTGGAAACTTACTTGGACTGGCTTGCACTGCAAAATGGAACAGGAACTAGTTTAATGGGGGATGTAAAAAAACGTAGTACTTTGGTCCGCATCAAAATACATACACACCGAGCGGGTGACAGCTATGGAAAGCTTAACTATCGTTCAGTTTATAAAAACGACACTTGTTTTTTTTCTCGTTGCTATTCCAAGATGCGAAATCATTGGCAGTTAGTATATTATAGTGTTTTATTATGAATTAAGGCCCATTCTAAGAAGTTGTGTCTTCCACTCTGTACATGTGTACCGATATACACGCTGCGATTTTACGACAGTGTGTCGTTTTGTAAAATTTGACCATCTTTCGAGTGAAAAATCTTCAATAGCGAGTTTAAAATATTTTTAAATGTAGTAAAAGTATACATTTTCTGTTAGCGTGTTGAGTTGCCCACAACTTGCACTATATATGAGTTAAATATTTTGTACTGCATTGCAACAACATGGAAGTTTATAACACGCGTTGGAAAATTCGAATTGTCGAAGTTCTTTCCCTTTTATATATATATGGGTTACATGGGAAAAAAAAATTCATCAATTGAAAAATTCACAATTATAATTAAAACATTAATAAACTTCGATTTTTGTCGCATTCAATGCACATCACCAAACTAGTCAAAATCGTTTGTTCGGCACAAGTTTCGTTTTATCTTTTGTCTTAATTTCAACTGGCATGCCGTCCAGTTATCCTGATTCAGGTTGATACTTGATAGTATAATAATGAATCTCTGTCAGGTTGATTTAGCCATTAATTAGTCATGAAAACAAAACTACTTTAAGAAAAAAATAATCTCGTCCATGTCATTTGACTTTGGCGATTTGGATATAAATGAATTATTATAGGTGCATGATTATACATGTAGTGGAATTGCCTAAAATTGTGCTTGAATATATATATAACGAGAAATGCTCGTGAAAATAATTAGCTGAAATTATTCTGTAAAAAATATGACAACATTTACTACAGTAACAAGTATCAAAATATGTTTACTGTATATTGTGTCCGGTATGCGCAGACATTTGTTGAATGTCGAGCATTAGGAGTAAGTAATTTGGTATTTCGAATTTCATGTCTTTGAAATGCACTTAAATAACTTACTATCTTTAACCTGTCAGAGTACCATGAGATAATAAGAGAACAATCAATAGCCTTATCTAGATTAATTGTCCACTTAAAATATTTTTGATTTTGAAAATCAAGACGAACTGTGATTCGTTCTATACATAACGTGACGTCACTACGTTCATAGCGCTACCGTAGTGTACACATTGACTGTGATTAGTTTGAAAACTTTTTTATTCTTATTAACCGTCAATATTTTAATTAGGACCGTGTTGAAGTCATTTAATTATTCCTATACCAGAGTTATTTTCGTTATAATTCAAACGCCATACAACTACAGAACCCTTCTGTCAACTAATTGTGCAGCAAAAAGCTACACACGACCGAATCATAACCATGTTTTTATCTATGAAAAAGAATGTGTCGGCAACTGTAATGATAGCGATAACCGGATATTGATTCTTTTGCCCACCAGCGATACAATCTCTACCCAGAGTTGTCGTTCCCGCTACGCTCACAGTAACGAGGTATTAAACTGGTTCCCGTTGACTTGTGTGACATTACAGCTAGGGCGAGTTCTTGTCTCATCGTATTGATTCACATTATACATAAACCAACGAATAATAGTTCGAGTTGTTAGATATGAACGTGAAGTACTGATTGTCGTCTTAAGATAGTATAGTTAAGGAGTTCGTTTTTATGCATGGTTATTTAAAATTGCATTATCACGCCTGAATCACGTCAAAATTTGGGTTAACTACATGTCCTACTTTTTTAATAATTTATCATTGACAAGGACTTACATATATATGTATGTATATAAGTCCTTGTCATTGAGTTTAATGCGGTGGTGTACTGCTGTGTTAAAAAGCAGTTGTATTGATGATGATATTAACCGTTACCTACGTGTTGTTCACTTGTTTGTGTATTACAAAGAGTTTTCCATTCATTCATTGTCTAAATTTAAAGTGCTTTTAACCTTTTCAATGTTTTTTTTTAATTATTTATCGCTAAAAAGACTAGTAAAGCGTATGCCCTTTTCCAGTGCCAAACACATAATTATATGCCCTGTATTATATATTTAAATGTTAAGTCGGTCCGTTAGTATAAATGTTCAAAATATTTGCATGGGTACATTTGTCTGTTTTTATTCGTATGAAAAAATCACCTTCCAACAGTACTTTCAGCACTTTGATTATTATCGCATTATAAGATATCATATCAATAAAACAAACTTATCTACAATTGTATAATTAGACAACATAATTTTAATCAACCGTCCGTTGATATAGAGTCAAACCTGTGAACAAAGGCCATCCTCGGGAAAGACATAATGTGGCCTGTATTGACAGGGGGACTTTATTTGGAGGTCATTTTTCTTCTAAATGATCAACGATGGTTTAAAGGATAATGGCTTTTATTCACAGTGAGGTCTTTATTAGGAAGTGGTCTCTAAGACAGGTTTGATTGTATTTCAATTTAAGATAAAATGTGAGTTTTTATATATTGATTGATACCGACCTTAAACAGTATGACGAAATTTGACGACAATGAACAGATTCAAGTGAACGCGATGGGTCTCATTCGCTCCATAATTATTATTTTATTCTCGAAGTTTCCGGCTGCGTTTTTCTTGTTTTATTTGGATATTTCTATTAATTTTCTTAACTTTTAAATGTACTTTTTTAAATGTATTTTTGAAAATCCGGTAGTGAGAACGCTTTTATTTTAAGCTCAATTAAAATATTCAGGTATGAGCAGTATTGATGTATAAAAAGTATTTAAGTGTATGCAATGTCTATGTGTGAGCAATATTGGTGTATAAGAAGTATTTAAGTGTATTCAATGTCTATGTGTGAGCAGTATTGGTGTATAAGAAGTATTTAAGTGTATTCAATGTCTATGTGTGAGCAGTATTGGTGTATAAGAAGTATTTAAGTGTATTCAATGTCTATGTGTGAGCAGTATTGGTGTATAAGAAGTATTTAAGTGTATTCAATGTCTATGTGTGAGCAGTAGTCTTGTATAAGAAGTATTTAAGTTTATGCAATGTCTATGTGTGGACAGTAGTCTTGTATAAGAAGTATTTAAGTGTATGCAATGTCTATGTGTGAGCAGTATTGGTGTATAAGAAGTATTTAAGTGTATTCAATGTCTATGTGTGAGCAGTATTGGTGTATAAGAAGTATTTAAGTGTATTCAATGTCTATGTGTGAGCAGTATTGGTGTATAAGAAGTATTTAAGTGTATTCAATGTCTATGTGTGAGCAGTATTGGTGTATAAGAAGTATTTAAGTGTATTCAATGTCTATGTGTGAGCAGTAGTCTTGTATAAGAAGTATTTAAGTTTATGCAATGTCTATGTGTGAGCAGTAGTCTTGTATAAGAAGTATTTAAGTGTATGCAATGTCTATGTGTGAGCAGTAGTCTTGTATAAGAAGTATTTAAGTTTATGCAATGTCTATGTGTGAGCAGTAGTCTTGTATAAGAAGTATTTAAGTGTATGCAATGTCTATGTGTGGACAGTAGTCTTGTATAAGAAGTATTTAAGTTTATGCAATGTCTATGTGTGAGCAGTATTGGTGTATAAGAAGTATTTAAGTGTATTCAATGTCTATGTGTGAGCAGTATTGGTGTATAAGAAGTATTTAAGTGTATTCAATGTCTATGTGTGAGCAGTAGTCTTGTATAAGAAGTATTTAAGTTTATGCAATGTCTATGTGTGGACAGTAGTCTTGTATAAGAAGTATTTAAGTGTATGCAATGTCTATGTGTGAGCAGTAGTCTTGTATAAGAAGTATTTAAGTTTATGCAATGTCTATGTGTGAGCAGTATTGGTGTATAAGAAGTATTTAAGTGTATTCAATGTCTATGTGTGAGCAGTATTGGTGTATAAGAAGTATTTAAGTGTATTCAATGTCTATGTGTGAGCAGTAGTCTTGTATAAGAAGTATTTAAGTTTATGCAATGTCTATGTGTGAGCAGTATTGGTGTATAAGAAGTATTTAAGTGTATTCAATGTCTATGTGTGAGCAGTATTGGTGTATAAGAAGTATTTAAGTGTATTCAATGTCTATGTGTGAGCAGTAGTCTTGTATAAGAAGTATTTAAGTTTATGCAATGTCTATGTGTGGACAGTAGTCTTGTATAAGAAGTATTTAAGTGTATGCAATGTCTATGTGTGAGCAGTAGTCTTGTATAAGAAGTATTTAAGTTTATGCAATGTCTATGTGTGAGCAGTAGTCTTGTATAAGAAGTATTTAAGTGTATGCAATGTCTATGTGTGGACAGTAGTCTTGTATAAGAAGTATTTAAGTTTATGCAATGTCTATGTGTGAGCAGTATTGGTGTATAAGAAGTATTTAAGTGTATTCAATGTCTATGTGTGAGCAGTAGTCTTGTATAAGAAGTATTTAAGTTTATGCAATGTCTATGTGTGGACAGTAGTCTTGTATAAGAAGTATTTAAGTTTATGCAATGTCTATGTGTGGGCAGTAGTCTTGTATAAGAAGTATTTAAGTTTATGCAATGTCTATGTGTGAGCAGTATTGGTGTATAAGAAGTATTTAAGTGTATTCAATGTCTATGTGTGAGCAGTAGTCTTGTATAAGAAGTATTTAAGTTTATGCAATGTCTATGTGTGAGCAGTATTGGTGTATAAGAAGTATTTAAGTGTATTCAATGTCTATGTGTGAGCAGTAGTCTTGTATAAGAAGTATTTAAGTTTATGCAATGTCTATGTGTGGACAGTAGTCTTGTATAAGAAGTATTTAAGTGTATGCAATGTCTATGTGTGGACAGTAGTCTTGTATAAGAAGTATTTAAGTGTATGCAATGTCTATGTGTGGACACTAGTCTTGTATAAGAAGTATTTAAGTGTATGCAATGTCTATGTGTGGACACTAGTCTTGTATAAGAAGTATTAAAGTGTATGCAATGTCTATGTGTGGACACTAGTCTTGTATAAGAAGTATTTAAGTGTATGCAATGTCTATGTGTGGACAGTAGTCTTGTATAAGAAGTATTTAAGTGTATGCAATGTCTATGTGTGGACACTAGTCTTGTATAAGAAGTATTAAAGTGTATGCAATGTCTATGTGTGGACACTAGTCTTGTATAAGAAGTATTTAAGTGTATGCAATGTCTATGTGTGGACAGTAGTCTTGTATAAGAAGTATTTAAGTGTATGCAATGTCTATGTGTGGACACTAGTCTTGTATAAGAAGTATTTAAGTGTATGCAATGTCTATGTGTGGACACTAGTCTTGTATAAGAAGTATTTAAGTGTATGCAATGTCTATGTGTGGACAGTAGTCTTGTATAAGAAGTATTTAAGTGTATGCAATGTCTATGTGTGGACACTAGTCTTGTATAAGAAGTATTTAAGTGTATGCAATGTCTATGTGTGGACACTAGTCTTGTATAAGAAGTATTAAAGTGTATGCAATGTCTATGTGTGGACACTAGTCTTGTATAAGAAGTATTAAAGTGTATGCAATGTCTATGTGTGGACAGTAGTCTTGTATAAGAAGTATTTAAGTGTATGCAATGTCTATGTGTGGACACTAGTCTTGTATAAGAAGTATTTAAGTGTATGCAATGTCCATGTGTGAGCAGTAGTCTTGTATAAGAAGTATTTAAGTGTATGCAATGTCTATGTGTGGACAGTAGTCTTGTATAAGAAGTATTTAAGTGTATGCAATGTCTATGTGTGGACAGTAGTCTTGTATAAGAAGTATTTAAGTGTATGCAATGTCTATGTGTGGACAGTAGTCTTGTATAAGAAGTATTTAAGTGTATTCAATGTCTATGTGTGAGCAGTAGTCTTGTATAAGAAGTATTTAAGTGTATGCAATGTCTATGTGTGGACAGTAGTCTTGTATAAGAAGTATTTAAGTGTATGCAATGTCTATGTGTGGACAGTAGTCTTGTATAAGAAGTATTTAAGTGTATGCAATGTCTATGTGTGGACAGTAGTCTTGTATAAGAAGTATTTAAGTGTATGCAATGTCTATGTGTGGACAGTAGTCTTGTATAAGAAGTATTTAAGTGTATGCAATGTCTATGTGTGGACACTAGTCTTGTATAAGAAGTATTTAAGTGTATGCAATGTCCATGTGTGAGCAGTAGTCTTGTATAAGAAGTATTTAAGTGTATGCAATGTCTATGTGTGGACACTAGTCTTGTATAAGAAGTATTTAAGTGTATGCAATGTCTATGTGTGGACAGTAGTCTTGTATAAGAAGTATTTAAGTGTATGCAATGTCTATGTGTGGACACTAGTCTTGTATAAGAAGTATTTAAGTGTATGCAATGTCCATGTGTGAGCAGTAGTCTTGTATAAGAAGTATTTAAGTGTATGCAATGTCCATGTGTGAGCAGTAGTCTTGTATAAGAAGTATTTAAGTGTATGCAATGTCCATGTGTGAGCAGTAGTCTTGTATAAGAAGTATTTAAGTGTATGCAATGTCTATGTGTGGACAGTAGTCTTGTATAAGAAGTATTTAAGTGTATGCAATGTCTATGTGTTGACAGTAGTCTTGTATAAGAAGTATTTAAGTGTATGCAATGTCTATGTGTGGACAGTAGTCTTGTATAAGAAGTATTTAAGTGTATGCAATGTCTATGTGTGGACACTAGTCTTGTATAAGAAGTATTTAAGTTTATGCAATGTCTATGTGTGAGCAGTAGTCTTGTATAAGAAGTATTTAAGTGTATGCAATGTCTATGTGTGGACAGTAGTCTTGTATAAGAAGTATTTAAGTTTATGCAATGTCTATGTGTTGACAGTAGTCTTGTATAAGAAGTATTTAAGTTTATTCAATGTCTATGTGTGGACAGTAGTCTTGTATAAGAAGTATTTAAGTGTATTCAATGTCTATGTGTGAGCAGTAGTCTTGTATAAGAAGTATTTAAGTTTATGCAATGTCTATGTGTGAGCAGTAGTCTTGTATAAGAAGTATTTAAGTGTATGCAATGTCTATGTGTGAGCAGTAGTCTTGTATAAGAAGTATTTAAGTTTATGCAATGTCTATGTGTGGACAGTAGTCTTGTATAAGAAGTATTTAAGTGTATGCAATGTCTATGTGTGAGCAGTAGTCTTGTATAAGAAGTATTTAAGTGTATGCAATGTCTATGTGTGGACACTAGTCTTGTATAAGAAGTATTTAAGTTTATGCAATGTCTATGTGTGGACAGTAGTCTTGTATAAGAAGTATTTAAGTGTATGCAATGTCTATGTGTGGACAGTAGTCTTGTATAAGAAGTATTTAAGTTTATGCAATGTCTATGTGTGAGCAGTAGTCTTGTATAAGAAGTATTTAAGTGTATGCAATGTCTATGTGTGAGCAGTAGTCTTGTATAAGAAGTATTTAAGTGTATGCAATGTCCATGTGTGAGCAGTAGTCTTGTATAAGAAGTATTTAAGTGTATGCAATGTCCATGTGTGAGCAGTAGTCTTGTATAAGAAGTATTTAAGTGTATGCAATGTCTATGTGTGAGCAGTAGTCTTGTATAAGAAGTATTTAAGTTTATGCAATGTCTATGTGTGAGCAGTAGTCTTGTATAAGAAGTATTTAAGTGTATGCAATGTCTATGTGTGAGCAGTAGTCTTGTATAAGAAGTATTTAAGTGTATGCAATGTCTATGTGTGAGCAGTAGTCTTGTATAAGAAGTATTTAAGTGTATGCAATGTCCATGTGTGAGCAGTAGTCTTGTATAAGAAGTATTTAAGTGTATGCAATGTCTATGTGTGAGCAGTAGTCTTGTATAAGAAGTATTTAAGTTTATGCAATGTCTATGTGTGAGCAGTAGTCTTGTATAAGAAGTATTTAAGTGTATGCAATGTCTATGTGTGAGCAGTAGTCTTGTATAAGAAGTATTTAAGTGTATGCAATGTCTATGTGTGAGCAGTAGTCTTGTATAAGAAGTATTTAAGTGTATGCAATGTCCATGTGTGAGCAGTAGTCTTGTATAAGAAGTATTTAAGTGTATGCAATGTCTATGTGTGAGCAGTAGTCTTGTATCAGAAGTATTTAAGTTTATGCAATGTCTATGTGTGGACAGTAGTCTTGTATAAGAAGTATTTAAGTGTATGCAATGTCTATGTGTGGACAGTAGTCTTGTATAAGAAGTATTTAAGTTTATGCAATGTCTATGTGTGGACAGTAGTCTTGTATAAGAAGTATTTAAGTGTATGCAATGTCTATGTGTGGACAGTAGTCTTGTATAAGAAGTATTTAAGTTTATGCAATGTCTATGTGTGAGCAGTAGTCTTGTATAAGAAGTATTTAAGTGTATGCAATGTCTATGTGTGAGCAGTAGTCTTGTATAAGAAGTATTTAAGTGTATGCAATGTCCATGTGTGAGCAGTAGTCTTGTATAAGAAGTATTTAAGTGTATGCAATGTCCATGTGTGAGCAGTAGTCTTGTATAAGAAGTATTTAAGTGTATGCAATGTCTATGTGTGAGCAGTAGTCTTGTATAAGAAGTATTTAAGTTTATGCAATGTCTATGTGTGAGCAGTAGTCTTGTATAAGAAGTATTTAAGTGTATGCAATGTCTATGTGTGAGCAGTAGTCTTGTATAAGAAGTATTTAAGTGTATGCAATGTCTATGTGTGAGCAGTAGTCTTGTATAAGAAGTATTTAAGTGTATGCAATGTCCATGTGTGAGCAGTAGTCTTGTATAAGAAGTATTTAAGTGTATGCAATGTCTATGTGTGAGCAGTAGTCTTGTATAAGAAGTATTTAAGTTTATGCAATGTCTATGTGTGAGCAGTAGTCTTGTATAAGAAGTATTTAAGTGTATGCAATGTCTATGTGTGAGCAGTAGTCTTGTATAAGAAGTATTTAAGTGTATGCAATGTCTATGTGTGAGCAGTAGTCTTGTATAAGAAGTATTTAAGTGTATGCAATGTCCATGTGTGAGCAGTAGTCTTGTATAAGAAGTATTTAAGTGTATGCAATGTCTATGTGTGAGCAGTAGTCTTGTATCAGAAGTATTTAAGTTTATGCAATGTCTATGTGTGGACAGTAGTCTTGTATAAGAAGTATTTAAGTGTATGCAATGTCTATGTGTGGACAGTAGTCTTGTATAAGAAGTATTTAAGTGTATGCAATGTCTATGTGTGAGCAGTAGTCTTGTATAAGAAGTATTTAAGTGTATGCAATGTCCATGTGTGAGCAGTAGTCTTGTATAAGAAGTATTTAAGTGTATGCAATGTCTATGTGTGAGCAGTATTGGTGTATAAGAAGTATTTAAGTTTATGCAATGTCTATGTGTGAGCAGTAGTCTTGTATAAGAAGTATTTAAGTGTATGCAATGTCTATGTGTGAGCAGTAGTCTTGTATAAGAAGTATTTAAGTTTATGCAATGTCTATGTGTGAGCAGTAGTCTTGTATAAGAAGTATTTAAGTGTATGCAATGTCTATGTGTGAGCAGTAGTCTTGTATAAGAAGTATTTAAGTGTATGCAATGTCTATGTGTGAGCAGTAGTCTTGTATAAGAAGTATTTAAGTGTATGCAATGTCCATGTGTGAGCAGTAGTCTTGTATAAGAAGTATTTAAGTGTATGCAATGTCTATGTGTGAGCAGTAGTCTTGTATCAGAAGTATTTAAGTTTATGCAATGTCTATGTGTGGACAGTAGTCTTGTATAAGAAGTATTTAAGTGTATGCAATGTCTATGTGTGGACAGTAGTCTTGTATAAGAAGTATTTAAGTGTATGCAATGTCTATGTGTGAGCAGTAGTCTTGTATAAGAAGTATTTAAGTTTATGCAATGTCTATGTGTGGACAGTAGTCTTGTATAAGAAGTATTTAAGTTTATGCAATGTCTATGTGTGAGCAGTAGTCTTGTATAAGAAGTATTTAAGTGTATGC
Organism: Lutraria lutraria; assembly: GCA_964023205.1. NCBI lineage: Eukaryota > Metazoa > Mollusca > Bivalvia > Venerida > Mactridae > Lutraria > Lutraria lutraria. The sequence goes on along the minus strand of OZ026848.1, from coordinate 33,435,339 downwards.
AATGTCTATGTGTGAGCAGTAGTCTTGTATAAGAAGTATTTAAGTTTATGCAATGTCTATGTGTGAGCAGTAGTCTTGTATAAGAAGTATTTAAGTGTATGCAATGTCTATGTGTGAGCAGTAGTCTTGTATAAGAAGTATTTAAGTGTATGCAATGTCTATGTGTGAGCAGTAGTCTTGTATAAGAAGTATTTAAGTGTATGCAATGTCCATGTGTGAGCAGTAGTCTTGTATAAGAAGTATTTAAGTTTATGCAATGTCTATGTGTGAGCAGTAGTCTTGTATAAGAAGTATTTAAGTGTATGCAATGTCTATGTGTGGGCAGTAGTCTTGTATAAGAAGTATTTAAGTTTATGCAATGTCTATGTGTGAGCAGTAGTCTTGTATAAGAAGTATTTAAGTTTATGCAATGTCTATGTGTGAGCAGTAGTCTTGTATAAGAAGTATTCAAGTGTATGCAATGTCTATGTGTGGACAGTAGTCTTGTATAAGAAGTATTTAAGTGTATGCAATGTCTATGTGTGAGCAGTATTCTTGTATAAGAAGTATTAAAGTTTATGCAATGTCTATGTGTGGACAGTAGTCTTGTATAAGAAATATTTAAGTTTATGCAATGTCTATGTGTGGACAGTAGTCTTGTATAAGAAGTATTTAAGTGTATGCAATGTCTATGTGTGGACAGTAGTCTTGTATAAGAAGTATTAAAGTTTATGCAATGTCTATGTGTGAGCAGTAGTCTTGTATAAGAAGTATTAAAGTTTATGCAATGTCTATGTGTGGACAGTAGTCTTGTATAAGAAGTATTAAAGTTTATGCAATGTCTATGTGTGAGCAGTAGTCTTGTATAAGAAGTATTTAAGTGTATGCAATGTCTATGTGTGGACAGTAGTCTTGTATAAGAAGTATTTAAGTGTATGCAATGTCTATGTGTGAGCAGTAGTCTTGTAAAAGAAGTATTTAAGTTTATGCAATGTCTATGTGTGAGCAGTAGTCTTGTATAAGAAGTATTTAAGTGTATGCAATGTCTATGTGTGAGCAGTAGTCTTGTATAAGAAGTATTTAAGTTTATGCAATGTCTATGTGTGAGCAGTAGTCTTGTATAAGAAGTATTTAAGTGTATGCAATGTCTATGTGTGAGCAGTAGTCTTGTATAAGAAGTATTTAAGTTTATGCAATGTCTATGTGTGAGCAGTAGTCTTGTATAAGAAGTATTTAAGTGTATGCAATGTCTATGTGTGAGCAGTAGTCTTGTATAAGAAGTATTTAAGTGTATGCAATGTCTATGTGTGAGCAGTAGTCTTGTATAAGAAGTATTTAAGTGTATGCAATGTCTATGTGTGAGCAGTAGTCTTGTATAAGAAGTATTTAAGTGTATGCAATGTCTATGTGTGAGCAGTAGTCTTGTATCAGAAGTATTTAAGTTTATGCAATGTCTATGTGTGGACAGTAGTCTTGTATAAGAAGTATTTAAGTGTATGCAATGTCTATGTGTGAGCAGTAGTCTTGTATAAGAAGTATTTAAGTTTATGCAATGTCTATGTGTGGACAGTAGTCTTGTATAAGAAGTATTTAAGTGTATGCAATGTCTATGTGTGAGCAGTAGTCTTGTATAAGAGGTATTTAAGTTCATGCAATGTCTATGTGTGAGCAGTAGTCTTGTATAAGAAGTATTTAAGTGTATGCAATGTCTATGTGTGAGCAGTAGTCTTGTATAAGAAGTATTTAAGTGTATTCAATGTCTATGTGTGAGCAGTAGTCTTGTATAAGAAGTATTTAAGTGTATGCAATGTCTATGTGTGAGCAGCAGTCTTGTATAAGAAGTGTTTAAGTGTATGCAATGTCTATGTGTGAGCAGTAGTCTTGTATAAGAAGTATTTAAGTTTATGCAATGTCTATGTGTGAGCAGTAGTCTTGTATAAGAAGTATTTAAGTTTATGCAATGTCTTTGTGTGAGCAGTAGTCTTGTATAAGAAGTATTTAAGTGTATGCAATGTCTATATGTGAGCAGTAGTCTTGTATAAGAAGTATTTAAGTGTATGCAATGTCTATGTGTGAGCAGTAGTCTTGTATAAGAAGTATTTAAGTTTATGCAATGTCTATGTGTGAGCAGTAGTCTTGTATAAGAAGTATTCAAGTATATGCAATGTCAATGTGTGAGCAGTAGTCTTGTATAAGAAGTATTTAAGTGTATGCAATGTCTATGTGTGAGCAGTAGTCTTGTATAAGAAGTATTTAAGTTTATGCAATGTCTATGTGTGGACAGTAGTCTTGTATAAGAAGTATTTAAGTTTATGCAATGTCTATGTGTGAGCAGTAGTCTTGTATAAGAAGTATTTAAGTGTATGCAATGTCTATGTGTGAGCAGTAGTCTTGTATAAGAAGTATTTAAGTTTATGCAATGTCTATGTGTGAGCAGTAGTCTTGTATAAGAAGTATTTAAGTGTATGCAATGTCTATGTGTGAGCAGTAGTCTTGTATAAGAAGTATTTAAGTTTATGCAATGTCTATGTGTGAGCAGTAGTCTTGTATAAGAAGTATTTAAGTGTATGCAATGTCTATGTGTGAGCAGTAGTCTTGTATAAGAAGTATTTAAGTGTATGCAATGTCTATGTGTGGACAGTAGTCTTGTATAAGAAGTATTTAAGTTTATGCAATGTCTATGTGTGAGCAGTAGTCTTGTATAAGAAGTATTTAAGTGTATGCAATGTCTATGTGTGAGCAGTAGTCTTGTATAAGAAGTATTTAAGTTTATGCAATGTCTATGTGTGGACAGTAGTCTTGTATAAGAAGTATTTAAGTTTATGCAATGTCTATGTGTGGACAGTAGTCTTGTATAAGAAGTATTTAAGTTTATGCAATGTCTATGTGTGAGCAGTAGTCTTGTATAAGAAGTATCTAAGTTTGTGCAATGTCTATGTGTGAGCAGTAGTCTTGTATAAGAAGTATTTAAGTTTATGCAATGTCTATGTGTGGACAGTAGTCTTGTATAAGAAGTATTTAAGTTTATGCAATGTCTATGTGTGGACAGTAGTCCTGTATAAGAAGTATTTAAGTTTATGCAATGTCTATGTGTGAGCAGTAGTCTTGTATAAGAAGTATTTAAGTTCATGCAATGTCTATGTGTGGACAGTAGTCTTGTATAAGAAGTATTTAAGTTATGCAATGTCTATGTGTGGACAGTAGTCTTGTATAAGAAGTATTTAAGTTGATGCAATGTCTATGTGTGAGCAGTAGTCTTGTATAAGAAGTATTTAAGTTTATGCAATGTCTATGTGTGAGCAGTAGTCTTGATTAAGAAGTATTTAAGTTTACGCAATTTCTATGTGTGAGCAGTAGTCTTGTATAAGAAGTATTTAAGTGTATTCAATGTCTATGTGTGAGCAGTAGTCTTGTATAAGAAGTATTTAAGTTTATGCAATGTCTATGTGTGAGCAGTAGTCTTGTATAAGAAGTATTTAAGTTTATGCAATGTCTTTGTGTGAGCAGTAGTCTTGTATAAGAAGTATTTAAGTGTATGCAATGTCTATGTGTGAGCAGTAGTCTTGTATTAGAAGTATTTAAGTGTATGCAATGTCTATGTGTGAGCAGTAGTCTTGTATAAGAAGTATTTAAGTTTATGCAATGTCTATGTGTGAGCAGTAGTCTTGTATAAGAAGTATTCAAGTGTATGCAATGTCTATGTGTGAGCAGTAGTCTTGTATAAGAAGTATTTAAGTGTATGCAATGTCTATGTGTGAGCAGTAGTCTTGTATAAGAAGTATTTAAGTGTATGCAATGTCTATGTGTGAGCAGTAGTCTTGTATAAGAAGTATTTAAGTTTATGCAATGTCTATGTGTGAGCAGTAGTCTTGTATAAGAAGTATTTAAGTTTATGCAATGTCTATGTGTGGACAGTAGTCTTGTATAAGAAGTATTTAAGTTTATGCAATGTCTATGTGTGAGCAGTAGTCTTGTATAAGAAGTATTTAAGTGTATGCAATGTCTATGTGTGAGCAGTAGTCTTGTATAAGAAGTATTTAAGTTTATGCAATGTCTATGTGTGGACAGTAGTCTTGTATAAGAAGTATTTAAGTTTATGCAATGTCTATGTGTGAGCAGTAGTCTTGTATAAGAAGTATTTAAGTGTATGCAATGTCTATGTGTGAGCAGTATTCTTGTATAAGAAGTATTAAAGTTTATGCAATGTCTATGTGTGAGCAGTATTCTTGTATAAGAAGTATTAAAGTTTATGCAATGTCTATGTGTGAGCAGTATTCTTATATAAGAAGTATTAAAGTTTATGCAATGTCTATGTGTGAGCAGTATTCTTGTATAAGAAGTATTAAAGTTTATGCAATGTCTATGTGTGAGCAGTAGTCTTGTATAAGAAGTATTAAAGTTTATGCAATGTCTATGTGTGAGCAGTATTCTTGTATAAGAAGTATTTAAGTTTATGCAATGTCTATGTGTGAGCAGTAGTCTTGTATAAGAAGTATTTAAGTTTATGCAATGTCTATGTGTTAGCAGTAGTCTTGTATAAGAAGTATTAAAGTTTATGCAATGTCTATGTGTGAGCAGTAGTCTTGTATAAGAAGTGTTTAAGTTTATGCAATGTCTATGTGTGAGCAGTAGTCTTGTATAAGAAGTATTTAAGTTTATGCAATGTCTATGTGTGGACAGTAGTCTTGTATAAGAAGTATTTAAGTTTATGCAATGTCTATGTGTGAGCAGTAGTCTTGTATAAGAAGTATTTAAGTTTATGCAATGTCTATGTGTGAGCAGTAGTCTTGTATAAGAAGTATTTAAGTTTATGCAATGTCTATGTGTGAGCAGTAGTCTTGTATAAGAAGTATTTAAGTTTATGCAATGTCTATGTGTGGACAGTAGTCTTGTATAAGAAGTATTTAAGTTTATGCAATGTCTATGTGTGGACAGTAGTCTTGTATAAGAAGTATTTAAGTTTATGCAATGTCTATGTGTGAGCAGTAGTCTTGTATAAGAAGTATCTAAGTTTATGCAATGTCTATGTGTGAGCAGTAGTCTTGTATAAGAAGTATTTAAGTTTATGCAATGTCTATGTGTGGATAGTAGTCTTGTATAAGAAGTATTTAAGTTTATGCAATGTCTATGTGTGGACAGTAGTCCTGTATAAGAAGTATTTAAGTTTATGCAATGTCTATGTGTGAGCAGTAGTCTTGTATAAGAAGTATTTAAGTTTATGCAATGTCTATGTGTGGACAGTAGTCTTGTATAAGAAGTATTTAAGTTTATGCAATGTCTATGTGTGAGCAGTAGTCTTGTATAAGAAGTATTTAAGTTTATGCAATGTCTATGTGTGAGCAGTAGTCTTGTATAAGAAGTATTTAAGTGTATTCAATGTCTATGTGTGAGCAGTAGTCTTGTATAAGAAGTATTTAAGTGTATGCAATGTCTATGTGTGAGCAGCAGTCTTGTATAAGAAGTATTTAAGTGTATGCAATGTCTATGTGTGAGCAGTAGTCTTGTATAAGAAGTATTTAAGTTTATGCAATGTCTATGTGTTAGCAGTAGTCTTGTATAAGAAGTATTTAAGTTTATGCAATGTCTTTGTGTGAGCAGTAGTCTTGTATAAGAAGTATTTAAGTGTATGCAATGTCTATGTGTGAGCAGTAGTCTTGTATAAGAAGTATTTAAGTGTATGCAATGTCTATGTGTGAGCAGTAGTCTTGTATAAGAAGTATTTAAGTTTATGCAATGTCTATGTGTGAGCAGTAGTCTTGTATAAGATGTATTCAAGTGTATGCAATGTCTATGTGTGAGCAGTAGTCTTGTATAAGAAGTATTTAAGTGTATGCGATGTCTATGTGTGAGCAGTAGTCTTGTATAAGAAGTATTTAAGTGTATGCAATGTCTATGTGTGAGCAGTAGTCTTGTATAAGAAGTATTTAAGTTTATGCAATGTCTATGTGTGAGCAGTAGTCTTGTATAAGAAGTATTTAAGTGTATGCAATGTCTATGTGTGAGCAGTAGTCTTGTATAAGAAGTATTTAAGTGTATGCAATGTCTATGTGTGGACAGTAGTCTTGTATAAGAAGTATTTAAGTTTATGCAATGTCTATGTGTGAGCAGTAGTCTTGTATAAGAAGTATTTAAGTTTATGCAATGTCTATGTGTGGACAGTAGTCTTGTATAAGAAGTATTTAAGTTTATGCAATGTCTATGTGTGGACAGTAGTCTTGTATAAGAAGTATTTAAGTTTATGCAATGTCTATGTGTGAGCAGTAGTCTTGTATAAGAAGTATCTAAGTTTATGCAATGTCTATGTGTGAGCAGAAGTCTTGTATAAGAAGTATTTAAGTTTATGCAATGTCTATGTGTGGACAGTAGTCTTGTATAAGAAGTATTTAAGTTTATGCAATGTCTATGTGTGGACAGTAGTCCTGTATAAGAAGTATTTAAGTTTATGCAATGTCTATGTGTGAGCAGTAGTCTTGTATAAGAAGTATTTAAGTTCATGCAATGTCTATGTGTGGACAGTAGTCTTGTATAAGAAGTATTTAAGTTTATGCAATGTCTATGTGTGGACAGTAGTCTTGTATAAGAAGTATTTAAGTTGATGCAATGTCTATGTGTGAGCAGTAGTCTTGTATAAGAAGTATTTAAGTTTATGCAATGTCTATGTGTGAGCAGTAGTCTTGTATAAGAAGTATTTAAGTTTATGCAATTTCTATGTGTGAGCAGTAGTCTTGTATAAGAAGTATTTAAGTGTATTCAATGTCTATGTGTGAGCAGTAGTCTTGTATAAGAAGTATTTAAGTTTATGCAATGTCTATGTGTGATCAGCAGTCTTGTATAAGAAGTATTTAAGTGTATGCAATGTCTATGTGTGAGCAGTATTCTTGTATAAGAAGTATTTAAGTTTATGCAATGTCTATGTGTGAGCAGTATTCTTGTATAAGAAGTATTTAAGTTTATGCAATGTCTATGTGTGATCAGCAGTCTTGTATAAGAAGTATTTAAGTGTATGCCATGTCTATGTGTGAGCAGTATTCTTGTATAAGAAGTATTTAAGTGTATTCAATGTCTATGTGTGGACAGTAGTCTTGTATAAGAAGTATTTAAGTGTATTCAATGTCTATGTGTGAGCAGTATTCTTGTATAAGAAGTATTAAAGTTTATGCAATGTCTATGTGTGAGCTTTATTCTTGTATAAGAAGTATTAAAGTTTCTGCAATGTCTATGTGTGAGCAGTAGTCTTGTATAAGAAGTATTAAAGTTTATGCAATGACTATGTGTGGACAGTAGTCTTGTATAAGAAGTATTTAAGTTTATGCAATGTCTATGTGTGGACAGTAGTCTTGTATAAGAAGTATTTAAGTGTATGCAATGTCTATGTGTGGACAGTAGTCTTGTATAAGAAGTATTTAAGTGTATTCAATGTCTATGTGTGAGCAGTATTCTTGTATAAGAAGTATTAAAGTTTATGCAATGTCTATGTGTGAGCAGTATTCTTGTATAAGAAGTATTTAAGTGTATGCAATGTCTATGTGTGAGCAGTATTCTTGTATAAGAAGTATTTAAGTGTATGCAATGTCTATTTGTGAGCAGTAGTCTTGTATAAGAAGTATTTAAGTTTATGCAATGTCTATGTGTGGACAGTAGTCTTGTATAAGAAGTATTTAAGTTTATGCAATGTCTATGTGTGAGCAGTATTCTTGTATAAGAAGTATTAAAGTTTATGCCATGTCTATGTGTGAGCAGTATTCTTGTATAAGAAGTATTTAAGTGTATGCAATGTCTATGTGTGGACAGTAGTCTTGTATAAGAAGTATTTAAGTTTATGCAATGTCTATGTGTGAGCAGTAGTCTTGTATAAGAAGTATTTAAGTGTATGCAATGTCTATGTGTGAGCAGTAGTCTTGTATAAGAAGTATTTAAGTTTATGCAATGTCTATGTGTGGACAGTAGTCTTGTATAAGAAGTATTTAAGTTTATGCAATGTCTATGTGTGGACAGTAGTCTTGTATAAGAAGTATTTAAGTTTATGCAATGTCTATGTGTGAGCAGTAGTCTTGTATAAGAAGTATCTAAGTTTGTGCAATGTCTATGTGTGAGCAGTAGTCTTGTATAAGAAGTATTTAAGTTTATGCAATGTCTATGTGTGGACAGTAGTCTTGTATAAGAAGTATTTAAGTTTATGCAATGTCTATGTGTGGACAGTAGTCCTGTATAAGAAGTATTTAAGTTTATGCAATGTCTATGTGTGAGCAGTAGTCTTGTATAAGAAGTATTTAAGTTCATGCAATGTCTATGTGTGGACAGTAGTCTTGTATAAGAAGTATTTAAGTGTATGCAATGTCTATGTGTGGACAGTAGTCTTGTATAAGAAGTATTTAAGTTGATGCAATGTCTATGTGTGAGCAGTAGTCTTGTATAAGAAGTATTTAAGTTTATGCAATGTCTATGTGTGAGCAGTAGTCTTGATTAAGAAGTATTTAAGTTTATGCAATTTCTATGTGTGAGCAGTAGTCTTGTATAAGAAGTATTTAAGTGTATTCAATGTCTATGTGTGAGCAGTAGTCTTGTATAAGAAGTATTTAAGTTTATGCAATGTCTATGTGTGAGCAGTAGTCTTGTATAAGAAGTATTTAAGTTTATGCAATGTCTTTGTGTGAGCAGTAGTCTTGTATAAGAAGTATTTAAGTGTATGCAATGTCTATGTGTGAGCAGTAGTCTTGTATTAGAAGTATTTAAGTGTATGCAATGTCTATGTGTGAGCAGTAGTCTTGTATAAGAAGTATTTAAGTTTATGCAATGTCTATGTGTGAGCAGTAGTCTTGTATAAGAAGTATTCAAGTGTATGCAATGTCTATGTGTGAGCAGTAGTCTTGTATAAGAAGTATTTAAGTGTATGCAATGTCTATGTGTGAGCAGTAGTCTTGTATAAGAAGTATTTAAGTGTATGCAATGTCTATGTGTGAGCAGTAGTCTTGTATAAGAAGTATTTAAGTTTATGCAATGTCTATGTGTGAGCAGTAGTCTTGTATAAGAAGTATTTAAGTTTATGCAATGTCTATGTGTGGACAGTAGTCTTGTATAAGAAGTATTTAAGTTTATGCAATGTCTATGTGTGAGCAGTAGTCTTGTATAAGAAGTATTTAAGTGTATGCAATGTCTATGTGTGAGCAGTAGTCTTGTATAAGAAGTATTTAAGTTTATGCAATGTCTATGTGTGGACAGTAGTCTTGTATAAGAAGTATTTAAGTTTATGCAATGTCTATGTGTGAGCAGTAGTCTTGTATAAGAAGTATTTAAGTGTATGCAATGTCTATGTGTGAGCAGTATTCTTGTATAAGAAGTATTAAAGTTTATGCAATGTCTATGTGTGAGCAGTATTCTTGTATAAGAAGTATTAAAGTTTATGCAATGTCTATGTGTGAGCAGTATTCTTATATAAGAAGTATTAAAGTTTATGCAATGTCTATGTGTGAGCAGTATTCTTGTATAAGAAGTATTAAAGTTTATGCAATGTCTATGTGTGAGCAGTAGTCTTGTATAAGAAGTATTAAAGTTTATGCAATGTCTATGTGTGAGCAGTATTCTTGTATAAGAAGTATTTAAGTTTATGCAATGTCTATGTGTGAGCAGTAGTCTTGTATAAGAAGTATTTAAGTTTATGCAATGTCTATGTGTTAGCAGTAGTCTTGTATAAGAAGTATTAAAGTTTATGCAATGTCTATGTGTGAGCAGTAGTCTTGTATAAGAAGTATTTAAGTTTATGCAATGTCTATGTGTGAGCAGTAGTCTTGTATAAGAAGTATTTAAGTTTATGCAATGTCTATGTGTGGACAGTAGTCTTGTATAAGAAGTATTTAAGTTTATGCAATGTCTATGTGTGAGCAGTAGTCTTGTATAAGAAGTATTTAAGTTTATGCAATGTCTATGTGTGAGCAGTAGTCTTGTATAAGAAGTATTTAAGTTTATGCAATGTCTATGTGTGAGCAGTAGTCTTGTATAAGAAGTATTTAAGTTTATGCAATGTCTATGTGTGGACAGTAGTCTTGTATAAGAAGTATTTAAGTTTATGCAATGTCTATGTGTGGACAGTAGTCTTGTATAAGAAGTATTTAAGTTTATGCAATGTCTATGTGTGAGCAGTAGTCTTGTATAAGAAGTATCTAAGTTTATGCAATGTCTATGTGTGAGCAGTAGTCTTGTATAAGAAGTATTTAAGTTTATGCAATGTCTATGTGTGGATAGTAGTCTTGTATAAGAAGTATTTAAGTTTATGCAATGTCTATGTGTGGACAGTAGTCCTGTATAAGAAGTATTTAAGTTTATGCAATGTCTATGTGTGAGCAGTAGTCTTGTATAAGAAGTATTTAAGTTTATGCAATGTCTATGTGTGGACAGTAGTCTTGTATAAGAAGTATTTAAGTTTATGCAATGTCTATGTGTGAGCAGTAGTCTTGTATAAGAAGTATTTAAGTTTATGCAATGTCTATGTGTGAGCAGTAGTCTTGTATAAGAAGTATTTAAGTGTATTCAATGTCTATGTGTGAGCAGTAGTCTTGTATAAGAAGTATTTAAGTGTATGCAATGTCTATGTGTGAGCAGCAGTCTTGTATAAGAAGTATTTAAGTGTATGCAATGTCTATGTGTGAGCAGTAGTCTTGTATAAGAAGTATTTAAGTTTATGCAATGTCTATGTGTTAGCAGTAGTCTTGTATAAGAAGTATTTAAGTTTATGCAATGTCTTTGTGTGAGCAGTAGTCTTGTATAAGAAGTATTTAAGTGTATGCAATGTCTATGTGTGAGCAGTAGTCTTGTATAAGAAGTATTTAAGTGTATGCAATGTCTATGTGTGAGCAGTAGTCTTGTATAAGAAGTATTTAAGTTTATGCAATGTCTATGTGTGAGCAGTAGTCTTGTATAAGATGTATTCAAGTGTATGCAATGTCTATGTGTGAGCAGTAGTCTTGTATAAGAAGTATTTAAGTGTATGCGATGTCTATGTGTGAGCAGTAGTCTTGTATAAGAAGTATTTAAGTGTATGCAATGTCTATGTGTGAGCAGTAGTCTTGTATAAGAAGTATTTAAGTTTATGCAATGTCTATGTGTGAGCAGTAGTCTTGTATAAGAAGTATTTAAGTGTATGCAATGTCTATGTGTGAGCAGTAGTCTTGTATAAGAAGTATTTAAGTGTATGCAATGTCTATGTGTGGACAGTAGTCTTGTATAAGAAGTATTTAAGTTTATGCAATGTCTATGTGTGAGCAGTAGTCTTGTATAAGAAGTATTTAAGTTTATGCAATGTCTATGTGTGGACAGTAGTCTTGTATAAGAAGTATTTAAGTTTATGCAATGTCTATGTGTGGACAGTAGTCTTGTATAAGAAGTATTTAAGTTTATGCAATGTCTATGTGTGAGCAGTAGTCTTGTATAAGAAGTATCTAAGTTTATGCAATGTCTATGTGTGAGCAGAAGTCTTGTATAAGAAGTATTTAAGTTTATGCAATGTCTATGTGTGGACAGTAGTCTTGTATAAGAAGTATTTAAGTTTATGCAATGTCTATGTGTGGACAGTAGTCCTGTATAAGAAGTATTTAAGTTTATGCAATGTCTATGTGTGAGCAGTAGTCTTGTATAAGAAGTATTTAAGTTCATGCAATGTCTATGTGTGGACAGTAGTCTTGTATAAGAAGTATTTAAGTTTATGCAATGTCTATGTGTGGACAGTAGTCTTGTATAAGAAGTATTTAAGTTGATGCAATGTCTATGTGTGAGCAGTAGTCTTGTATAAGAAGTATTTAAGTTTATGCAATGTCTATGTGTGAGCAGTAGTCTTGTATAAGAAGTATTTAAGTTTATGCAATTTCTATGTGTGAGCAGTAGTCTTGTATAAGAAGTATTTAAGTGTATTCAATGTCTATGTGTGAGCAGTAGTCTTGTATAAGAAGTATTTAAGTTTATGCAATGTCTATGTGTGATCAGCAGTCTTGTATAAGAAGTATTTAAGTGTATGCAATGTCTATGTGTGAGCAGTATTCTTGTATAAGAAGTATTTAAGTTTATGCAATGTCTATGTGTGAGCAGTATTCTTGTATAAGAAGTATTTAAGTTTATGCAATGTCTATGTGTGATCAGCAGTCTTGTATAAGAAGTATTTAAGTGTATGCCATGTCTATGTGTGAGCAGTATTCTTGTATAAGAAGTATTTAAGTGTATTCAATGTCTATGTGTGGACAGTAGTCTTGTATAAGAAGTATTTAAGTGTATTCAATGTCTATGTGTGAGCAGTATTCTTGTATAAGAAGTATTAAAGTTTATGCAATGTCTATGTGTGAGCTTTATTCTTGTATAAGAAGTATTAAAGTTTCTGCAATGTCTATGTGTGAGCAGTAGTCTTGTATAAGAAGTATTAAAGTTTATGCAATGACTATGTGTGGACAGTAGTCTTGTATAAGAAGTATTTAAGTTTATGCAATGTCTATGTGTGGACAGTAGTCTTGTATAAGAAGTATTTAAGTGTATGCAATGTCTATGTGTGGACAGTAGTCTTGTATAAGAAGTATTTAAGTGTATTCAATGTCTATGTGTGAGCAGTATTCTTGTATAAGAAGTATTAAAGTTTATGCAATGTCTATGTGTGAGCAGTATTCTTGTATAAGAAGTATTTAAGTGTATGCAATGTCTATGTGTGAGCAGTATTCTTGTATAAGAAGTATTTAAGTGTATGCAATGTCTATTTGTGAGCAGTAGTCTTGTATAAGAAGTATTTAAGTTTATGCAATGTCTATGTGTGGACAGTAGTCTTGTATAAGAAGTATTTAAGTTTATGCAATGTCTATGTGTGAGCAGTATTCTTGTATAAGAAGTATTAAAGTTTATGCCATGTCTATGTGTGAGCAGTATTCTTGTATAAGAAGTATTTAAGTGTATGCAATGTCTATTTGTGAGCAGTAGTCTTGTATAAGAAGTATTTAAGTTTATGCAATGTCTATGTGTGGACAGTAGTCTTGTATAAGAAGTATTTAAGTTTATGCAATGTCTATGTGTGAGCAGTATTCTTGTATAAGAAGTATTAAAGTTTATGCCATGTCTATGTGTGAGCAGTATTCTTGTATAAGAAGTATTTAAGTGTATTCAATGTCTATGTGTGGACAGTAGTCTTGTATAAGAAGTATTTAAGTGTATTCAATGTCTATGTGTGAGCAGTATTCTTGTATAAGAAGTATTAAAGTTTATGCAATGTCTATGTGTGAGCTTTATTCTTGTATAAGAAGTATTAAAGTTTCTGCAATGTCTATGTGTGAGCAGTAGTCTTGTATAAGAAGTATTAAAGTTTATGCAATGACTATGTGTGGACAGTAGTCTTGTATAAGAAGTATTTAAGTTTATGCAATGTCTATGTGTGGACAGTAGTCTTGTATAAGAAGTATTTAAGTGTATGCAATGTCTATGTGTGGACAGTAGTCTTGTATAAGAAGTATTTAAGTTTATGCAATGTGTATGTGTGGACAGTAGTCTTGTATAAGAAGTATTTAAGTGTATGCAATGTCTATGTGTGAGCAGTAGTCTTGTATAAGAAGTATTTAAGTGTATGCAATGTCTATGTGTGAGCAGTAGTCTTGTATAAGAAGTATTTAAGTGTATGCAATGTCTATTTGTGAGCAGTAGTCTTGTATAAGAAGTATTTAAGTTTATGCAATGTCTATGTGTGGACAGTAGTCTTGTATAAGAAGTATTTAAGTTTATGCAATGTCTATGTGTGAGCAGTAGTCTTGTATAAGAAGTATTTAAGTGTATTCAATGTCTATGTGTGAGCAGTAGTCTTGTATAAGAAGTATTTAAGTGTATGCAATGTCTATGTGTGAGCAGTAGTCTTGTATAAGAAGTATTTAAGTTTATGCAATGTCTATGTGTGGACAGTAGTCTTGTATAAGAAGTATTTAAGTTTATGCAATGTCTATGTGTGAGCAGTAGTCTTGTATAAGAAGTATTTAAGTGTATTCAATGTCTATGTGTGAGCAGTAGTCTTGTATAAGAAGTATTTAAGTGTATGCAATGTCTATGTGTGAGCAGTAGTCTTGTATAAGAAGTATTTAAGTGTATTCAATGTCTATGTGTGAGCAGTAGTCTTGTATAAGAAGTATTTAAGTTTATGCAATGTCTATGTGTGGACAGTAGTCTTGTATAAGAAGTATTTAAGTTTATGCAATGTCTATGTGTGAGCAGTAGTCTTGTATAAGAAGTATTTAAGTTTATGCAATGTCTATGTGTGAGCAGTAGTCTTGTATAAGAAGTATTTAATTTTATGCAATGTCTATGTGTGAGCAGTAGTCTTGTATAAGAAGTATTTAAGTTTATGCAATGTCTATGTGTGGACAGTAGTCTTGTATAAGAGGTATTTAAGTTTATGCAATGTCTATGTGTGAGCAGTAGTCTTGTATAAGAAGTATTTAAGTGTATTCAATGTCTATGTGTGAGCAGTAGTCTTGTATAAGAAGTATTTAAGTTTATGCAATGTCTATGTGTGGACAGTAGTCTTGTATAAGAAGTATTTAAGTGTATTCAATGTCTATGTGTGAGCAGTAGTCTTGTATAAGAAGTATTTAAGTTTATGCAATGTCTATGTGTGGACAGTAGTCTTGTATAAGAAGTATTTAAGTTTATGCAATGTCTATGTGTGAGCAGTAGTCTTGTATAAGAAGTATCTAAGTTTATGCAATGTCTATGTGTGAGCAGAAGTCTTGTATAAGAAGTATTTAAGTTTATGCAATGTCTATGTGTGGACAGTAGTCTTGTATAAGAAGTATTTAAGTTTATGCAATGTCTATGTGTGGACAGTAGTCCTGTATAAGAAGTATTTAAGTTTATGCAATGTCTATGTGTGAGCAGTAGTCTTGTATAAGAAGTATTTAAGTTCATGCAATGTCTATGTGTGGACAGTAGTCTTGTATAAGAAGTATTTAAGTTTATGCAATGTCTATGTGTGGACAGTAGTCTTGTATAAGAAGTATTTAAGTTGATGCAATGTCTATGTGTGAGCAGTAGTCTTGTATAAGAAGTATTTAAGTTTATGCAATGTCTATGTGTGAGCAGTAGTCTTGTATAAGAAGTATTTAAGTTTATGCAATTTCTATGTGTGAGCAGTAGTCTTGTATAAGAAGTATTTAAGTGTATTCAATGTCTATGTGTGAGCAGTAGTCTTGTATAAGAAGTATTTAAGTTTATGCAATGTCTATGTGTGATCAGCAGTCTTGTATAAGAAGTATTTAAGTGTATGCAATGTCTATGTGTGAGCAGTATTCTTGTATAAGAAGTATTTAAGTTTATGCAATGTCTATGTGTGAGCAGTATTCTTGTATAAGAAGTATTTAAGTTTATGCAATGTCTATGTGTGATCAGCAGTCTTGTATAAGAAGTATTTAAGTGTATGCCATGTCTATGTGTGAGCAGTATTCTTGTATAAGAAGTATTTAAGTGTATTCAATGTCTATGTGTGGACAGTAGTCTTGTATAAGAAGTATTTAAGTGTATTCAATGTCTATGTGTGAGCAGTATTCTTGTATAAGAAGTATTAAAGTTTATGCAATGTCTATGTGTGAGCTTTATTCTTGTATAAGAAGTATTAAAGTTTCTGCAATGTCTATGTGTGAGCAGTAGTCTTGTATAAGAAGTATTAAAGTTTATGCAATGACTATGTGTGGACAGTAGTCTTGTATAAGAAGTATTTAAGTTTATGCAATGTCTATGTGTGGACAGTAGTCTTGTATAAGAAGTATTTAAGTGTATGCAATGTCTATGTGTGGACAGTAGTCTTGTATAAGAAGTATTTAAGTGTATTCAATGTCTATGTGTGAGCAGTATTCTTGTATAAGAAGTATTAAAGTTTATGCAATGTCTATGTGTGAGCAGTATTCTTGTATAAGAAGTATTTAAGTGTATGCAATGTCTATGTGTGAGCAGTATTCTTGTATAAGAAGTATTTAAGTGTATGCAATGTCTATTTGTGAGCAGTAGTCTTGTATAAGAAGTATTTAAGTTTATGCAATGTCTATGTGTGGACAGTAGTCTTGTATAAGAAGTATTTAAGTTTATGCAATGTCTATGTGTGAGCAGTATTCTTGTATAAGAAGTATTAAAGTTTATGCCATGTCTATGTGTGAGCAGTATTCTTGTATAAGAAGTATTTAAGTGTATGCAATGTCTATTTGTGAGCAGTAGTCTTGTATAAGAAGTATTTAAGTTTATGCAATGTCTATGTGTGGACAGTAGTCTTGTATAAGAAGTATTTAAGTTTATGCAATGTCTATGTGTGAGCAGTATTCTTGTATAAGAAGTATTAAAGTTTATGCCATGTCTATGTGTGAGCAGTATTCTTGTATAAGAAGTATTTAAGTGTATTCAATGTCTATGTGTGGACAGTAGTCTTGTATAAGAAGTATTTAAGTGTATTCAATGTCTATGTGTGAGCAGTATTCTTGTATAAGAAGTATTAAAGTTTATGCAATGTCTATGTGTGAGCTTTATTCTTGTATAAGAAGTATTAAAGTTTCTGCAATGTCTATGTGTGAGCAGTAGTCTTGTATAAGAAGTATTAAAGTTTATGCAATGACTATGTGTGGACAGTAGTCTTGTATAAGAAGTATTTAAGTTTATGCAATGTCTATGTGTGGACAGTAGTCTTGTATAAGAAGTATTTAAGTGTATGCAATGTCTATGTGTGGACAGTAGTCTTGTATAAGAAGTATTTAAGTTTATGCAATGTGTATGTGTGGACAGTAGTCTTGTATAAGAAGTATTTAAGTGTATGCAATGTCTATGTGTGAGCAGTAGTCTTGTATAAGAAGTATTTAAGTGTATGCAATGTCTATGTGTGAGCAGTAGTCTTGTATAAGAAGTATTTAAGTGTATGCAATGTCTATTTGTGAGCAGTAGTCTTGTATAAGAAGTATTTAAGTTTATGCAATGTCTATGTGTGGACAGTAGTCTTGTATAAGAAGTATTTAAGTTTATGCAATGTCTATGTGTGAGCAGTAGTCTTGTATAAGAAGTATTTAAGTGTATTCAATGTCTATGTGTGAGCAGTAGTCTTGTATAAGAAGTATTTAAGTGTATGCAATGTCTATGTGTGAGCAGTAGTCTTGTATAAGAAGTATTTAAGTTTATGCAATGTCTATGTGTGGACAGTAGTCTTGTATAAGAAGTATTTAAGTTTATGCAATGTCTATGTGTGAGCAGTAGTCTTGTATAAGAAGTATTTAAGTGTATTCAATGTCTATGTGTGAGCAGTAGTCTTGTATAAGAAGTATTTAAGTGTATGCAATGTCTATGTGTGAGCAGTAGTCTTGTATAAGAAGTATTTAAGTGTATTCAATGTCTATGTGTGAGCAGTAGTCTTGTATAAGAAGTATTTAAGTTTATGCAATGTCTATGTGTGGACAGTAGTCTTGTATAAGAAGTATTTAAGTTTATGCAATGTCTATGTGTGAGCAGTAGTCTTGTATAAGAAGTATTTAAGTTTATGCAATGTCTATGTGTGAGCAGTAGTCTTGTATAAGAAGTATTTAATTTTATGCAATGTCTATGTGTGAGCAGTAGTCTTGTATAAGAAGTATTTAAGTTTATGCAATGTCTATGTGTGGACAGTAGTCTTGTATAAGAGGTATTTAAGTTTATGCAATGTCTATGTGTGAGCAGTAGTCTTGTATAAGAAGTATTTAAGTGTATTCAATGTCTATGTGTGAGCAGTAGTCTTGTATAAGAAGTATTTAAGTTTATGCAATGTCTATGTGTGGACAGTAGTCTTGTATAAGAAGTATTTAAGTGTATTCAATGTCTATGTGTGAGCAGTAGTCTTGTATAAGAAGTATTTAAGTTTATGCAATGTCTATGTGTGGACAGTAGTCTTGTATAAGAAGTATTTAAGTTTATGCAATGTCTATGTGTGAGCAGTAGTCTTGTATAAGAAGTATTTAAGTTGATGCAATGTCTATGTGTGAGCAGTAGTCTTGTATAAGAAGTATTTAAGTTTATTCAATGTCTATGTGTGAGCAGTAGTCTTGTATAAGAAGTATTTAAGTTTATGCAATGTCTATGTGTGGACAGTAGTCTTGTATAAGAAGTATTTAAGTTTATGCAATGTCTATGTGTGAGCAGTAGTCTTGTATAAGAAGTATTTAAGTGTATTCAATGTCTATGTGTGAGCAGTAGTCTTGTATAAGAAGTATTTAAGTTTATGCAATGTCTATGTGTGAGCAGTAGTCTTGTATAAGAAGTATTTAAGTGTATTCAATGTCTATGTGTGAGCAGTAGTCTTGTATAAGAAGTATTTAAGTGTATGCAATGTCTATGTGTGGACAGTAGTCTTGTATAAGAAGTATTTAAGTGTATGCAATGTCTATGTGTGAGCAGTAGTCTTGTATAAGAAGTATTTAAGTTTATGCAATGTCTATGTGTGGACAGTAGTCTTGTATAAGAAGTATTTAAGTGTATTCAATGTCTATGTGTGAGCAGTAGTCTTGTATAAGAAGTATTTAAGTTTATGCAATGTCTATGTGTGGACAGTAGTCTTGTATAAGAAGTATTTAAGTTTATTCAATGTCTATGTGTGGACAGTAGTCTTGTATAAGAAGTATTTAAGTTTATTCAATGTCTATGTGTGGACAGTAGTCTTGTATAAGAAGTATTTAAGTTTATGCAATGTCTATGTGTGGACAGTAGTCTTGTATAAGAAGTATTTAAGTTTATGCAATGTCTATGTGTGGACAGTAGTCTTGTATAAGAAGTATTTAAGTTTATTCAATGTCTATGTGTGGACAGTAGTCTTGTATAAGAAGTATTTAAGTTTATTTAATGTCTATGTGTGGACAGTAGTCTTGTATAAGAAGTATTTAAGTTTATTCAATGTCTATGTGTGAGCAGTAGTCTTGTATAAGAAGTATTTAAGTTTATTCAATGTCTATGTGTGGACAGTAGTCTTGTATAAGAAGTATTTAAGTTTATTTAATGTCTATGTGTGGACAGTAGTCTTGTATAAGAAGTATTTAAGTTTATTCAATGTCTATGTGTGAGCAGTAGTCTTGTATAAGAAGTATTTAAGTTTATTTAATGTCTATGTGTGAGCAGTAGTCTTGTATAAGAAGTATTTAAGTTTATTTAATGTCTATGTGTGAGCAGTAGTCTTGTATAAGAAGTATTTAAGTTTATTTAACATCCATATGTGAGCATTATTCTTCTGCTTATGGGACTGTTGACCTTCCGAATGTAAAACTGTTTTTCCACCTAACACAACGTGTAAACTTCAGCCTATGGATCAAGGAATTATTCAAACTTTAAAACTCAAATATCGCAAGCGACAGTTACGCCACATTCTTAATCAGCTGGACAAAACCACAAAGACAGGATTTACTAAAAGGAAACAACGTTTTAAATGCTATTTACTGGGTAAACAGTTCATGTAATGAAGTAAAACCTGAAACCATCCAAGAGTGTTTTAAGCATTGTGGCTTTTTGGACTTATGTCCAGTGTAGTGATCGTTCCCAGCTAGTTAATGATGACGATGATGACGATGATGAAGAAGATGATGATGTGCCTTTGTCGGATTTAAAATTAGCACACGAACTGTTTGGCGTTGCATACAAAGACTTAAGTGACATTGACAAAAATCTTTTCACAGCTCATGCACAAACAGTTGACTGGAGTTTGAGTGCTAGTGAAGTTCTGGACTCCTTTCGTGAAGCAGAACACTGTGATAGTGATGATGATGATGACAGTGATTCAGTAACTTGTGCTCATGCTAATGACTGCTTGAACAAACTCAGATATTTGGCATTATCAAAAGGAAACTCTATTATAATTCATCATCTAGCTGACATTGAAGTTAATTTCCATTTCCATTGATCAGAAACAGACCAAAATCTCAGATTTTTTTTAAATAGTTTAATTAGCCATCCGTTCTTCTAAAGAGCGATTATTTTACTTGAACTATATCTTAACATTTTAAAAATCATGTTTCATGAATCATTTTTATGTTTTATAAATGTTTAATATTTTTATGCACAAAGTACTGCTTTTAAAATGCTAATTATGCCACAGTTACATTTGTAATTTTATGAATCGTTTAACTTCATAATTAAATGTTCAAAATTCTGCAATTTTTTTTATATCCCAGTATGTAACTCCAATCCTTAGTTAAACGACCATCTGTCTTCAGAGACCACATTTTCATTCTCCCTTGAGTGGTCGCTTAAGACAGGTATTGCTGTATAAGAAGTATTTGAGTTTATTCGTTGTCTAGGTGTGAGCAGTATTCTTATATAAGAAGTCCTTATGTTTATTATATGTCCATGTGTGAGAAGTGGGTCTAATGTTTATAGTGTTTAGATTTATTGAAAAATTCAGTTGTGAGTTTCATTAAAATGTGGATCCAGTCTTTCCCAGTCTCTCTGAAAGAGGATTTGTCGTTGGTTTACATCAATGCAATGTTCAAATAGTAGATTTTTTAGACTTGTCTAAAACTTTAGTTTTACAACATAGTTAATACGACAAGGTGAGCTATGGAACATTTCAATCATGGTCAATGACAGTTAAACCTGTGAACAACGGCCATCCAAGACAAAATGTGGCATTTATTGACAGGTGGCCTGTACTCGGATGTATTTTTGTTCTAAATAATCCGAATGACGGTTTTCAAAAGTGGCCTTTATCAACAGGGTAGCCTTTATTCGGAGGTGGCTGCCATTTTACTGTATTTATGAACCGAAATCGTAACAAATTTCAATATAAAGTACAGTTCTCTTGTGGTACATGTATGGATTGGCTGGGTCTGAACTGACTGAAGAAGCTAAGTTAGAATAAATATTATTTTATCGTTCATTTCCAAAAACTAGCCTAAGTAAGTTCAGTTATCATGAGTACTTTCAGTACTTTGATTACAGTAAATATTACAGTCAATCAGAAAAACTCGGCATATGTCTTAAACTCTCGTTATCATAAAGTAAAAGAACAACAGCCTAAATGTGTCTATGGCGACTACTAAAAAAACACAAACATCACTCGATATATGAAAACATTCGAGGGTAATTCAAAGAATATAACATTTTAAATACAGCCTTTAAATTACTCTGTCAAGAAAAACTAGTTAAATAATCAACAGCTGAAGTTTAAGATATATAAAAAAAGATTATGAGAATGATATAAAATTTTATAATCTCGGTTTTTAATCATTATTAGTTCCGTTTGGGGAAGAATACTCGATGGATGTCATTAGAGTAAATTTACCAAAATACCGAAAGGTATCAAAAGCTACGTCACGACAGAATGTTCTTATTAATTCCTATATGAGCAGTGAGTCGACTTACCTCGGCCAAGTTCTCGGATTTAGGTAAGTATATAACTAATTGTTAATTACACTTCAGTTTTGAATCAATATTTAAGTATGGGGTGATATGATTATATATTGATTAATTTGAAATTTTATTGTATAAATCTGACAAGATCTTATATTTCATTATAATTCTCATTGACAATTTCATGGACGAATTAATAGAACTAACACGTTTATGTGTGGTCATTTCGGAACCAGAGTTCGGTTCAATCGCTTTCGGTTCATGGCTGAATTCAAATATCAATATGGTAAGTTATATCATAACTGGATGCATATTTTAATTTACTTTATTTCAGGAATGATACGTTTTATTTCTACGAGCCCTTGTGGTATTTCGGCTTATGGAAATTTTACGAGTCCCCGTACAAGGAGTGCGATGTTCGTGGAAGTATAACCTGCAGGTTAGAATCACTTGAAATAGTTACACTTCATATCACTCTACACTCCGTACTACTTAAATAGTTACACTTCATATCACTCTACACTCCGCAATACTTAGATAGTTAACGTATGTTTCCATGACCATGGTATATTATTAGGTAACGTATGTTTCCATGCCCATGGTATATTGTTAGGTAACGTATGTTTCCATGGCCATGGTACAAATTTAGGTAACGTATATTTCCATGGCCATGGTATATTGTTAGGTAACGTTTGTTTCCATGGCCATATTACATTGTTAGTTAACGTATGTTTCCATGGCCATGGGGTATTGTTAGGTAACGTATGTTTCCATGACCATGGTATATTGTTAGGTAACGTATGTTTCCATGGCCATAGTACATTGTAAGGTAACGTATGTTTCCATGCCCATGGTATATTGTTAGGTAACGTATGTTTCGATGACCATGGTATATTGTTAGGTAACGTATGTTTCCATGACCATGGTATATTGTTAGGTAACGTATGTTTCCATGGCCATAGTACATTGTAAGGTAACGTATGTTTCCATGCCCAGGGTATATTGTTAGGTAACGTATGTTTCGATGACCATGGTATATTGTTAGGTAACGTATGTTTCGATGACCATGGTATATTGTTAGGTAACGTATGTTTCCATGGCCATGGTATATTGTTAGGTAACGTATGTTTTCATGGCCATATTACATTGTAAGGTAACGTATGTTTTCATGGCCATGGTATATTGTTAGGTAACGTATGTTTTCATGGCCATATTACATTGTAAGGTAACGTATGTTTCCATGGACATGGTATATTGTTAGGTAACGTATGTTTTCATGGCCATATTACATTGTTAGGTAACGTATGTTTCGATGACCATTGTATATTGTTAGGTAACGTATATTTCCATGGCCATGGTATATTGTTAGGTAAAGTTTGTTTCCATGGCCATGGTATATTGTTAGGTAACGTATGTTTTCATGGCCATATTACATTGTAAGGTAACGTATGTTTCCATGGCAATATTACATTGTTAGGTAACGTATGTTTCCATGCCCATGGTATATTGTTAGGTAACGTATGTTTTCATGGCCATATTACATTGTAAGGTAACGTATGTTTTCATGGCCATGGTATATTGTAACGTATGTTTCCATGGCCATGGTATATTGTTAGGTAACGTATGTTTCCATGCCCATGGTATATTGTAAGGTAACGTATGTTTCCATGGCCATATTACATTGTAAGGTAACGTATGTTTCCATGCCCATGGTATATTGTAAGGTAACGTATGTTTTCATGACCATGGTATATTGTTAGGTAACATATGTTTCCATGCCCATGGTATATTGTTAGGTAACGTATGTTTTCATGGCCGTATTACATAATTTACACTGTAAGGTAACGTATGTTTTCATGGCCATGGTATATTGTAACGTAACGTATGTTTCCATGGCCATGGTATAGGCCATGGTATATTGTTAGGTAACGTAAGTTTTCGTGGCCATGGTAAAATGTAAGGTAATGTTGCTTCAATGGTATTTCTTTTTACTTCACTTCACAAGTGATGCATTCTTTAATATCAAATCGTTATTATCAATAACATTTCAAAACTAGTTTAAACCTTCTGTAGCTGTGTTGAAGAACGCTTTAAGGCAGCACCCCTCAATTTCTGTGATGCTCAGTAAGAATAACATACCATAGTTTGCCACTCAGTAGTACATGGATTTCTTTCTTCTCGCTATCATGACGTCACAGATAAATAATATTAAAATTTCATCTCCCTTTATGTACTGTTCAATTATCTAAGAAATCAGAACGTTTTTTATCAAATATACATGTACAATGTATACCCTTATTTTTGGTGTAGTAGGTATTTTTGGTGAAGGTGGTATTCTTTGGTGAAGGTGGTATTCTTTGGTGAAGTTGGTATTTTTGGTGTAGTAGGTATTTTTGGTGAAGGTGGTATTCTTTGGTGAAGTTGGTATTTTTGGTGAGGTTGGTATTTTTGGTGAAGGTGGTATTCTTTGGTGAAGTTGGTATTTTTGGTGAGGTTGGTATTTTTGGTGAAGGTGGTATTTTTGATGAAGGTGGTATTTTTTAAGAAAGACGGTATTTTTGGGGGGGTATTTTTGGGGAAAGTGGTATATTGGGGGGGGGAAGAACATGGTATTTGGGGGGGTATTTTTGGGGGGAAGGTTGTATTTTTGTGATGGTTTATTGTTGGGGCAAGTTGGTTGTTTTTTGGGGGTGATAATTGTGTGAGGAAGGTTGTACTTTAGGTGAAACATGGTATTTTGGGGGGATATTGTATTTTTTAAGGGGGAAGGTGTTTTTGTGGTGTTGTTAGGGGATGGTTGTATTTAGGGTTTGTATTTTGGGGGGAAGGTGGTATTTTTGAGGCAAAGGTGGTATTTTTGTGAAAGTGGTATTCTTTAGGCGTTTCTTTTTTATCTATCTTCCCATTTCAGGTAAAACAGTAGCTTGGTACTCCCTGAATGCTGATACATTTATTCAAACTACAAATGTATAATATTTCAAAAATTCAGTCAAACTTTCAAAGAAACTCTGTATAACAGATCCAGAAACTTTTAACAAATTTGACACATGTGCAGAAACTGAATAAGTAAATAAATATTCAAACATTTATCTATCTATATTTTCAGCTACAATGTGCCTACAGATATACTGATTGATGTCCTAACAGACATTTATAGATGTGACTTCAGCAGAATAAGTAACCTAGTGGTCTCTCATGTTCATCCAGTATGGCGGTACGTGTTTTTATACAATATAATGTAGAGATACTTTTCAGAATTTGACATTTATACAAAAACGTCTATTGTTAAACATCTCCTTTCTTAATTCTTAAGCCCTCAAGGAATTATAAATAGTCAAGCCTTTTCTTACTCTATTTTCATTCTGAGGTATTATAATTTTGGACTTGTATTTAAGTCATCCACCACAGGTGTAGCCAACAATGAAAAAATAACCGCTAAAGTGTTTTACTTCTGTAATAAATTTATTTTATGACAAACTGAATGTTTGAGGAACTAAAGATAAATGAGTTAAAATCAGATTTTATCATAAAATTATAACATTTAAATAAATCATTCAAAATCACCTCTTTTTTGCTTTACGAGGGCACATCATTTCAATAATACAAGTATTTGTTTATCAAGAAAATGCATAGCCCGCCCAGTTAGCTCAGTAGATAGAGTGTTGGTCTACTGATCAAGAGGTTGTGAGTTCGAAGCCCAGGGGAGGCTCACACTGTCCATGACAAATTTGGCTTAAGATATTACATCCTATATTAAATTGTCCTCCAATTCTGAATTAAGTGCTTTGTACTGGTTAAGGCCTAAATGAAGTCTAAGGAAGCTAGTTAGAATAACTGTCCGCCATGATATAACTGAAATAATTTTGAAAGTAGCATTATAAATCAAAGAAATAATTAAAAATATAAGAAATGCATCAAAAGTATTATTCAATAGGGGGTATCATATCGCTATGAAATTGTTCAGATCTGACAGATTGAATTCTTGAAAGAAGACTGTTGAATGTAAATGTATATTCTGCTTTATTTTAAGGTCCTAGTTGGAAGATCTACCGGAATTGTATCACAAAGGAATCAACTTCTAAAGGAAAATGTTTACAAAGATTAGAAGAGAAATGTAAATCTGCCGACCATGTGGTTACGTATCACGTCAGGCTCACTGGAAACACTTTTAGAACGTTTTCACAACCTCAAAGTTCTACATTTATACCGAGATCCCAGAGCTGTTGTTAGCAGTCGAATGAAGTGGCCCAATTATCCAATAGGGAATGTATTCCAAAATGCCAGAATTTTGTGTGATAAAATGTTAGTGGATTTATTAGGAGGTATAAAAATGGCGGAGAGATTCAAGAATAGATATAAATTCATCTTTTACGAAGACATTTTACATGACACAACTAAGAAAGTTGCATTATTGTTTGATTATCTTGGTATGCAACATATAACAGTGAACACTAAAACTAATATAAGGGATGATAAGTCATCCATTCTAACCAAATATCCACAGGAATTACGCACAAGGCAAGACAACAATGCATTTTGGTGGCAGTACAATCTGTCGTATGATATTGTTAATATTATACATTCACAGTGTAGAGACATCACTGTCATTTTTAATTTGACACATTTCAAAACTGCAATTTTACTACAAAACGTCTACGCCATCCATTGTTTTGCCTGACTTCTTTCAGTTAATTAAATGATAATTTTCTACTTCCTACAAACAACATGAAAAGTTTCCACTGTACTCCTGTGATAGAATCTACAGAGATTTATCATGTATAAGTTATGGTAACTTATGATAATCTCCTTAGATTCTATTGATATACAAATTGATATGTATTTGCATATCTTTTCTTACTTCCAAACCTTTTCATTTGTATGTGTATGATCACTTTAACATGCTAGCCCTTTAACATTTTCCCTGTATTGCAGAATCAAGGTTTTTCATTTTAAGACTATGTACAACCATATCAATCACAATCAGAATGTTGTATATTTCACACACAAAAAAAAAAGAACAAAACAAGAGCTTTTTGAATACTTCTTTACTTTCCACAAGAAATAGCACTTACAATACATAGACACATTTCTTTGTTGAACACAGTACACATTAACAAAATATAATCCTGTAACACATCTTCAATCTTTTCTTATTCAAAGTAACTTGAAGCTTCAATGTTCTGATGTCTGTAATAATAATACAGCCAAGATAGGGTGAAAGATTGTCTGAACTAC
This sequence comes from Lutraria lutraria, assembly GCA_964023205.1. Taxonomy (NCBI): domain Eukaryota; kingdom Metazoa; phylum Mollusca; class Bivalvia; order Venerida; family Mactridae; genus Lutraria; species Lutraria lutraria. The sequence goes on along the minus strand of OZ026848.1, from coordinate 33,408,789 downwards.
CAGATTGGTATGAAACAGCCAGCGCTTAAATCAGAAGTAATACCACTAGTATAGTATTTAGGACAATCTTTTCATAGACAGTCAATTACACATACCACAGTGACACAATTACACATCACCCTGCATCACAATTTAATAAAACACATCCATACTAGATGAGGCATCAATATTATTTACAAAATATCATCCAGTTTATATTTTGTTTAAATCAATCAATCTATAATCATCACAAGCACCATGATCAGTCAAATCAAGTAGAGTCCAAACCTATAACAATATCAGTGACAAATCCTCCATCCTATATGCACAGCCATCGCAATCCCTCCTGAAGGAAACCTTTAAGAATGGTCAATTACTTCTTAGTACTGAGTCAAATGATGAAAAATTAGCTCTATACATATAATTGACAGTCATACCAAGTCTCTCTGACAAAGTGACACAATTGGGCCATCCATAAAAAAATGTTTGTTTCTGGTAAACCTACCAAGAGAATTTTCAGCGGGTAGGTAGATAGGTAGGTAGATAGGTAGGAAATTTTATTGTGTACAATTTATTTTCTACACTGATCCAAAATACCTTTCAAAATGCTATTCATATACTGAAAAAAAAAATACCCAAAAGAAAAAGAAACAGTAGGGTTGATTTTGGTGTGTAGGTAGCATAACCCCAAAACAACATATTTTTTAAAGATGACCTTATCATGGGATTAAGTCTTTCTGTCAGTACAAAAATATAATAACATTAATGAACACTCCTTGAAGGTGATATTTTATTATAAAAATGCCACAGCACTATCATCTGTTGTCTCTTCAAGATCGGAGATTTTCCATTGATTTTTTCGTCCAAACTCGTACATTTCTTTGACCACTTTTCGTACTTTGTCCATGCCTTCTTTTGACATCTCTTGGTACTTCAGGTAGAGCTGTAAGGCCGTCCTAGCATCTTCTACAGAGTCGTGTGTCACAGACTGTATGTTAATTTCTGAAATAAATAGATATACAATATTATAGATTTATCAGATTTTAAGCCAAAGCTATACTAGGACTTTTCATTATTTTAAAACTATAGCTTAGTAATATACAGGTATCAATAAATACTAGTAAACAACTTCATCCTTTTTACACCATGTCTCAAAATTTATCAAAGTCTAGATTTTTTTCATTTAAATGATTTTATGCTTGTGAACCAATGGCGTTGCTCAGGTTCTTCGTGATGATTTTGTTCATGACCTTGCTTCTGAGGTCATTTGACCCGTGTTGGTGCAATTCATGAGAAATTGGCAGTTCCAAGCAGAGAACAAGGTAAGTATTGGTACAGAATCGACTTATTTAGATCATTAGTGACATACTGGTAATTTGTACTCACTTAAGAAATACCAAGCCAGGAACTTGAGTGAAATCATTCTTTGACGATGAAGATGAAATAACTCGACAGTATCAATAATCTGATCCTTTGGAACCTGAAACATTCAATATATACATTATACATATCTCTTATCATTTAAACAACAATGTTATACCAGGGGAGAGAACATCCATATCATCATCCACTAACTCAAACCTTGACTTAGCACAATACATCAAGACAAATCTTTCCTCAAAAACACTAAAATTTAAAGCAATTAATACAGACATAATTTATTGATAACATTCATTATGATAGAACAGGAAACATCCATGAATATCTATAACAGAACTGAAAACAACATGAATATCTATAACTGAACTGAAAACAACATGAATATTTATTATATAATTGATAACCTACATGAATATTTATGACTCTGAAATCTTTCTTCAGACCATGACCAACAAAGATGACACCAACATCGACGAGATATCGTATCTTCTGATAAGTAGCTTTCAATGTTGTAAGATGACGATTGGATACTGCAGGGTCAAGGTCACCCGGCTTGATACCAGAGTATTGCGTAAGATAATCCACAACCTGTCAATTACAAAAATAAGAATAATGAAAAACTTACATTTACAAAAAACCTTGTGATTGGTCAATTCTAAGACTGAGCTCAAGGATAACCAATCAGATGCTTATGTTTAAAGACTGGACCTAAAATATTTACTCAAATTTCTTATCTTCCAAATTGGTTCATATGTATAACAGTACTTATAATATTATATCAAGTATAGTAATATAATTCTTACTTCTATGAAGTAGACATTTAATTATGAATGATTTCAAGCCATTCTAAATCTTACAAGAGAAACATAACAAAAATTGAAAATCCACAATTCTAGTTATTTTAACTCTTGTTTTTAATTAGTCACTCATACACATATATTTGGTTTTACAAGGTAAAACTTTTACAGAAATTATCAAAGTGAAAAGAAGTTAGATAAACTAAAACATTTTTAATGACTTTAGAGATACAAACCTGTTCGTGAGAACATATATAATCATCAATGAAAGGCTCTCCCAAATTTTCTCCTTGACTGAAATTTTCACAGACAAAACTGATAATACTGTTTCTTGAGAGGTGACTTTTTCTAATGTGTCACAAAAAATGGTAAAATACATGTTTTTACTATCTTCCATAATAATTATTGTTATGATTTCTTGGATACAGCTCATATAATTTAAGTGAAAGATTAACTGCAGTTTGATATGAACAATCATTGCTTGAAATAGATCAACCAACTAAATGTTTGGACAATTGCAACCAAAAACAATTTGTAGACTTAAGGACTGTAACATGTATATACCTACCCTCTTATACACGTAATTCTCGCCACGGACATATGACTGGGTCGTAATGTAGATCTCGTACCATCACTCCTCAATTCTGATTCCTCCTGCAATATCAAATCAATTATACCCACCAAATGAATAATACACCATATACCAAACTATAGTATAAATTGTTGTTAAGAAAAAAAGCTTATGATACTGCTGCAGTGCTGATCATGTGATAATAAAAATCCAAGATGGCAGGAAAATTGTAATATTCAATGATTCAAGATTATAAAACATGAGATCTGTCTCCAAGCTAAAATCTCATATCTTGTCTTTTAGTATTCCTAGATTTATAATGATCAGTCAATACTGATATTATTGATAAACCATCCTGACAGCATAATTAGATCTGAATATGTAATCAGACATAAATCAGCTCAATCAGACATAAATCAGCTCAATCAGACATAAATCAGCTCAATCAGACATAAATCAGCTCAATCAGACATAAATCAGCTCAATCATTCCAATCATAACACATGAGAATGGAATTTAAATTTGAGCTCAGATTGTTCTTATGTTTTATAAGCTAGGGACCTGGTCTTTGACAGTATCTATCCTCTATCCCCTATCCTCATTTAAACTATAGTTATAACAAACTCTATACTGTGACATGTACAGTAAACAAACAAGAGTACCAAAACGTCACAAAATATGTCTGTCTAAATTATCTGACGAGCATTGAATGGAAATTGTTCAACTTAGAGATTGGACATGCTCTATTTCAGTATTTTTGGAAACTGACGATAGTTCAGCATTCGTGTCACTTGCTCTGAGCGAATGAATTATAAAGCGGACCAAAGTGCTACATTTTTCTAATTCCACCATTAAACTAGTTCCCGTTCCATGTTACAGTGCAAGTCTATGTAAGTTTAGTTTCATTGAGTACTTTCAGTACTTTGATTAATGAATTAGAGGCCATAATTTTCAGTCAATAGTTTGCTTTGGTTGGTCAGCAAACATTACCAAAATATGACTGAATAGGAATATTGCAACTCAAAGAATGGATAACAAATTGACAAATTTGACTGAATATATTTCATCCTATGTTAAATTGTCCTCTATCTCTCAATTAAGCAAGGTAGCTTGGTAGTAGATTGAGAATAGAATGAGAATGTGGTTAGTACTGGTTAATGTCTAAGTCCAGGGAAGCTGGTTAGGATAACTGTCCGCCAGGATATGACTGAAATAATGTTAAAAATGGCATTAAATCCAATGAAATAAATAAATGTAACATGGCTGGTCAGTATAGATTTACAAAAAGTTCAGAAGAAAACATTACCTGATTGAGGGACACAAATTCAGCATCAAGACCAAATATATCTCCTTCTTTTGGTGACTCTTCATCTGCTAGAGGAGAGAATGTTAGCTTTCTACGTTTTGGGTTGATTAGCGTTGATTCATCAGATAACACAGAACATGTTATAGGGTTCAGCACTGAAAATATCAAATAATTGAATGTCATTAAAAATTAATCATAACTAAAAAATCATATTTTTTTATCCCCCGTCAAAGGCAGAGGGGTATATAAGTTTGGCGTTGTCTGTCCGGCTGTTCTTCTGTCTGCCAGTCTGTTTCATTAGTCCACATAAAACCATCTTTGTGTGCAGACACTCAACTATAGTCAATGAATCTATTTTGTGATTAAAAATTTGAAAAATGCTATACGTCTGGCGTCTATACATAGAGAAAATGAAGACAATCTGTTTGACCAAAGGTCAGTAAAAAGGTTTACATCATATTCAACTTATAACTTGTAGAAACACAGGATTTTCAAACATTTGTCATTCCTTCCTGTTCCCTGACAACAGTGCTCTCAGTACTTTGATTTATAATTAAACAGATGGCTCAGATTTCCAATTTTCTACTTTCTAATCCATGAAAAAGGTGACTGACACATGAAGAACATTCTTCTAGTGAGTGGTTCATCTTTTATTAAATATTAAGAGCAGTAGTCAGAACAACACACAGTTTGGTAGTCTACTACACTCTATTCAGAAATTTCTTTAGAATTAAAAAGCTATGCTTTTGTAGGTTAACAGATTCTGATGAATTTTCCAAATAAACCCTAACCTATAGATATTAAGAACTGAAATCACTTTTATGTAAGAAAATGTACCTAGAATTGAGAGAATTAGTCAAGAGGCAGCAGCTGTGACGTGTAGATCAGCTACAAGATCCAGTAATCCTCTTATACAAGCAAGATTATAACCAATCAATGAATGAGAACAACTACATCTTGAAAACAGTATTCAAATCTAACACACCTACAACTTAAAGGTAATAGACTCCAAGTTGACATCAGAAAATCAAGAAAATGAACTTGAAAATGAAGGTATTTGCGTTGTTCATAAATGATTATTTTGTTGATATTGTAAGTAAATACATAACATGTATAGTACAACTATACAGTAATCTACTATAGCCAGACTGAGACTTTACTATGATAAAACTAATACATTGACAAGATTTAGTTTTATTCTATAGTTGTAGCCTGTCACATTAATTTTAATCTCTGAAAATTTCTTTGAAATCATGCAATTTTTCTGAAAATATTCCTTGAAGTTTCATTCCCCAATTTGGTTTCAGATTAAATTTTTTTCCGCGAAAAACAGGCTTAACCCCAGAATGAATTTTTTCACAATCATAACTTGATTTCATAACTAGAGGGCCAAAGTGGCCCTATATTGCTCACCTGAATGTCAATGCTATGGCCAAATGGCAATGTATTTTGCTATTTGCCAATAAACTTTGAACTTGCTATTAATGATGTTCAAAAACCCAATCAGTAAGTTTGTGTGACCAACATGTTCCTTGTGTGAACAAAACATTTCATTGAAGAATGATATTGTTGGAAGGGAACATGGGCATCTGATTTCATACATAGAGGGAAAATGTTTTTACCTTATCAGGAAGTTTTCACATATACATCCATACCCCCCGCCCTTGGGTGGGGGCCTACTTTACCCCAGGGTCATAATTTGAACAATCTTAATAGAGATCCACTACACATGTTTCATGCCAAATATCTAAGCTCTAGCATTTGTGATTTCAGAGGAGAAGAATTTTGAAGTTTTTACAATATGCCTAAAGGGAGAAGATTCCTAAAGTTTTTTTCTTTCCGGATGCCATGAGGGGGGGGGGGGGGGGGTAGGCATAAACAATTTAATTATATACATTTTTGGAAATAAACACAAAATATGACTTTTAATAAATTTTGATACAGCAAAAAAAGGCTTAACAGTTAACACGACCACCTGTGAATAAAGGTCACCTGTGAATAAAGGGTCAACCATGAATAAAGGTCTCCCATCAATAAAGGTCAACTATGAATAAAGGTCATCTGTAAATAATGTTGACCTATGAATTATGGTTACCACTGAATATAAGGGTGACCTATGAATAATGGTCACCACTGAATATACGGATGACCTATGAATAATGCTCACCACTGAATATAAGGTTGACCTATGAATTATGGTCACCACTGAATATAAGGATGACCTATGAATAATGGTCACCACTGAATATAAGGGTGACCTATGAATAATGGTCACCACTGAATATAAGGTTGACTATAAACAATGGTCACCACTGAATATAAGGGTGACCTATGAATAATGGTCACCACTGTATATAAGGTTGACTATTAATAATGGTCATCACTGTATATAAGGATGACCTATGAATAATGGTCACCACTGAGTATAAGGGTGACCTATGAATAATGGTCACCACTGTATATAAGGTTGACTATGAATAATGGTCACCACTGAATATAAGGATGACCTATGAATTATGGTTACCACTGAATATAAGGATGACCTATGAATTATGGTTACCACTGAATATAAGGGTGACCTATGAATAATGGTCACCACTGTATATAAGGTTGACTATGAATAATGCTCACCACTGAATATAAGGTTGACCTATGAATTATGGTTACCACTGAATATAAGAGTGACCTATGAATAATGGTCACCACTGAATATAAGGATGACCTTTGAATAATGGTCACCACTGAATATAAGGGTGACCTATGAATAATGGTCACCATTGAATATAAGGTTGACTATGAATAATGGTCACCACTGAATATAAGGATGACCTATGAATAATGGTCACCACTGTATATAAGGTTGACTATGAATAATGGTCACCACTGAATATAAGGGTGACCTATGAATAATGGTCACCACTGAATATAAGGGTGACCTATGAATAATGGTCACCACTGTATATAAGGTTGACTATGAATAATGGTCACCACTGAATATAAGGGTGACCTATGAATAATGGTCACCACTGAATATAAGGATGACCTATGAATAATGGTCACCACTGTATATAAGGTTGACTATGAATAATGGTCACCACTGTATATAAGGGTGACCTATGAATAATGGTCACCACTGAATATAAGGGTGACCTATGAATAATGATCACCACTGAATATAAGGGTGACCTATGAATAATGGTCACCACTGAATATAAGGTTGACTATGAATAATGGTCACCACTGAATATAAGGATGACCTATGAATAATGGTCACCACTGAATATAAGGATGACCTATGAATAATGGTCACCACTGAATATAAGGGTGACCTATGAATAATGGTCACCACTGAATATAAGGGTGACCTATGAATAATGGTCACCACTGAATATAAGGTTGACTATGAATAATGGTCACCACTGAATATAAGGTTGACTATGAATTAAAGTCACCTGTAAATAAAGGTCACCTTTATCAGACAAATTCTTCCATCAAATGAACCTCCAAACAAAGGTCATTTGTGCAAACAGATAATATTATGTTTAGCCACTAAGGGCCTCAGTTCAATGATATGACAATATAATTATGTTAATCCTGGTGTGACATATGGTACACATTGGATTACTATGACAACAGTTGTTTTATTGACTGATTTATTTACCTCCTACAGATTAACCAATAAGCATGGTAAAAAAAAGAACACTCAAATTAACATGGTATAATGTAATTTTAGAGTTTAAATTATTTTGTCAAGCAAAATATTGGAATGACTGTAATCAACGTCCTCAAAATAACCACCATTTATTTATAGACAAGTTTTCTGTACTTCCTCTAGATTTCAACTACATAATGAAACCAACTCTATTTTAGACCATATTTACTAGACGTCCCAAGTATGCTCACAATATCAATGTAATACACAAATTATTAATGAGTCTGTTTTGAGGGAAACTTCAATGCCAATTAAAAACATAGATAGAATCCATGATCATCACAAAAATAATCATACATGACACACCAAGGAATCTTCATCACACTTAATATCTACTTCTTCTGGACTTGTCTGATTTATTTTTTCTTGTTTTAAACTTAGGGCAGCTGCTTGCATACTAGGGGTACAACATAACCCGTATTGCGATCTATTTCAATACAGTTGACCCATATTGCAATACAGTGGCATAATGAACAAGAGGGCCACATTGGCCCTTTATCGCTCACCTGAGAACAAAGGCCAATAATTAATGACCAGGTAATATAGTTTCCATCTCGTAAAACTCATTTTTACATAGATTTTGAGATCAAAACCAACAATGAAGGTATAGTACTGTTATACAAGCTAAAACGTAGCAAATTTTCTAATTCAAGGGCCCATAACTCTTGAAGTTGTGGTCCGATTCCACCCATAACTGAACTTGTCCAAAACAATAAGGTCATACACATTCATTGTAAATATGATTAGGATCGGTGAATAAATGAAGGCACTAGAGTGTAAACAAACTAATTGTGGACGTACGACGGACGACGTACGACGGACGCCCGACGGACGCCGGACATTCAACGATCCTAAAAGCTCAACTGATTCAGGTGAGCTAAAAACACAATAAAACTAAAGCCACTGTTAACTCAAGTGTAAACCCAATACCACACAGAGATATAACTGTATAAGGTAGTTCATTCATATAGTGTAACTATAGTTGATGGCTTATCAGTACCAACAGATTAACTATTAGTTTTATGAAATGTTCCAATTTAGGTTTCTTGGAAAACTGCGAATAATCTACAATTTGCTATTCAGAGGGATGAATTTGTCTTTGATTGTTCAAAACAACACTAAACATTGTGTTTTCATTCATTTAATTCAATGGATTATGTGCTCAATTATTAATGTATATATTGCAGTTCATTGATGTAATACTGCAGTATGTATCAGCCTGACATTGATCACAATACATCAGTATACCAGTACATTGATGTAATACTGCAGTATGTATCAGTCTGACACTGTATCACAATACATCAGTATACCAGTTCATTGATGTAATACTGCAGTATGTATCAGCCTGACACTGTATCACAATACATCAGTATACCAGTTCATTGATGTAATACTGCAGTATGTATCAGCCTGACACTGTATCACAATACATCAGTATACCAGTTCATTGATGTAATACTGCAGTATGTATCAGCCTGACACTGTATCACAATACATCAGTATACCAGTACATTGATGTCATACTGCAGTATGTATCAGCCTGACACTGTATCACAATACATCAGTATACCAGTACATTGATGTCATACTGCAGTATGTATCAGCCTGACACTGTATCACAATACATCAGTATACCAGTACATTGATGTCATACTAGAGTAGTAATCAGTCTGACACTGTATCACAATACATCAGTATACCAGTACATTGATGTCATACTGCAGTATGTATCAGACTGACACTGTATCACAATACATCAGTATACCAGTACATTGATGTCATACTGCAGTATGCATCAGTCTGACACTGTATCACAATACATCAGTATACCAGTACATTGATGTCATACTGCAGTATGTATCATTCTGACACTGTATCACAATACATCAGTATACCAGTACATTGATGTCATACTGCAGTATGTATCAGCCTGACACTGTATCACAATACATCAGTATACCGGTATATTGCTGCACCACTATTGCATACACATATTGGTAAAATAATGAACATACAGTACTCACCATTAAGATCATAGAACTGCTTAATATTACGACGGATGAAGTAGAGAGTACAGGGAACTCTCCATTCTAAGTTAAATCTCACAGCTTCTTCCTACAAAACAAAACAATTAACAAAGTTACAACCAGTGTGGTAAACTTGTATAAAAACAAGAGGGCCAAGATGGCCTTTTATCGCTCACCTGAGAACAAAGACACTATAATTAATGACCAGATAATATAGTTTCCATCTTGTATAACCCATTTTTACGTAGATTTTGAAATCAAAACCAACAATGAAGGTATAATACTGTTAAACAAGCTAAAACGTAGCAAATTTTCTAACCCAGGGGCCCATAATTCTTGAAGTTCATTCTAAATATGATTAGGATCGGTGAATAAATGAAGGCGCTAGAGTGTAAACAAGCTAAAATATAGCAAATTTTCAAAGTCAAGGGCCCATAACTCTTGAAGTTCTGGTCAGATTCCACCCATAATCGAACTTGTCCAAGATCTTTTGGTTATACACATTTACTGAAATATGATTAGGATTGGTGAATAAATGAAGGCGCTAGAGTGTAAACAAGCTAAATATAGCAAATTTTGTAATACTCTAGAAGTTATTGTCCGATTTTGCCTATAATCGAACTTAGCAGAGACATTGTGGCCATATACATTGTAAGCAAGTTTAACACGATTCAGATGAGCTGCAGATGCTAGAGTGTAAACAAACTAATTGTGGACGTAAAACGGACGCCGGACATTCAACGATCCTAAGGTAAGCTAAAAATAGAGTATTTAGAAACTTATGTTTCAAAACAAAATGTTCATTATGGATATCACCAATTTCAGATCCTTGACGGATACCTTGACATATATTCTTGTGGGGATTAAACTTATCTGATGAGCCAACCTACAAAATCTACGAACTTAAACCCCTTACGAAAATTAGTGAAGCCACAATAGCAGTTTTGAAATATCCTTATAAATCGTAAAGACTGAGCTGATATGATATTACTATACAAACCTTTTCAACATCTGAGATTGAGAAGTCATTAAATAAGTAGAATTGTGTCGTTGTTACGCCTTCTTTCCGTTGGTGGTAAGTTTCCCCCACCTTTATATGACTAACAAGATGGCCTCCACCCTTGCTATCCTTGATGTGTGACACTGTGCCATGTAACTCATAGTACTTGGTGTTTGGGTCTGAAAATAAATAACATACAAACATATAAATACAAACATAAAATATAAAACATAAACTATAAAACATAAACAGAAAATACAAACTGAAAATACAAACAGAAAATAGTTGTACATCACATACAAGTATAAGTCCTAATAATTTACACTACAAAATATCCATAATATCTCTTAAATAATCAATTACAGGAAATTCAACATTTTTTTATTGAAATTTAATTTTTCTAGACTAACAATTCAGTCAGTGCTGGCAAGACTCTTTTTTATGCATAATTTGATGAATCCAAACAAACTGAATATAATAAACACCAGACGGACCGATGGACAGATAGGCAAGGTGATAAATATGTCTCCTGTACATACCTGGATTTTCAGGTATAGGTTCTTCATCAGAATATTCTTCAATCTTCAGTGAGCCATTCTCTTCCAACTGTACTTTTAAACCAAATGGAATCCATACTGGGTCGTTCTCATCATCTGTGTGTATCTTCATAATATCATCCTGTAGCCAACTATAAATATACATAATATCATCCTGTAGCCAACTATAAATATACATAATATCATCCTGTAGCCAACTATAAATATACATAATATCATCCTGTAGCCAACTATAAATATACATAATATCATCCTGTAGCCAACTATAAATATACATAATATCATCCTGTAGCCAACTATAAATATACATAATATCATCTTGTAGCCAACTATAAATATACATAATATCATTCTGTAGCCAACTATAAATATACATAATATCATCTTGTAGCCAACTATAAATATACATAATATCATCCTGTAGCCAACTATAAATATACATAATATCATCTTGTAGCCAACTATAAATATACATAATATCATCCTGTAGCCAACTATAAATATACATAATATCATCTTGTAGCCAACTATAAATATACATAATATCATCTTGTAGCCAACTATAAATATACATAATATCATCCTGTAGCCAACTATAAATATACATAATATCATCTTGTAGCCAACTATAAATATACATAATATAATTCTGTAGCCAACTATAAATATACATAATATCATCTTGTAGCCAACTATAAATATACATAATATCATCCTGTAGCCAACTATAAATATACATAATATCATCCTGTAGTCAACTATAAATATACATAATATCATCCTGTAGCCAACTATAAATATACATAATTTCATCCTGTAGCCAACTATAAATATACATAATATCATCTTGTAGCCAACTATAAATATACATAATATCATTCTGTAGCCAACTATAAATATACATAATATCATCTTGTAGCCAACTATAAATATACATAATATCATCTTGTAGCCAACTATAAATATACATAATTTCATCAGTAGAGGAAATAAACCAGGAACACTTAAGTATGTAAACTGACTACAGTAATTGATACCTTGAATCTTGTTCATGCCTGAATCTGCAGCCTTTCTTGGTACATTTCCTACCATATCTGCACATAACCGTGGTAGATGTCAGTGGTATAGGTGATGATGAAGTTGATGACACATTGTCTCCTTCTTCCTTCTGTTTAAGTAACTGTTAACAGCAGCAAGTAAGATACAACACTCTTATCAAATAGATAAACCAGGCAAATAAGATTTTTAACAGTTTTCTTCACATAAGTTTTTTTTAGTTTAAAAGTGACCCCAGACAGGGCCCATTTTGACACCATGATCATTATCTTAAATCATGATAGTGGGCCATACAAGGATCATTCCTGTGAGGTTTGATTGATATTGTGCAAGTGATTTCAGAGAAGATATCTTTTAAAATAATTATTGTGGACACACAACGATGAACAGGGCAATCCCTATAGCTCACCTAGAACACTTAGTGCTCAGGTAAAATGAGAATACAACATTACTTGACAAACTATAAAATGGTGTTTATGAAGCATATGATACAATATTAAAATTGTAAGTGAATTTAAACCACATTTTTAGATAGGTATATAATTTTTACCAGATAACATGGTCAGTGCTTTGTCCCACATTAATCAGAATGTAATTAGATATGTCAAGTTTTAGAGAACTTACCATAAGCTGTATTTTCCAGAATTCTAAATCTCTGGGATTCTCTAATTGACAGTTCAAAGCAAGGACATCTGGTAATGTAAGAACTTCTTTACTTTGTTGCTGAAATACAAAGCAATTAATATTACAATTAATATTGAACAATAATGTGTTCTATAAATGCATATGCCCTCGGTGGCAGCTTGACCTAACCTCGTAAGGGCTGGTGATGGACAAGACAATAACTAAGTGCATAAAAATTACTGACTAGAATTTAATTACAACAGAGTAAAAGTGAATATTATTACAACATAATAGACCAGTATTAGAACAGAACAGAATACAGATGTCAGGGTTCTTTTGGGGCAAATCTTATAGCCGATATTCAGTCATATTCCCATATTTTCCCAATTCACAGTCAAAAAATTCCCAAATGAAACTTAAAAAAATAAAAACAAGATCTCTTTCACTGCAATAGACTTGTAATGATTGAAGGTACCCATCATGGATGGTGATTGTTTGTGTTCATTTAAAAAATTGCAAAATTGCAGTCAAGCATATTTTCCCAATTTTTCACAAAACACAGCTGAAATTCCCAATCCCAAGGGACATGTTCCCAAAATACTAAAAAAAACCTGAATGTATACATACATGTTGTTGATACTTGGCACAATGATTACACCATGCTTGAGTACTCTGTTCTAATGTTAGACTGTGCTCCAACACTTGTACAAAACTGACTGGTACTGGTCCTTTGTTTAATCCTGAAATTATAAAACAGCACGTGTATGTCATAATATACTTCTTTAACACAAGAGCAATAACACCTTCATGCAAAGTTAATACCAAACTGATTTCAGACCAAACATACATAATTATATACTGCTTACTAGTAAGTACTAAATATCTGGATAATCTTTTTAATGATATAAACCTTAACTTTAGACAAACAAGAGCATCACCAGCAGTACCAACACTCATCTGTTCACTGCCTCAGTGAGATCTATCCACCTAATAGATGAAGTTTTATACTGCTATCTCTTATAGTTTCTGAGTTATGAGAAACGTTTTTGCATGATGCTACATGTTAATAAGACAAGAGGGCCAAGATGGCCCTATATCGCTCACATGACAATCACTGTTCACTCATTAAAACATTGTTTTGAACCGGTGACCTAGTTTTTGACCCCAGACGACCTATGTTCGAATTTGTCTTACATACCATTAAGACAAACAGCCTGACTAGGTTTGGTGAAGATACGATAAAAATTTGACGTCTACAGTGTTAATAAGGTTTTCCTAAGATTTGACCTTGTGACCTGGTTTTTACCCTAGGTGACCCATATTTGAACTTGTCCTTAATATCATTAAGACAAACAATCTGACAAGGTTTGGCCAAGATCCAAGATTTGACCTTGTGACCCAGTGTTTGAACCCGGCTGACTTATGTTCATCCTTGACCCACATATCATTGAGGCAAACATTTTGACAAGGTTTGGTGAAGATCCAATTAAAACTGTGACATCTACAGTGTTAACAAAGTTTTCCTAAGATTTGACCTGGTGACCTAGTTATTGACCCCAGATGACCCATATTTATACTTGACCGTAATATCATTAAAACAAACGATTTGACAAAGTTTGGTGAAGATCCAATAATAACTGTGAAATCTACAGTGTTAACATGGTTTTTCATAAGATTTGACCTAGCGACCTAGTTTTTGACCCAAGATGACCCATGTTCGAACTCGTCCAAGATATTATGAAGACAAACATTCTGACAAGGTTTCATGATCATCCAATCAAAACAGTGACTTCTAGAGTGTTCACAAGGTTTTCCAGCAATTTGCCCTAGTGACCTAATTTTACTACAGAAATTACCCATTATCAAACTTGACCTACATATTATTAAAATAAACATTCTGACAAAGTTTCATGAAGATAAATGCAAAACAGTGATTTCTAAAGTGTTCACAAGGTTTTCCCTTATTTGGCCCTGGTGACCTAGTTTTTGACCCCAAATGGCCCAATATCGAACTCGTCCGAGATTTTGTTGATATTAACATTTTGACCCAGTTTTGCTAAAATTGAGCCAAAAATGTGGCCCCTAGTGTGGTCACAACAAAAAGTTTGACAACGAACGACGCCGGACGGAGAGTGATCCTAATAGCTCACTTTGTCACTTTGTGACATGTGAGCTAAAAACAATAAATAGATACATGTAGACCTAAATAATTGACAAACAGACAAATGTTTAGACAGTGTGACAGCAAGAGGCCTCTCTGATAAACATGTCACTTAAAATACTGAAGGGGATATATTGAAATAAATACTGACCTTGACCGGAGCAGTCAGGATAGTTGAGGTTTACGAGTGTCGTAGTGGACTGACGAATATTTTCCTGTCCGCATCGGCATTTCAACGTCGTCACAGTATCTAAACCAAATATATCGTTAACTACCGAACCTTCTTTTCTGTAACAAAAATAATATGAAACTTATACATACACAGGTGTGATTGATGGTCGAGTGGTGACATGCTGGACTAATTAATGAAAGGTCATTGCTTTGATTCTCAGCCCTACCTTTTGAATTTCTCGAGGAAACTTTTTCAGAGAGCCCATCCCAACTACCGAGTCAAGTACCGTGTCTAGAAAATCATAGGAAGAAGCGAGAGACATGTATTGGTGCTTTACAACGGACACGATAAAGAATC
This sequence comes from Lutraria lutraria, assembly GCA_964023205.1. NCBI lineage: Eukaryota > Metazoa > Mollusca > Bivalvia > Venerida > Mactridae > Lutraria > Lutraria lutraria. Next base: position 33,393,087 of record OZ026848.1, on the reverse strand, counting down.
AGGTCAAACTATTGGAAATAAGAGTACACCGGTTCTTCGGTATCTTATCTTTCCTCTCTTCGGTTTTGTTTGTTTATTTGAGTTTTACGCCCCGTTTCAACAGACAGAGTCATATAAGGCGGACGGTTCACCTAAACGTTGTTCCTGGAAAGAACAAGTACTAGACTCCCATCCACCGTAAGCAACTGTCTACTTTCTCACATAAAGAGATATGGTCAGTAGCTGGGCTAGAACCCACAACCCTCTATCAGTGAGAGGTAACAACGTTTTGAAGTCAGCAGCTTTAACCACCTGACCACAGTGGCTGGTCCCTCTCTCTTGGGCTGCCCTGAAATGACCGTAGCTGTAGAATGGGCCATTCAACAACAGTTAAATAAATATACATTCCCAGAGAGCATTAATTTTGTCTTCTTCAATAATTGACAGACTAAAAAGAACAATTTAAACAAGAGGGCCATGATGGAATTATATCGCTCACTAGATAAAAAGACTCTTAAAGGAAATTTTCATGAGCCTTTGTAAAATTAAGTGACCCGGTGTAGCAGTCTATTTTTTCCCCCGGCCTGTTTTTCCCCAGGGAAAAATTGGCCTAGGCCTTTTTTCCCCCGGGAAAGATTGGCCTAGGCCCTTTTATCCCCGGGGGAAAGATTGGCCTAGTTCATTTCTTCCCCCCTAGGCCACTTTTTCCCCCCTGATAATAACAGTATTGCATTATGATTCTAGGCCATTTCTTCCCCCCTAGGCCACTTTTTCCCCATTATAATAATAGTATTGCATTATGATTCTAGGCCATTTCTTCCCCCCCCCCTAGGCCACTTTTTCCCCCCATTATAATAATAGTACTGCATTATGATTCTAGGCCATTTCTTCCCCCCCTAGGCCACTTTTTCCCCATTATAATAATAGTATTGCATTATGATTCTAGGCCATTTCTTCCCCCCCTAGGCCACTTTTTCCCCCCATTATAATAATAGTACTGCATTATGATTCTAGGCCATTTCTTCCCCCCCCCTAGGCTTTAAGATTAAGTATAAATTCAGAAATATGAACGAATGGACGTAAAGTGAAAGATATAGGTATACAAAATGAAAAAAATCAGGGGGGAAAAGTGGCCTAGAGGGGGAAGAAATGGCCTAAGCCACTTTTTTCCCCATGGGAAAAAAAGGCCTAGGCCAATTTTTCCCCGGGGAAAAATGGCCAGGGGGAAGAATGGCCTGTTACGGGCCTTGAGGTTTTGGAGAAGAAGATTTTTTTGTTTTATATAAGCCTGTATAAATCACGTGAACCCCAGGCGGGGCTAATTTTCACCCTGGGGCCATATTTTTAACAGACTTTTAGAGGTCTACTAGACAATGCTACATACAAAATATCTTAGCTCTAGCTAGGCCTTGTGGTTTCGGACAAAAAAATTTCCTATAAAGAATTAGAGTAAACCCCAGGGCAGGGCCTAATTTTGTCCCCAGGGCAATAATTTGAATAAGCTTGTTAGAGGTCCACTAGATAATGCTAAATAAAAAATATCTTAATTCTAGGCCCTGTGGTTTTGGACAAGAAGATTTTTTAAATTTCCATATATAAGTCTATATAAAATCAAGTGACCCCTGTGGCGGGACCAATTTTGACCCTGGGACAATAATTTGAAAAAATTTGTTAGAGGTTCACTAGACAATGCTACACACTAAATATCTAAGCTATAGGCATTGAAGTTTCTGACAAGAAGATTTTTAAAATTTCCCTATATAAGTCTATGCAAAATCAAGGCCAATTTTGACCCCAGGCCCTGTGGTTTTGGACAAGATTTTGAAAGTTTTTCCTATTGGTTGTCATGGCAACCAAAGTTTTTAATGAAATTAATTTTTTTTAACAACTTTGGTAGAGCTTCATACAAAGAACATCCATGTAAAGTTTTGTTGAAATTGGCCAACTGATTAATAAGGAGATGTTGCTTTTAGCAATCATTGACGCACGCACACACACGGACAACGGACATCACGCAATCACAATACCTCACCATGAGCACTTTGTGCTCTGGTGAGCTAAAAATAGATATTGAGGATCTCAAATAAAACAGAAAAAGGCAAATCAAGTACACTGGACTTATGTACAAAGGAGATTATTGTAAGAATCATCTAATTACTTTGCAGTGTCCTTCTCTTCTCTCGGAGATTCAGTTGGAGTTTCAGGTTCTTCAGTCTCTGGTTTAACAACAGGTGGAGTATCAGTTGTAGGTGGAGCAGGTTCTACAGCAGCAGCAGCAACGGGTGATTTCTTCGACTCTTTCTCTTCCTTTTTCTCCTTCTTTCCTTTCTTTTTCTTCTTTTTTGATTTTGATGATTTTGTTTCCTCCTTTTTCACCTCTTTGTCTTTTTCCTTTTCAACAACTTTTTCTGGTTCAGCTGGTTTTTCAGCTTCTTCAGTAGGTTGTGTTGGTTCATCAACTGTTGCTGTAGCACCTTCCACTGGTGTTTCTTCTTTCTCACCTTCAGGAATGTCTTGTTTCTCTTCAACCATAGGTTTAAGTGATGTTTCCTGTATATATTTATATCAACATATTACAAAATTAGCAGTTACATTTTTAAAAAAGTCTGGGTGAATACTTACATGCATATCCACAAAAGTAGAACTAGGATGGTTTTAACCATGCTTTATATAAAGTAGAAATTACTTAAAATATTTTATGTCATTCTAAATTCATAATTTTGCCAGGATAGGAAGTTTTATATAGCATACCAATTAACCCTTTTGCTGCCAATAAAACTAGTATACCAATCTGCACAAATTCCCCAGCAATTCAGTGTAAGACGTAGCAATATGTGTCTCACAGTGAAAGGGTTAATAACCTCAATCAATAACAAATCTAAAGTTAGACAGTAGGAAGCAGACAATACTAGTATTTTAATTTTTCTATCTAGTTAACTGAAACAAATAATGCATCAACAGAGAACAAAGTATAAATACATCACTTGAAACTTACAGAATGAATTTGCTGATGAATAAATCTTTGCCAACTTTGTATAAGACGACCCAGATTGACCCTCCCTGACACTTCTTCATTCTCAGCCAGTACAAGACCAAGCGCAGCAGCTTCCGGCAATGTTCTGAATGCTCGTAAAAAGTTACTAGCCTAAAAAATAACACATCAAATATTGTAAACCAATCATATATAAATTATGGTCTACCAACATATATTCCTGATATAAATGAAATTGCTGCAGATGCTGATTCAACTGGATACATAGGATGACAAATCTGTTAATACATATCAGGTCAAAGAATCCGACCTCTGACCTCACTACTGCTACTTAACTACTGCTTCATGACTGTGACATAAAAATCATATTTAAATTAAGCAAGTCACCTCATTATGGTACATATCTAAAATACACAGACTACTTTGAAAATTAACCAAATGTAACAAGTAATATCATAAAGGATTTCAAATAAAATTCCACGCAAATCATTGAATGTAGAAATATGACTACGTAAACAGTGGGATAAATGTTATATACATCTTTCTACAAATATATGAAGACTTAAGAAAGAAAGTGTTGTACTAAATGAAAACTGTAACAATCTTCAATATTACAATACCATAGATCAGAACGAGTTTCAAGGTTTTAAAAAAGTCATGAGTTTAGTCCCTTTAATTTACCTGACAGGTTTGTCCCTTTTGTTTATCCAGCATATTGAAGAGGAACGCGAGCTCACATGACAAACAGAATTCTCGATCACAGAGATGATTTAACAACTTTACTCGTAATGGTTCGATGAAATAAAACATCTGTAAGAAATAAGATAACAGTACATACAGTGAAACATTATTAAAACAACCACATAGTAGACCTGTGTTAAATATCCTATACAGTAAAACCTGTTCTAGTGGCTACCTCCGATTAAAGACCACCCTGTGAATAAAGGTCATTCATTTTTAAAAACATAATTGCTTTTTTAGAACAAAATTACCTCTGAATGAAGGTCACCTGTAAATAAAGGTCACATTACGTCTTTCCAATGGGTGGCCTTTGTTCACAGGTTTGAATGTATCTCATGTAAATAAGAGAACCTCAATATTAAGTCTAAACTTAAGGTGGCCTTACCATCAGTGTTTTACAGTAACCTGACAAACAAACACTAGTCAGATTGTTTCTCAAGAAAATTTCTATTGCCTTGAAGCTAGTTAAAGTCAGGGTTATTTTTCAATTCATAGCAAAATATATCGCAACTAAGACAAAAACAAGAGAAAGATTCTTCAGGATAATGTGAACTTTTATTGAAAATAAAACACAAGAGTGTTAGTTGCCTTTACAATTCATGAGAAAAAACTCTTACCTGTAACATACTATTACAGTAAACATTAGGTATATGAATCTCAAGGCCAGCAAAATGTGTCTTGTTATAATGTCTGAAATCAAAATCTTCTAATCCAAGTTTAGAGTATTTCAAGTCCACTTTTCTAAACCTCTTAGGAATGGCCATAAAGGGGTCATCACCTGAAAAGAATAAGTAAGATATATAGTCCAACCTGTAAACAAAGGCCAACCTGGGCAAAAGACAAAATGTGGCCTTTATTGACAGGTGGTCTAAAATCTAGAGCTAATTTTCTGTCATTATGGTCTATCACATAAAATTTCACAAACAGCTGAACATACTTGAGATACATTAGGATTTTATGTCTGAATATGATTAAGTTTTTTAAAACATGTGCTCTTCAATTTGAAGATTCAAAACAAGAACTCATCAACAAGCTTTAGATTCAAAAGCTCTTCAATGAGAAGATTCAAATTAAGAAGATAAAAGTGATTACCTCTTCCAAGAGGGGACTCAGGAATGTTTGATTTCCCTTTACTTGTCCCTTCATTGTTCTTCAGATAAGGGATCTGGTTTCTCTTTTCTTTTCCAGGATTAGGGGCATATCCAACATTATGATAAACTTTCATTGTACGTAAAATCTCTGAATCGATCGCCTTTGGTTTTCTGAAAAGAAAGTGTTCATAAATAAAAGTAGAAATACATTATTACTATAAGAAGGAAAACTAAGCTCTAATACTCAATAACAATAACCTTTACAAAACATAGTAAGGCTGAAAAATATAAGTTTGTCTGGAGTGCTCTGACCCAGAAATTTTAGCACTGGGTAGGTAGGTAGGTTTTTATACTAATTGAATATAAAAAAAATTTTTTTTAAATATTTGCTAGGATTTTCATGAGTAGGTCAGAGCACTGAAAACAAACTTACTTTTATTTTCAGCCTAATCATAATAACATTGAACAGGACTTATTTTTTGCAATGTTTAGGTTGGGAATACCTGTCACTGTCAGACTGACCAAAAGTTTGCAGATATGAATCACTACATGTACACAGATCTGCCATGTCTACATGTACACAGATCTGCCATGTCTACATGTACACAGATCTGCCATGTCTACATGTACACAGATCTGCCATGTCTACATGTACACAGATCTGCCATGTCTACATGTACACAGATCTGCCATGTCTACATGTACACAGATCTGCCATGTCTACATGTACACAGATCTGCCATGTCTACATGTACACAGATCTGCCATGTCTACATGTACACAGATCTGCCATGTCTACATGTACACAGATCTGCCATGTCTACATGTACACAGATATGCCATGTCTACATGTACACAGATCTGCCATGTCTACATGTACACAGATCTGCCATGTCTACATGTTCTTGCTTCCTATTTCAGAGAAAGTTGGTGTACCCTTGTGGTAGGCAGTGTATTTGTAACTAAATCATTGAGGAGAATGTTCAAATCAAACATTTGTTTAGAGAGGGGAAAGTGACTGAAATCAATTTAAAACACTAAACATTGATATAAAATGTCACACAATCAATGTAAATAAATTTTAACAAATTATATGCAACTGTAACTTACCTGTACATTTTATCACAGAGATATTCCGGCCAATCAGAGAGAAGTTTACCTGTTCCAGGATAACTCATTGGTACCATGGCATAGGGTGTCGTGAAATCATGTATGTGAATATTCTGACTAGGTTCAACCTGAAATACAAAATAAACTTGCAAGACAGAATCACAAATATACAATTCGATTTTTCCCTGTGGAAGGTCATAACATGCAGCAACCAACCAGCACCAGGTTTTTTTCATAGTATTTTGGGAACATGGCCCATATCCAAGGAATTTGGAATTTCATTAATTTGGTGTTTCATTAAATGTGTCTATGATGGAAACTTTCAATCATGACAAGTCTATTACAGTGTAAGATCTCTAGTTTTCAAAGATTTTATTTACTATTCTTTAATTTTCAACCTTTTTTAAGTTTCAATTGGGAATTTTTGTCTGTGATAGTATTTTCAATTGGGAATATGACCAAATATCTGCTATAAAATCAGCCCCCCAAAATACCATTAACAATTACTAAATTTTAAAGTGATTTTGTCATAAATGAATACATATTACAAACTTGATTTTTGGTCAGTTTTGGCATACAAACATTTTTTGTACCAATGCCATCCTTTAAAAAATGGTTGTTTGGGGTAACCCTATCCAGAGAATTCTCAGTGGGTGGGTGGACAGGCAGGCAGGCAGGCAGGTAGGTAGGAAATAATTATTTTACAATTTATTTTTATACCGAATCCAAAATACATTTCAAAATGCTGTTTTTATTTGAAAAATTCCCATTTTATTTTATTTCCCAAAGAGACCAAAAAAATTGGGTAGGGCAGTTTTCAAACAAAATATTTTCTTAAGGATGGCCCAATAGATATTAACAAAATCATTAATGTATGAAAGAAGGATTATATGACAGCAATCATCATACTTACAGGATCAGCTAGATCTGTATCTTCATGGAAACTGTTAAATGTAACATTTTCATCAGTAGCAAACATGTGCATATAACCTGTAACATACAACACATACAGTGAATCTTAAATCATTGGTCCAATATGGTCCAAAACATAGAAATTCTCAGAACCCTATTTCTTTATAATGTTCCATGCTAAAAGGGGCTAGACCCTCGACTTATAATTTATATCAAATTTTTAACAAATTTCAATAAATTGTTTTTGAGATCCAAAAATATAAAATTCACTAAATGAACAAAAACTGATTCAACTGTTGCGCTTTAAACAATTATTCAACACTAGTCATGTTACCTGAGCAAATCTTAAATTATAACAAGACAAAGATATGGTTAGAAATATAAAGGCCCATTAGCTTTTTGAATTTAGTAATACAGTACAATAGATAAAATGATAGTAAGATATAAGAAATATATTTCATTTGTTCTAAAACAATATTTATATAATGCCTTTCTGGCACTACACACTATGTCTCTTAAACAATGCACCTTCCTGTCCTTGTTAATTTTGCGTAGTGCCACGAGTCATGTGGGGCCATTTTGTCAGCTTGTGTTTTATTAAACACTACTATTTTAAAGAAAAATAGGCTTCATTGATTTAACACAGCAGCACAATTAATTCAAACATAATCTTGCACGGAATGTTGTGATAGCAAATTATACCATACAGTAATAAGTAACATCACTAAATACATGAGAAAGCAGACATCATGCCCTCTATGGTACGTAAGTGTTCTCCGGCACATAAACCCCATACCTGACTTATACTCCGCCGGAAACATAACATATACGTACCTCCACTATCACCAAATGCTAAAGCTTGACAAGTTGCTGCTACATCAAAGCTCATAATGATAGAATTATGACATTGTACTTGATACATAACTAGAGAGGCTGTCCCTGTAGCTTCAATCACTTGAAACTGTCCTACCTGTAATATATAACAACATAACTTAAACACTCAGTAACATTAATCAAGCCGAACAAGGATAATTGGTGGTCTAGTGGTAATGTACTGGACTAAAAACGAAAGGTAGTGGAATCAAATCTCGGTTCAATGTTCCAAATTTATCAAGGACACTTTTTCAGTGTCCATATCCCAACTGCCAATCTAAGAAAATAACAAGAAATGGGTAAGGTGTGTATCAGTGCTTTATGCTGGGCACAATAAAGAACAAGGATAAACCATACTAAATAAGTGTAAATAAACAAATGCCCAGTTCTCCTGTATCTTATCTTCCTCTCTCGTGGCAAATTTAATTAATTCAAGGGCCATAACTCCTGACACAACAGTCTGATGATACCACATGTTTTGAAGTTGATTGCAGATTCACTGTTAAATTTGACAATTACAAAACATTTTTTTTTTGTATAGACAATTAAGTACATATAGTAACCATAGCCGAGTAGTTAAGGATCCACCTTCCAAGCAGGAGATACAAAGTTTGAACCTTAATGGAGACTAGGTTAGAACTGATGTGATCTGAGAGCCAGTCAGTCAATTTATAATTACTGTAGGTCCGTCTAAACCAGGCACACAGCAAAAAGAGAAGGGATTTGGGAGGTATTGTGCACACAGAAAATAGGTGTCACATAGGCTAATTCAGCTGTCCCTTTCAAGGATTGACACTATAATGAACAAAACCTTTACCTTTTAAAATAATGTATGTTACTTACTTGTGAGACGACAGCTAATCTACTAGAATATGTTGGTACAAATCTAAGGAACGTAGGGTCAAGTATCAGTTGTAATGGCGACATTGACCTCATCATCCGTATATCATACATCTTTAAATATCTGTCTGGTGTCAAATTCCCTGCCCTATAAAAACAGAACCAAGTATTACAATCTATGTAAGGAACTATGCAGTAAAAACTTCACTTACAGATCACCTCAATATTTGGACCACATCATTATAGACACTACTAAATATTGGACTAGATTTCTACACGTCCTCTATAACTCAACTTGAAAATGAGACGTTTTCAGTATTCCGACTGTATTTATATCATCGTATAGGTGACATTAATATTCAGTATTTTAAAGAACACCTTTTTCACAAATAATATTTGAGCAAGTTTTCACAGTATTGCACTAAATAAGTATGTACCTGACCAGCCTCTGTGGTCGAGTAGTTAATGTTGCTGACTTCAAATCACTGTAACCTCTCACTGATGGAGGGTCGTGGGATCGAGCCCAGCTACCGACCATGTCTCTTTATGTGAGAAAGTAGACAGTTGCTTACGGATTATGGGAGTCAAGTACTGGTTCTTCCCAGGAATGATGATTAGGTGAACTGTCTGCCTCATATGACTTTGACTGTTGAAAAGGGGTTTAAAACTCAACATAAACGAAGAAAATAAGTACTTGTACCCACAGATGACAGTCTATTTTTCTACCATTATTATCAAGAACTTCAAGATTGCCATTGCTTTAATTGACATCAGATCATGAGGAGTCTGGCACTCCATTCTCTTTTATATATTTATTTCTCAACTGTATCTAAGTTAAAAACCAACTGATAATCAATTTTCTTGGATTCTCTACCAGTAGTAGATGATCAGATCAAAATAAGAGAGTTACCTGCTGGAGAAGCCACAGGTAACAAGCAGGTTGCCATGGATATCAAAGTCTGACAAAGTTCCAGAATGTGCATCAAAAACGTGTTCAGCCTTCATGGAGCTTGGATCATATAACGTCACCTGTATCATGTTTATATAAAGTTACCATATTTAACACAAATAGATACCTAAAGGTAAGTCCTACATCCAAACACCTTAACTGACCAAGTCTGGACACTAAGTAAATAGGAAAATTGCTTTCATTCTTTTAAAATTAAAAGGAGTTTATGTACAAATACAAAAATTATTTATGCATGGTAAGGTAAAACAGTAAAAATTGTGTTAGTGGTCAACTCTGAATGACGTCCACCCTGAGAATAAAGGTCATTCTGTGTAAAACTTGCATTGATTATATAGAACAAACTGACCTCCAAAGAAAGGTCACCCATCAATAAAGGTCACATTATGATTTTCCTAAGGGTTGCCTTTGTTCACAGGTTTAACCGTACATATTTTGTCCCCAGATGTTTTATTCATCACAAGACAGCTGATTTAACATTTAAGTCATGTTTTTCACACTATACCTTGCCACTTGTATCCCCTGCACAGATGTATTTATTTGTATGTCTCAATATAGCACAACCAGGTTCAGGAACTTCAAACTGTAAATAATTCAACCAATGAAACAATGTTTTAATTCAACAACAGCAATACCATGATCAATATATTGATAACATAATTATAAGAATTAAATATGGTTCATCACAGAAATATTCTTTGTTCATGTTTAACACCATAAATCAATGACCTTTGTATGAGGTCAACCCATCAAAATGATTAATTTATAAGGTCAAGGTCAACAACCATAGTATAACATCCATCAATCAATGATTCATCTACTATCTCTTGCCAATAGTTTAAAATTTAGGTCAGTAATGTCTAGTGATGAATGACTTACCTTTTGCCTCTCTGACTGGGTCGTAAGGTCAAGGTCAATGACCTTTGTATGATGTCCACCAATCAGAAGAGATGTAGGACTAGTTACCAACATACACTGCATGTCATGCATATCAGCACTCCTGAATAGATATTAAATCAGTGAGTTTTGTTCCAAAGTTAGGTGGAAATATTACATTCATAGCCAATTTAGTTTTCATAATGCTGACATTATTATAATTTTGAACAAGTAGGTAAGAAAATACTGATAAAAATGGAACTTTGAGTCACATGATCACAAACTTCTGAAGGTCAAGGTCAAAATGAGATTGACTCCATTTTGATGCGTCAATTACTTATATCCCAAGTTTGAAGTGAGCAAATAAAATAGTTAAATCTCAAATGAATTTGAATAAGTAATATGTGGTGAATATATTTCTTATTCAAAGTAAACCACAAGGAACGTGTCTTTGAATTAATTATGAAAATCTCATGTCAGATGGCAGTGTTCTGCAAAGGACGCGATTCCACGATATTCTCGCTAAAAATCATAGAATGATGTCGCATCAAATATTACTAGGGTGCAATTCATTTCGCATACAAAATTTCTTGGGTACGAATCCGAAAACGAACTGCACTCTTCACAGTAGTGAAAATACTACAGGAACCGGTGCAAAAGTGCGCGAAAGCTGTTTCTTACAGCACATCTGATTGGTGCATAATTCTGCATCGACCAATGAAATTGATTGTTATTACCTTGCGAAGAAATGGATGAATTTATGATACCTACGAGCAATCCAGGGCCTTTTTTCCTACTGTAACCGAAATTCAGCGACTTCCTAATTGCAAAAAGGCTGGTTTTTTTTCCCAATTTAAGGCAAGAAATTCCCGAAAATACAATGCTATTCTAATTTGGTTGTCTAACCTTCTCAAAATTTGGCCGAATATTGTGCTTGAAAGGAAAATGAAAGGCTAAGGCCCCTTCCCAGTTTTTGGAAAAAAGGCCCTGCAATCTGTTCATGTTTTGTTATTTCATATATTGCTCAGTATAAGATATATATTGCCAAGTCTAAAAGTGCCTTGTTATTCATCAGTAGAGAACAATTATTTTGACTAGGTCATTTATGTTTTAATATACGTGCCTAGTTATGTTATGTAAGCCAGGTATGTATATTAACTATTCATATATATACCTGGTAAAGCAAGACTTATTGAAAATGTACATCAAAATAAAATGGGGTAATTTTCTTCATACAAATAGTTACAGTTTATTTGGATTTTTTTTGTCTCAGACATTTTCTAAATGTCTCCAATATTTTTTATTGAAGGGGACATTTGTCTCCACTTTTTTTAAACCTTGGCAGAACACTGCAGAAGCTTAAATCCTATATACATGAGTAAAATAAAGAAGACATAATTATTTAGAAACTCACTGAAACGAGAATTGAGATACTCCACGTCTCATTGACAATTTTAGACTGCTCTGTGTTAATGATAAAATCCCACGATCCTTTAATGGGGTCATTTGTCGGACATCCTCATTCTGATGGACTTGAAAAGATGTGTACTTCTGTAGACTGGGACCATAATAGGATGTCACATGACCCTGAAATATTTGAATTTTCATTAAAAGACAGCTGAGGCTTAAAGGAAAATATTTATTAACAGCATTGTCTATATTTTATTAAATGATTTTAATTGACTTACATTATGGGCCATCCTTTAAAGACGGTTTTCGGTAGTTCGCCACATTTTTCACATAGACATATGGGAAAAATTAAAACTGATCAATGATTTTTTGCTTATTTTAGGTCATTTCAAGGGCAGATAATTCACCATAATGGAAAGCAAGGCCTTCATCTGTTTTCATTTTTATGTAGCCAACTTCTTTTCATGTCATAGTGAAATATTTCATGAATTATTAAGGAGTCTTTTTTTAATGTTTTCTTTCTTTACCTAAACCAATGCCAATTTTCTTAAAAAATGGCCTAATTTATTGGAATTGCATGAAATTTTGTTTTTAAAGAGGCAAAACAAGTTGGACAGGGGACTTTTTGGTGAGTAGCATTATCACAAACAAAATATTTTGAAGAATGGCCTTGTCCAGGTAATACTGTAAGTGTATAGAGAATATCTGTAAACTTCAATACACAAAACACTTCAAGTGTCGACAATCTGTGACGACTTTATACATCATACTTACTCTTGGATGAAAGTCTGTGACAAACCATAGGAAAAATCAGACAGCCTAAACATTCTGGTCTCTTTAGGAAAGTTTAAGATATTTTCCATAAAATATCCTACAAACGCCAACATTATAAAAAGCTTACACTGTCACATAATCTTGAACAATCCCCACCACAACTGGTGCACGCTATTTTGGGATGCTATTCTTTAAATAATCAAGTATTTCAAACTGCACTACAAGACATGCCTTTTATTTGATTTGATAGAAAGAATAAAAACACTTACCCCTTGGTTTCCCATCCACAGCAACTCTTGTGTATCAAAACACAGACAGGACACACCAAACCTGTCTCCTCCATCAACCATAAAGTTATGTAACTGTTTATATTCCTGGTTAGGTAAAGGGTTGGATTCCCCACCACCATACATCTACAAAATACAACTTGTCATTATCATCCTGTATAGTGTTATCTACCTTCAGGGTAAGTTAAACAAGAGAGTCATGATGGCCCTATAAATGCTCACCAGGAAAAAAGGTCATTTGGAGACAAACATTGTTAAAATATTTCTACACGATTCCAAGTAAAATCAAGTGACCCTAAGGTCAGGGCCAATTTTTACCCCAGGGCCATAATATGAACAAATTTGGAAGAGGTCTGCTAGACAATACTACATACAAAATATCTTAACTCTAGGCCTTGTGGTTTCGGAGAAGATTTTTTAAATTTTCCTATATAAGCCTATATAAATCAAGTGACCCCCGGGGCGGGGCCAATTTTGACCCTAAAGCAATAATTTGAACGAACTTGGTAAAGGTCCACTAGACAATGCCACATACAAAATATCTTAGCTCTAGGCCTTGTGGTTTAGGAGAAGATTTTTCAAATTTTCCTATATAAAATAGAATAAACCTCAGGGCAGGGCCAATTTTGACCTCGGGGCCATAATTTGAACAAACTTGGTAGAGGTCCACTAGACAATGCCACATAAAAAATATTTAAGCTCTAGGCCTTGCGGTTTCGGAGAAGAAGATTTTTTAAATTTTCCTATATAAGTCTATATAAATCAAGTGACCCCCGGGGCGGGGCCAATTTTGACCCTAGGGCAATAATTTGAACAAACTTGGTAGAGGTCCACTAGACTATGCTATTTGCCAAATATCTTAGCTCTAGGCCTTGTGGTTTCGGAGGAGAAGATTTTTAAAATTTTCCTATATAAGTCTATATAAATCAAGTGACCCCCGGGGCGGGGCCAATTTTGACCCTAGGGCAATAATTTGAACAAACTTGGTAGAGGTCCACTAGACAATGCTATATGTGAAATATCTTAGCTCTAGGCCTTGTGGTTTCGGAGAAGAAGATTTTTCAAATTTTCCTATATAAAATAGAATAAACCCCAGGGCAGGGCCAAATTTGACCCCAGGGCGATAATTTGAACAAACTTGGTAGAGGTCCACTAGACAATGCCACATACAAAATATCTAAGCTCTAGGCCTTGCGGTTTCGGAGAAGAAGATTTTTTTAATTTCCATATGTAAGTCTATATAAATCAAGTGACCCCTGGGGCGGGGCCAATTTTGACCCTAGGGCAATAATTTGAACAAACTTGGTAGAGATCCACTAGACTATGCTACACACCAAATATCAAAGCTCTAGGCATTGTAGTTTTTGACAAGAAGATTTTTTTAATTTCCAATATAAGTCTAAGTAAAATCAAGTTACCCCCGGGGCGGAGCCAATTTTGACCCCAGGGGAATAATTTCAACAAACTTTGTAGAGTTCCATTGGACAATGCTACATACCAAATATCTCAGCTCTAGGCCCTGTGGTTTCGGACAAGAAGATTTTTTAAGTTTTTTCTATTTGTTGCCATAGCAACCAGAGTTTTTAATAAAATTTAATTTTTTGAACAACTTTGAAAGGGGACCACCAAAGGATCATTTCAGCAAAGTTTGGTTGCAATCGGCATAGCGGTGTAGGAGGAGATGTTGTTTTAAGTAAATATGGACGCCACTTCACGACGAACGATGGACGCAGGGCAATCACAAAAGCTCACCCTGAGCACATTCGTGCTCTGGTGAGCTAAAAACAATGAAGCCATTTGAAATATCCTTATTACTAATAACTGAAATAGAAAACTGGTGTTTTATACTTTTATATGTTCCTGAGACTGTGCTGCACAGTACATTCAATACATAATCTGTTCTTTTCTTTGTTCTTTGAAACATTAACTGTCACCAACTTGATATCAAACATGCCATTTTTGTAATTCAAAGTGTATTTATTAAAAACTTTTTTTACATACTTTTATCTTCAATGGAATACAGTAATAATAACATTATATGAATGCTATATACTATACCAAGATGCAATGAGTCTAATAATAAAATAATTAAAATTTATGGAAATTCAATGTTGTTTTTCTAAAGAGTCAGGCATTATTTGAGAAGGAGTGTTAATTATAAATTGTGTTTGACTTTCAATAACTTTTCAATGAACAAACCTGAGGAGCATATGGATTCATCATGGATGGATCTATCATACCCGCATTCTGGGCTGGATCTACGGGTATTTCTTGTCCACCGTACGGGTTCATAGGTATTTGATTGTAATCCATCCTAACACCACTTCACCTAAAGTATAAATAAACAACAAAATCAGAATACACGACATTAATTTGTTGAAGGTGTTTGACGATGATACATATGAATTACATTGCAGTTCATCGTCA
Source organism: Lutraria lutraria (assembly GCA_964023205.1). Lineage (NCBI taxonomy): Eukaryota > Metazoa > Mollusca > Bivalvia > Venerida > Mactridae > Lutraria > Lutraria lutraria. The sequence continues at coordinate 33,377,808 of OZ026848.1, read as the reverse complement.
AAGCCACTTGTTCTTTAAAAGCTTACAGGTTTAAACGACTCAAAATGAGTCGCAGTCTATTTCATATTTAACGCACAAATTTCCATAAAAGTTGTGTACAGTGCGATGAATTATAGTAGAATCTATCAAAATGACCAAAAATATATATATACCTTCAACAGGCAAAAGGTATGTACCTTCAACAGGCAAAAGGTATTGAATATTTTGCTGATGTTTCAGACTACCCTTAGTTTCAAAATGTTCCTTGTTAATGCTTTGGGAAATTCCTGCCACTGTACTAAACTCCAACCGATGTGCGGACCGTCAATCATTTGCAGAAATAATAAATCTGCATTAAAATGCCATACAATTATATAGCAGTATGAATTTGTATTTAATTCAGATGATTGTATGAAAGATAAATTGACTTGACTGTAGAAATAACATAAATCATCGATGAAAATGTTTGTAAGTTGCGTTATCAAGCGACACACGTCAGTCATAGTTATATGAACACTAGCAGAATATGTATATAGCGATAATAAGTATACAAGGGAAATATTTACAGTACGTCATTATCAATTTACAGTCAGCTAATTATAGTTCTTGCACTTATATCTAAATCATTTAGTATATGGCCTCAATAATGTATCTTTTATTTTTTGGAGCAAGACAGAATGTTTTCAAGTATTTTGTTTCGAAAGATAATGACCAAAATTTAAACATGATTCTCTCTTGAACGGACAGTCTGTGTCTATAGGGATTTAAAGTGATAAAAGGTTTGAATACAACAAGTTTGTATCCGAAATAAATATCCGAAATAAGAACAGTTCATTACCGAATCATTTGTGCAGCAGTGGAGCCGTGTCGATTGAATTTGCGCGACAAATAATACTTAAAGAGATGACATATACTTACTTTTTGTTCAATGCGATGCGATTATCAATGTTAGCATCCCCTAGAAACAATATAAATTCATTTCTTTTAAATTTTACAGCAGTGTTGTTGTTGTTGATTTCGGGCGATCGTGTTAAACTACGGTTAAACGGATCCGTCCGTACCGTAGTATCCTTTGTGAATAACAAAGACTTATATACTATACATGATGTATATACATACATGTTTCAAATACTAGACATGTGAAATCTATTTTACTTTATCATGGTAAGAATCATGTCTATCTGCTTCAAATACCATAATTATATTTGTTGGTTATTCCATTACTTTTCACAATAATGGAGAACAAATGAAATACATGCAGCCATTTCTTAGGATCATAAAGTAATGTTCAATTTGTACTGAATACATAGCTGTCAAGGGTCTGGATAAGGCAAGCATGTGGTCAGGGGTCGCAAAGCCAATTGCCCCTCATGGGGGTATGGGAGACAAAGTCCCCCCCCCCCTCCCGGAAGCCAGAGACACTATTGTGCGATTTTATTAACCTGTCAAAGCCGCATAATTTCACGGTCAATGCTTTCATTTATTTTTAGCTTCGATTAATATCGTAAGTTATGTGATAATCTTCGATATACGATATACTATATAAACATGTGGAATGAGACATTCCCTAATGGTAAAATAAACGAAAACTATCGACTGTGGCACGAAGCTAAAAATAAGTGCATTCTGCGACCATGTAATTATTCAGCTTTGACAGTATACCAAATATATACAAAATTGCACTATACCATGGTGCACAGAGATTCCAGTTCCATGTTCATTGCCAATCTATCAATGATTTTCTGCATGTGTCTTTACAGGTATATGAATACATTATTTATACATATAAGTACATGTACAGTACAACCTATTCAGAGCGACCCTCTCTTGAGCAACTACCTCCCTTCAACAACAGCATGATTATTTCCCACTATATACGATTTAACTATAAATTTAACCTCTGCATAGGGCAACAACATAATTTTGCTACTCCCAAGGTGTGTTGCTTTGGACAGGTTGCGTTGTATTTTCCTTCAGCATACAACTTTTATGTAAGTAGATATTTTGCTGGTATGTGTAAACTACACAAGATCAGGGGTCAGATTGATGATAATGTCTGACATGTTAGTTTGCTTGTTTGAGTTTAATGCCCCTTTTCAACAGCCTGAGTCAGTCAAATGAGGCGGACAGTTCACCTAAGCATCGTTCCTGGGAAGAACCAGTACTTGACCCCACCCTCTGTATGCAACTGCCTACTTTCTCACATAAAGAGACATGGTCGGTAGGTGGGCTCGAACCCATGACCCTCTATCGGTGAGAGGTTACAGTGATTTAAAGCCAGAAACCTTAACCACTCAACCACAGATGCGGGGTTGGAATTATAATTATGTACTGGTATTTTTTGGTACAATAAAAAAGGAACAAAATTCATACAAAATATTTATTTAGAGAAATAAGTACTAGACAGAAATATAAAAAAATACACAAAGCCAATTATCAACCTAGTACAACTAAGTGATCTGAAAGTTATAATATATGCAACATCCCAGTTACCACATTCAACAATAATAGCTAGATCTAAGTTTGTCAATAATTACTCACCAAGTACAAAGTTTATCTAAAATAAAAAAAAAAGCAGAAACAGGAAATTAGCGCTATTAAAGTTCTTTATCCTTAGCAAAGGCCTTCAAAAATATTTCATAACTTCTGTTTATTTCAATTCAATCATAAATATTTAAATCAGCCTGATACAAAATCCTATTTCAAAAGTTGAATTTAAATCCTCTTTGATATCATTTGTATCTAATTTGATCATGCTTTCATTGGCAATTTTCCAGAATACACCGTTTGAATGTTGACCTGAATATAAAGAAATATAAAATACTGATGTAGTTGTAAAATTCATGTGTAAATATACGTACAAATAAAATACATGGGTAACATACATAGAGTATCACATTATAGGCTGTAAAATGACATAAGGAGAATTAATAGAGGGAAATCTTTATAAAACAGTCATAACTCATATTACACAGAGCACAAACTAGATGCTAAAATACATTTTAATACCACTTAAACCTTATTTGTTTATTTATGTTTTAACCCCCTTTTCAACAGTCAGAGTTATATGAGGCAGACAGTTCACCTAACCATCACTCCTGGGAAGAACCAGTACTAGACTCCCATCCTCAATAAGCAACTGTCAACTTTCTCACATAAAGAGACATGGTCTGTAGCTGGGCTTGAATCCACGAACCTCTCAGTGAGAGGTTAAAGTGATTTTAAGTCAGTGACCTTAACCACTTGACTACAGAGGCAGGTCATTTTATGACCTTGACATTTGAACTACATAGTTAATACATGTAGTTCGTGTGTGGCATATTTTCTCATCATGGTATAAAAAGATGCCTAGTGATTTAAAAATCCACCAGAAACTGATAGAGTTAGGGTCATCATAAACTAGTGCTGACAGATGGACACAAGCACATAAATAAAATTGCACAATACTAATGTCAAAATAGAATTATTTATATGACCAAATCACTTTATATGTGTCTTCAAAGCAATAGTAGTCTTATATGATTTTGTTTAAAATTTTATACTTAGAGCAGTCTTTAAATTTAGCCCTGGACCTACGACCGAGGCCACCAAAACAGCCATCAGTCCAGTAAATTTGAAATTGTCAGAGTTCAGTCTAGTAAATTTTTCACTGATAATTTTACGTTTCAGAACAAAAAATGAAATATTTTAATACGGTTAAATATGGGTTTTAGCCAAGTTATGTGTAATTCTGTATGTACTCTTTTTGGTCCACCAAAGTTCATTCGGTCCAGTAAAGTTTGCATTTTCACTGGACCGAATTTCCGGTGCTTAAAAAAGTTTTTTGTGAAGACTGTAAGAGAATTACACATATGAGATATACATTATTACATTTTTAATCAATATGACATCTACCAAAATGCTACATGTACAAATACATAAATTCACACAAAGATCATAAAACGTTGGAGACCAGTCATAGAACTCAGCTTTGCCATTGCATGACTTTAATGACTGGTACCCGTTTTATAAACCCACACATTATAATTAAGACAAATTATTCTACAAAATATACAAAAGTTAAATAAGAAAAAAATATTTAACTGGAATTCATACTGTATTGTCTAGTTAGTAAAGTAAAGAGGTAGATAATTTAACAACATAATTTCACTAAAATATATCAAAATCACATCCAAACTTCTACATTTTAATCTTAATTACTGTTTACATGGAACAGAAATCTGGATCACCGGATTGTGGATAATTCAGTAATTCAGTTAATTCAATTAACAGGATAGATTGTAGATTCAACTAAATAATTTACTGTTATCATCAATATAAGTAATCACAAAATACAGAAATAACCATCAAATAAGAATTGCTACAAATGTATCAAAATTACCTACCCATGAATTTCTATAAAACGTGCCAAAATCATAATATTTTAATCATCAGTAAAGAAGGACATTCCTACTTGTCTATATTAAGTAGACATGCTCATAAGGGCTACACAATAGTGGTACTATCTAAGATACTACAAAGGCAGACAAAAACAGAATAAGGTGACATGAAAAACAACATGTTTATACTGATAGGGCAGGGTCTATGACAATCTGCAGATTTATATACAGTTTTAACACAGAAAATTGTTAACTTATTATGTGTAAGTACAGGCAAACCTGTGAACAAAGGCCACCTTGGTAAACACAAGATGTGACCTTTATTGACAGGTGACCTTTATTCAGAGGTCATTATGTTCTAAATAATCAATTATGTATTTTAAAAATATGGCCTTTATTCACAGGGTGGCCTTTATTCAGTGGTGAGGCTAACACATGTATAATCTGCTGATTAAACTTAAAGGATTTCAATAAGGTATAGAAGTATCTAAGTATGTAGTACACCTATCACATCAACAATGAATTACCCCAGTCCTCAATCTTCAGATGTATTCACAATTGTAAGATAATTTTATCAACTTTACCATACAGTCAAACCAGTACACAAAGGTCACTCTCCAGTCTTCGGAAAGATGAAATGTACCCTTATTGACAGGTGGCCTTTATTTTTTTAAAGAATGACATAATCTAAAAGGGTGACCCTTATTGGAAGGTGGCCACGTACACAGGTTTGACTTTACATTCAATCTTTTTGCAGAAGTCTTCAATAACGCCAAGATAAATAAAAGCATCCAGCCAATCAAAAATATTTGAAAAAAAAGTTGAAAAATCTTTTTTTTCCCTGAGGAAATACACCGGGACTAGTGTTGCTAGTGTTACTTTGTGACTAAAACTTATAAATTAATAACAAACCATTCATATATGTGTACTGGTATCTTAGTATCTACAAAAGGTAAAAGTCTATAAACTAAAAAAACATTTCAAACAAATCTGGATAGACAATAATTATTGTTCATGTCTAAGATGTTCTATTGCAAATATTCATAAATTGAGCATAAATTAACAGATAATAATTGTTCAATGTCATGGACTACACTATAAAAAGATTTCTACATAATAATCATAATAAATTCGTTCTGATTATCAATAGCTTGTAAAAGCTAACAGAAAGTTCTTAAAAGGGAACTACAAAATAAATAAAAACTTGTGTAAACACATAAACACAGACATTTACAAAACCAACATGCATATAAATTTATCAAAGAGATAAATATAGGCTAAGTCATACATTATACAATCAATGTCCACTATATAAAAATATTTGAATATTCTATAACCATTGTACATGTAGAAGATTTCATATCATGCATGAATTGCGTTGAATCAATAAGGCATCTAAGTATTTGATAAATGGTTAAAGCATATATGCAAAGATCAATGATTTGTTAGTATTCTACATTCAAACATTCCAAAATTAAGTCAACACATACTATTCTTATGTAGAGCAGGGGAGAGGGATATAATTTGTGTAATAATGACTAAACCATATGGCACTACAACTCAGGTTATGGTAGACATTTTATACACTAAATGTTGCCTCACAAATGATATCTGGTCCTACATTTTTGTTTTTAATTAAACGGCAATTGTTTGAAATATATTCTGAAAGCATTGAAAGAAATTTGAAGAATTGTTAAAGCAAAATTATGAGTGGGGTATAGATAAGGTGAGATACACTTATTTGGAAGTAAAAAAACTGATGTAAGTCCATATAAAAATGTGATGGATATAATCCAAGTTGTAAATTGAAAACTTACATTAGGGTCCATTATCAAGTTTCTAATACACAATCTATGTAATTAAAGGTTTAGGCTATAGGGTTAATAACTTATGCATTTGCCTTAATTTCTTTTCATATAAATCAACTATTTAAAAGACAATTCAAGATTTTTTATGGCTATAAATTAGTATCAAAACAGAAAAGTTCAAGTACATTGTATTACCATTTATACTAATAATGATAATTTCAGTATAAATAAATGTACGACAAATGGCATATAAACTGTCATATGCCATGCTCATCAATCCAAAGATGACAAAAATGATGACCAATTGTTCTTTATTTCCATTGTGAAGAAAAATTATGGCATTTTTTTTTCAATAATCATATACCCTGCTTTTAATAATGTACCCCTGGTTTTGAGACAGTTTTCACTAAATCCATTATTTAAAAGCAGTATACCATATAGCATCACATAAATGAACCATTACCAGTTCTAACAATACCAAAACTATTTTCCTAAACAATAGAAGATTTTTTTTTAGATTTTGTAAGGCCACAAATAATAGCTATCTGTAAATGCATCACCTTCAAATAATTATATGAGAATAAAATAACATTTATCAAAAACACTAACAACACATTTCATCTGAGCATTTAACTTCTATCAGGTTCTTTCTTACATCCAGGATGATTTATAAAATGGTGAGCATGTAAGCAGCATCTGGGTGAAGATAACCTGAGTCTATTTTAAGCCACCAGCAATACGTTGCTGAAAATCAACCGTAAGGTGCACGTTATCTAAACCTCTCAAGGTTCGTAGATAATCAAAGCTGTTTTTCTGTTCCTGGTTGTTTATCTTTAGACTAGAATAAAGTTCTTTCAATCCTGAACTTCTAGCCTTCTCTATTGTGCTGGTATATTCAGCCTGTGACACGATAGATATCCTGTGAGATTCAGATTCAGCTGATTCCTTGATTTCCTGGGCTTCATTCTTGATGTCAGCAACCTATAAAACATACAGATTTAAGATTACAACAAGAGCCCTGCCAGAGGTGCCAACATTCATCTGTTCACTGCCTCAGCAAGATCTATCCATCTATGAAGTTTCATGTTGCTACCTCTTATAGTTTATAAGCTACATTCCAATTTTTGCACAACACAGATGATGCAGTCAGTGATCACAATAGCTTGACTTTTTCTTCGAAAACAGACAAGCTTAAAAAACAGACAAACTTGGGACCTTTTAAACAACACTTACCTTTGTTCCACTAAGCTGAATAGCATGGCCTACATTAGCAAGGGACTGCTTTCTTTTAAATGCATGATAACAGAGCAAGGATATTGCTATAAATCCTTTAAGGGTTGACACAACCTCCGAGTCTATTTAAGGGTTGAAACAACCTGTAAGTCCATGAACCCTTGATGGGAAGGACATAACTTCTGCGTATAAGACCAAATAAAGTTTAAAGCAGTAAAACTCGATCATCCTTTCACCATAAACTCAGACCACTTAATGTGTAATTTCATTCCTCAGAATAACATCAAGTTTATCTTATTAAATTGAATTCTTACAAAAAGTATTTCAAGGCATTATGCAGAAAGTGTAGATTCTTAGATGACTTTCTAAAACAAAATCTGTATTTTTCAAAAGTTGAATTTTAAAAAATAAAAATTGCTTCATAGATTAAAAATGCATAAAATACTTTCTGTGGCAAAGTAAGAAGCTTTAATGCAAAATTTTGACAGAATTTTCAGAGCCCTCAATCTATCAAATCTGCTACTGTATTTCGGTGGCACTCACCTACCTGTAAAGAACTTTTTCCCAAACAAACAAATTCCACACCCCCACCCTAACCCCCGATCAGAATATTAAAAATCAATTTTTGGCATCCACCTGATGGTCTTTCATACTGGATTATTTATATTAATTCACTAGTTTAAAAAAATCCCCTCCAATGGGCTATAGACCCCTTCCCCAAAGTAGTGTGAGGGCGCTGGTTTCACAAGCTTCTTTGTACCTTTTTTGCAGTTTCCTTCCTGATAATAGTAGCATTCTGTACATGTTGTTCACGAAGATTTTTCTCAACTAAGAGTAATTTCTCCATAAAGCGTTCCATAACATCACTAGGGATAACAATGTCAGTTAACTGAAAGAACTTCACATCAACATTCAGACCTTTATCCTCATCAGTACAACTATCTCTAGGTATACATCCAGGTGGACATGCTGAATAAGAAATAAAATAGTATATTCATCTTGAGGTAAACATCTAGGACATGCTGAATAATTGTTGAATTATAGACAAATGTACCATATTATATACTTTAAAGACATAACTCTCAGTCTCTCTGGTATACCAGTGAGGATTCATTTTGTGGGTTGGGCTATGTAAACTGATATGCCCAATACTACCTGTCAGTTAAACTCTCTGTTGTTTAAAATAGCACCAGAATGGGTGAGTCATCAACTGACCACTGGTTAGTCAAGTACTCCTGTTATACAGAAAGCATGTTCTGCTCCAAAGCGTATAAACATTATCATGTGGAAATGTTTACAAACAGAGCGTTTATCAGACAAGTAATCACACCTCCCAGGAAATTCAAATAGTCAACTTGACAGGTTTAAACTTTTTCTTGTAAATAATTAATATATAACTTAAGATTTTTTAATGAAAAGTTTTGGCATGGAACCATTTACCTTCATGAGAATTTTCTAAGAATATTTTCTGTACATGTAGTTTTTTTCAAAAATTAAAAAAGGTCCGTTTGACATGAAAAATGCATAAAATTTTAACGCATTGCGCACTAGCACCATCTAGTGGCTTAAATAGTCCAGAAACCACTTCAACAAAAAAAAGTATCTTGAAAATATATACCTTCCTTATAATCTGCACAACTTGGACGACAACATTTCCCTCCAAGTCTTTCACGTACAGCTTTATAAATAACTCTTTCAATCTCTGGTCTCTTAGTTTTCAATTCTGTTGTGTTGTACACGGGAAGTGATCCCTAAAACATGAAATATGACAAGTTTATTATCTGTTGAATTTACTTAAATTTTAATTAGCCTCGTAAAAAAACAATAATAGATGCTTGATTACTTGAGGTAAATAGGGACCATCTGGCTAACATTAAGGTATTGGGCTTGGATGTCAGGTCAAATCAAGATTCACAAATTTATATATTTTGACGCACCCCATTCAATTTTGATAGCCAATCAAGACCACTAATGTTTACGGTTCAATAATTGAAACCACGCCTAGGTTGGATGTCCAGTAAGAGAATTTATAACATTTTTTTGTCAAAGTATCATATCGTACCAATACAATGCACATTACGTTACAGATGTTTAACGCTGATAAGGAAAAGTCGATAAAGGGGTGCAGTATTTATCGCAATAAAACACCATTTTCTAGCGTTTGGTTAGAATTTTTTATTACATGGTATTGAATTATGATATTTAATCTATGTAAATATTAATAACGTAAAATATTATTTCACGCTATTTTAGCGATTTTAGCCAATCCCGATATGTTAAACTTAAGTTAAAATTAGTTTTTTTAAGTAACTTTGAGGACAATATTGCCACATGATATTTACCTTAATTGCATCAACTGCACTTGATCTCATGACGTCTGCATAGTAAATATCATACCCAGCATGCAACAGAGGAAGTTCATCTCTTCTTAGGAAGTACTGAGCATGAGCTGTGATTGATACCTGAAAACATACAACAACAATAAACAGTGCTGTGTGTCACCATAATGCCTTATATTGATATCCAGGTGCATGTCAGCCAATAGTGAAATACATACTAAGGTAAATCACTTCAATAGCAATTTTTTGATGGGACTGATTTGGGGCCAAAACTAGACAAATTCTTAGTCTTCATTCAAATCCATTCATGAATCAAACAATAAAATATAGCATCAGCTAATTGATCATAGATAAAAACTACACATTTGTTATCAATAGCATCTATTGATTATCCAATGTACACACTACATATTGGTTATCAATATAATACATTAAGGTATTTATTGATTATCCAATGTAACACTACATATTGGTTATCAATATAATACATTATAGCATCTATTGTTTATCCAATGTAACACTACATATTGGTTAACAATATAATACATTATTGCATCTATTGATTATCCAATGTAACACTACATATTGGTTAACAATATAATACATTATTGCATCTATTGTTTATCCAATGTAACACTACATATTGGTTAACAATATAATACATTATAGCATCTATTGATTATCCAATGTAACACTACATATTGGTTAACAATATAATACATTATTGCATCTATTGATTATCCAATGTAACACTACATATTGGTTAACAATATAATACATTATTGCATCTATTGATTATCCAATGTAACACTACATATTGGTTAACAATATAATACATTATTGCATCTATTGTTTATCCAATGTAACACTACATATTGGTCAACAATATAATACATTATAGCATCTATTGATTATCCAATGTAACACTACATATTGGTTAACAATATAATACATTATTGCATCTATTGATTATCCAATGTACACACTACATATTGGTTAACAATATAATACATTAAGGTATCTATTGATTATCCAATGTAACACTACATATTGGTTAACAATATAATACATTAAGGTATTTATTGATTATCCAATGTAACACTACATATTGGTTAACAATATAATACATTATAGCATCTATTGATTATCCAATGTACACACTACATATTGGTTAACAATATAATACAATATAGCATCTATTGATTATCCAATGTAACACTATGTATTGGTTATCAATATAATTACTAACCTCAAGTTTATCACGAGTGAACACTCGAATGTTGTTCAAATCAAGGAACTGAGAATCAGCTCTGAATGTTTTAAACTCATAGTCAGGTCCCAGGAAATGTTTGCCACCTGAATAAACTTTACTGGTATCTACCGTCCCTGTACTCTTCTGACGCCGGAAACCAAACTGTAAAGTTACATAAAAAAATAATGTTTATGACAGAAAGACTTAACTTCTGTGTTCAAATCTTTTCAGTTAGTTCATGCTAATTTTGTAAATATAATATAATCAATGAAGGACTGAATTTGTACTAGTTAACTCTATAATTATAACAAATTATCAATAAAAAAACTGGATTAAATCTTAAAGTTATGAAATGGACATTTGCACCTAGCCCTAATTTTGCATGTGAACATTTGCCCCCCCCCCCACCAATCATAATATTTCTATCAATGATAATTTTCATAAGGAACAAGGAGAAGAGGTTTTCATACATTAAGCATACTCATATACTCATGACATATGATAAAATAATGAAGATATTGCAACTATATTATAGATTTAATCAAAAATAACTGTATTGTTCGTTTTCTCCCTAATTAGTCATAGTAGTCTTCAAATTTAGACCCAGACCTTTAGCCGAGTCCAACAAAATGTCCATCGGTAAAATAAATTAAAACGGTCAGTTGTCCAACAGTCCAGAAAATTTTTCAGTGATTATTTCACCTTGTTTCGGAACAAAAATGAAATATTTTAATCACTCTCAAAACAAGAGGGCCAAGATGGCCCTATATCGCTCACATGACAATCACTGTTCACTCATTAAAACATTGTTTTGAACCGGTGACCTAGTTTTTGACCCCAGATGACCTATGTTCGAATTTGTCTCACAGATCATTAAGACAAACAGTCTGACTAGGTTTGGTGAAGATACGATCAAAATTTGACATCTACAGTGTTAATAAGGTTTTCCTAAGATTTGACCTTGTGACCTGGTTTTTGAACCTAGGTCACCCATATTTGAACTTGTCCTTAATATCATTAAGACAAACAATCTGACAAGGTTTGGCCAAGATCCAATCAAAACCATGACATTTAGAGCTTTTACAAGATTTTTACCTAAGATTTGACCTTGTGACCCAGTTTTTTAACCCGGCTGACCCATGTTCATCCTTGACCCACATATCATTGAGGCAAACATTTTGACAAGGTTTGGTGAAGATCCAATTAAAACTGTGACATCTACAGTGTTAACAAAGTTTTCCTAAGATTTGACCTGGTGACCTAGTTATTGACCCCAGATGACCCATATTTATACTTGACCATTATATCATTAAAACAAACGATTTGACAAAGTTTGGTGAAGATCCAATAATAACTGTGAAATCTACAGTGTTAACATGGTTTTTCATAAGATTTGACCTAGCGACCTAGTTTTTGACCCAAGATGACCCATGTTCGAACTCGTCCAAGATATTATGAAGACAAACATTCTGACAAGGTTTCATGATCATCCAATCAAAACAGTGACTTCTAGAGTGTTCACAAGGTTTTCCAGCAATTTGCCCTAGTGACCTAATTTTACTACAGAAATTACCCATTTTCAAACTTGACCTACATATTATTAAAATAAACATTCTGACAAAGTTTCATGAAGATACAGTCAAAACAGTGATTTCTAAAGTGTTCACAAGGTTTTCCCTTATTTGGCCCTTGTGACCTTGTTTTTGACCCCAAATGGCCCAATATCGAACTCGTCCGAGATTTTGTTGATATTAACGTTCTGACCCAGTTTTGCTAAAATTGAGCCAAAAATGTGGCCCCTAGTGTTGTCACAACAAAAAGTTTGACGACGCACGACGCACACCGCACGACGCCCGACGGAGAGTGATCCTAATAGCTCACTTTGTCACTTTGTGACATGTGAGCTAAAAAGATTTTCAGCCAAATTGTATGAAATTTTGTGTGTACTCTTTTTGGTCCACTAAAAGTTCATTCAAGATGCAGTCCCTAAGTTTGAATTTTCAGTGCTTAAAAAAATTCATAAAGAACATTAACAGGATATAATTATTATTCATGAAATTTTCTTATTCAACTAAAAACTTATCTCAGCTAGGTTACATAAATATATGGAAATTTTCTATGCAGTTTTCCTTTTCAGAATAATTTGATGTGAGTTAATACCTAGTGTTGATTGGTATTGAGTTAAAGTATGTCAGCCATTTACAGGTATAAATATTACAAACACATACATTTTGTATGCAGTATGTCATTTATCAGGATTATATCAGTGAAGTAGGTCATTCCGTACAAATGATGTTTGTTTTCTTATTTGACTTTAAGGCCCCTTTTCAGCAGTCAGAGTCGTATGAGGCGGACAGTTCACCTAACCATTGTTCCTGGGAAGAACCAGTACTAGACTCTCATCCTCCGTAGGCAACTGCCTACTTTCTCACATTAAGAGACATGGTCGGTAGCTGGACTCTAACCCACAACCCTCTATCATTGAGAGGTTACAGTGATTTGAAGTCAGCGACTAAAACCATTCGACCATGTAGGCTGGTCCCATACTGTTGAACATTTGGGTTATGGTGAATATCTACATTGTACATGTACCAATACTAAGTAGTAACCTGCTCCAGCCAATAATTCAACAGTTTTTCTTTTAACAATAATTATGTAATTTATTGGAAACATAAATCATGGAATATTTGATAAGCCACAACATACTGTATGTAACAGAGAAAGTTGATGGTACATGTAATGCAGTGAATTTTTTCGTCTCTTTGGGAATAGGTCTGGGTCCAGTCAAATAGGGAATTTTAAAGTCGTGACAAGTAACTGACAACTAGGTTATGCCAAATAAATCAAGTTCTCATAGTCTTATAATACTTCTTGTCAAAAATTGGTACTAACTTTGTCAATTTATGTATGATTTTGAAATTATTATTTTTAATGTTGGGAATTTCTCTATTTAGATTTGGGAAAACTGAAGCTTGAATGCTATTGGGAAGAGTCTGTTCACCAGACCCAAACAAAGAAGGAAAAATAATGCTGAAACTAAACTGAACATGTCCGTAACTCTTTATTACAGTTTTACACTGTTAACTTACCTCATAATATTCCAGCGTAGAAAAGCTCATAGGTAGAATTATGACGAGCAGAATGGCTGCAAGTCCCACAACTCCACCTACCACATATAATATACATTTATTGTCTCCTAAGTCTGGCATTTCTTCAACTCAATATCTACAATGGCAAGGAAGTCGAATAAAAAATGATTAAATACAACTATTAAATAGTTATTATATTATAAAATACAAATGTAGTGTCAAAAGGTAATGGTTCAGCTCCCTTAAATTATGTTTATTTGTTTGTTTGACCGAGTTTTACGCACCTATTCAACAATCCTGGGAAGAACCAGTTCTATACTCCCATTCTCTGAAAGCAACTGCATACTTTCTCACATAAAGAGACATGGTTGGTAGCGGGGCTCAAACCCAGGACTTTCTTCCAATGAGAGGTTACAGTGATTTAACAAGAGGGCCAAGATGGCCTTTATCACTCACCTGAGAACAAAGGCACAATAATTAATGACAAGGTAATATAGTTTCCATCTCGTAAAACTCATTTTTACGTAGATTTTGAGATCAAAACCAACAATGAAGGTATAATATTGTTAAACAAGCTAAAACGTAGCAAATTTTCTAATCCAAGGGCCCGTAACTCTTGAAGTTGTGGTCCAATTCCACCCATAACTGAACTTGTCCAAAACAATAAGGTCATACACATTCATTGTAAATATTAGGATCGGTGAATAAATGAAGGCGCTAGAGTGTAAACAAGCTAAAATATAGAAAATTTTCTAAGTCAAGGGCCCATAACTCTTAAAGATGTGGTCCTATTCCGCCCATAATCGAACTTGTCCAAGATCTTTTGGTTATACTCATTTACTGAAAATATTATTAGGATCGGTGAATAAATGAAGGCGGTGAATAAATGAAGGCGCTAGAGTGTAAACAAGCTAAAACATAGCAAATTTTTTAAGACAAGGGCCCATAACTCTTGAATGTTGGGTCCGATACCGCCCATAATTGAACTTGTCCAATATCTTTTGGTTATACACATTTACTGACAATATGATGAGGATTGGTGAATAAATGAAGGCGCTAGAGTGTAAACAAACTCAAATATAGCAAATTTTCTAAGTCAAGGGCCCATAACTCTTGGGCCCATAACTCTTGAAGTTTACTGAAAATATGATTAGGATTGGTGAATAAATGAAGGCGCTAGAGTGTAAACAAGCTAAATATAGCAAATTTTGTAATTCAAGGGCCCATAACTCTAGAAGTTATTGTCCGATTTTGCCCATAATCAATTTAGCCGAGACACTGGCCATATACATTGTGAGCAAGTTTAATCACGATTCGTTAAGAGCTACGGATGCTAGAGTGTAAACAAACTAATTGTGGACGGACAGCGGATGACGTACGCCGGACATTCAACGATCCTAAAAGCTCACCTGATGAATCAGGTGAGCTAATAACCTAGGTCCTAAGCCATCAAGTCCTGTTGATTTCTTTGGATCTAATGAAAACAACTCTTTCTTAATGAACTGGTCAGTAATGGGTGGAATTACAAAATGATTATTGTGAGATAATTTAGTATTGACATAGTTTTCTTGAGTCTTCATCTAACCTGGTTTCAACTTTAGGGGCTGACTTAAAAACACTTGTGAAATATGTATTAAATGTGTCAGCTGTAAATTTTGGGTCAGTCATGGGGTTGCCAAGGTCGTCATTGATCAAATTTGTTTGATGAGTTTTAGTTTTACCTGATAAATCTTTTAGATTTTTCCATATTTCTTTTGGATTGTTTTTGTTAGAATTTATTGACTATTCATAAAAGTCTATTTTAGATTTTTTTATCAAGGTTTTAACTTTTCCACGCATTTGTTTGTATGTACATGTATCCTCATTATTTGATCTCTTCGCATAATCACATGATTTGATTGCATTTGCAATGTCTTCATTAAACCAGGCTGGTTGGTTTAGGTACTTTACTATTTTTTGTTTTTCAGGGGCATGCAGATTTAAGACTTGTAGAAACAATTTTTATGAAGTAATCTAATGCAATATCAGGATCAGCTATTGAAAGTAGTTCATACCAGGGTTGGCTGCCTAAATCTATCAAAAAAGCATTTACGTTAAACAATTTCAAATCTCTATATTTAATTGATGTATGGAACGGAACTTTATTCATTCTTGAAATTCTTTTAGTTAAACAGACAGGGTAATGATCACTAACAGTATGTTCAGGTACATTTACTTCAGAGATATTTTCAGGATTATTACTGGTAGTATATAAATGGTCAATTATTGTAGATGAGTGAGAAGTTACTCTAGTGGGCTTATTTACAAGATGTACCATGTTAAAACTACTAATTATGTGGTTCTAATATGTATTATCAGTACCATTCCTTTCAGTGGAGTAATTGTAGTTAAAGTCACCAAGAAGTAATATATCTATGTTCTCAGAAAAAATAGAATCAAGAGTAAGTTCGAAATCATCATTCCAGCTTGATGGTGATGATGGTGGTCTGTAAACGTATCCAAATAAAAAGGGTTTTTGCTTTTCACATTTGAATTTTAACCAAATTATCTCACTTTGTTCACTGGCTGTCAGTGCATCAAGAAATGCGATCAGTTGATGTATTATTTTCTATCTATCTATATCAATACTGCACATGTTCAAAACTGAACATCACGGCAGTTATTGAGAGTATCTAATGTTTTTCGACAAGAAGAAGAATTGTTTATGAGTATTCAATGGTTGTATGATTGCATACTTGCACTGTCGTGCATTTTAAGGTAGGTAAAGAGTTAGGCACTGGCAGGCAGTAATAGCGACGACCAGTATAGGGAACATCGCCGTGACGTCACGCGCACCCGTTATCCGTTTGTAAATATCGCTGGTGGGCAAAAGAATCAATATCCGGTTGTCGCTATCATTACAGTTGCCAACACACTCTTTTTCATAGATAAAAACATGGTAATGATTCGGTCTTGTGTAGCTTTTTGCTGCACAATTAATTGACAGAAGGGTTCTGTAGTTGTATGGCGTTTGAATTATAACGAAAATAATTCTGGTATAGTAATAATTAAATGACTTCAACACAGTCCTAATTAAAATATTGATGGTTAATAAGAATGAAATAGTTTTCAAACTAATCACAGTTTGTCTTGATTTTCAAAATCAAAAATATTCTAGACAAGGCTATTGATTGTTCTCTTATTATCTCATGGTACTCTGACCGGTTAAAGATAGTAAGCTATTTAAGTACATTTCAAACACATGAAATTCGAAATACCAAATTACTTACTCCTAATGCTCGACATTCAACAAATGTCTGCGCATACTGGACACAATATACAGTAAACATATTTTGATACTTGTTACTGTAGTAAATGTTGTCATATTTTTTACAGAATAATTTCAGCTAATTATTTTCACGAGCATTTCTCGTTATAAATACGAGCACATTTATAGGCAATTCCACTACATGTATAATCATGCACCTATAATAATTCATTTAAATCCAAATCGCCAAAGTCAAATGGCATGGACGAGATTATTTTTTTCTTAAAGTAGTTTTGTTTTCATGACCAATTAATGGTTAAATCAACTTGACAGAGATTCATTATTATACTATCAAGTATCAACCTGAATCAGGATCACTCAAATAGACCCTGTCTGAATCGACATAGTGAGAATGTGTCTTATGGCATTATATAATTAATTTGATTGCTAGAAACCCTGTCATAAATAGTTTGTCACATCCAACTGATCATTACTTTCAATAGAACATATTTGGCCCCTGTGCAGCTGTCAAAACAATGTAGATTTATATACAACAACGGGTGATAAAAATTATTCACGGTTCACACAGTTACAGGTTTTATTCATATTGATACGCTCCCGCCACTGCATCGTTTAGGCACAGAAATCCCGTGCAAAATTGTGTTAACTATATAAGGAGCAATTGTGTAGTTTAATGTCACTCGAGGTTTAGTATTTGGTTAGTGAAGTACTAGTATTCCTTATAAATGTACATGGATTCGTCGTCCACGAGGGAGCCGGGAAGAATTGAAATGTTTGAAGAATTGAAGATATTTGACGGGAAGTTTTCTGGTCTGAAGAGAGATTTACAACGTGAACACAAGTTGACGAAGGCTACTATCATAAAGAAGACAAAGAATATCTACGACAGGAAGACCAATGGGGCCAGTCGTTTGCTACAGGTGCGGAAAAGAAGGCCATTTTACCACGGGGTGTGTTGCAGGAGAGTTATATGAAATAATAATAAGATAAGTACCAATTCATTAAGATTCTTTACGTTAATCTGTGAGCTATACTATATATCAATTGGCTCGTTTATGTGTGAGCTGTGCTATATGCGTTGGCTCGTTTATGTGTGAGCTGTGCTATATGCGTTGGCTCGTTTATGTGTGAGCTGTGCTATATGCGTTGGCTCGTTTATGTGTGAACTATGCTATATGTGTTGGCTCGTTTATGTGTGAGCTGTGCTATATGCGTTGGCTCGTTTATGTGTGAGCTATGCTATATGCGATGGGTCGTTTATGTGTGAGCTGTGCTATATGCGTTGGCTCGTTTATGTGTGAGCTGTGATTTGAGCGTTGGCTCTTATGTATAAGATGAGCGCTCTTATTCTGATGATAATGACATTCAAATATTATTAAATTAAAGATTTAATGATAGTGTCGTGAATTAAATTTAACATCTAGACAATATAGAATATTAAAAATTATGCGTTTACCCTCTTTGTTTTGCTCGAGGTTACGCTACCAGATACTAAAGCCTATTTCCTATTTGTTGTTTGTTGTTTCTTTGTCCTGTAACTTGTGATTAGTGGATAATTGATTTACTCCCGACACTAAGGGAGTAATATAAAATATATACGTTAACTACCCCTTACTGTTTTCAATGGTTGACTTCTTGCAATCAGTAAAGATCATCACCGTGATTAGGATAATGATAACTGGACGGCATGCCAGTTGAAATTAAGACAAAAGATAAAACGAAACTTGTGCCGAACAAACAATTTTGTCTTGTTTAGTGATTTGCATTGGATGTGACAAAAAATCGAAGTTTATTTATGTTTTAATTATAATTGTGAATTTTTCAATTGATGAATAGTATCGTTTGCATATACAATGTGGAACACCTTCCCATTGTAGGGATTTCGGTGATTTGTTAACATAATGGGAATATCCGTTTTAATTAGTCCCGCTCTATATAAGTCTATTTGATGTATAATTCAAGTTTTAGATATATGTTTTTAAAGTTGCGGATCATCAATAAAAATGTACGAACAATTAATATTGTGTCAAAAAACACAGACGATGCAGAAAATTGACAGTGTTTATAAAAGCACATTTCTACCACACCCACGGGCATCATTTAAGTTAACATTATTTATGCTAAAATTTCATTAGAATTATTATTATTTTAAAAGTTCACTTAATATGACGTAGTGTACGTGTTCTTTTTACACAAATTTTTCAAAATAAAAGTATCTAATTAATACAAAATGACTATCTTTGAACTCATGTCTTTAATTATGTTTTTTTCTGTATGCTCGACTCACAAGATATTCTAAAGGAAAATGAAAGGTTATAAAAAGTAAATTTTTTCCATTATTAATACAACTTAATTTCTATGCATGCCTATCAATTTTATTTTAGCGCTTTCATAATCCACTTAATCAGGTAGTTAATTGTATTAACAAACTAAATACAACTACCTGACATAATTAAAATTTAGGTGTCTGCATGTGTATGTCTATGTCCGAATATAGCGCTTTATATGAATTCAAGTCATTAGACGCATATTACATATATATAAATTTATCGGTTGTAATAGTTTAGAACTGTTTGTTCTATAACCGAGGAATCTGGTGTGTTTTCCTCCCATGCATACTTTATAGCAAGAAAAAATGTTTCCGAAACCACTATCGTATTTTTTTCAATATCATTGAAATAAATACCATTTATAGAACACCTGAGTTTTCCCGGGGTCATGCTATGCACACGTAGTAAAGTGACGTCACGCGGTCTACATATTTCAAGTTTACAAAAGCTAAAATCACAGTGAAATGAATGTTTTCAGACGAAAAAGGGCTTGTTTCGTCGGTAATAATTATCTTGGGATAATAATTATTTAATATCAGCAATTAGATGCACATGTTTTTGCACATATCCCTTGTACGCCTATTACCGCGGTGATGCTATTACCGCCGATGCCCGGATAATAACAATACTTGCGCATGCGTGTCTCCTCCACTTCCGTTTCCGTGTGGCAATTATTGGCAGGGAACCAGACTATTGTTTACAAGGCATGCCGCGACTTTAAAACATTTTACATTAATGATTTATATAATTTCTACAGTCAAGTCAATTTATCGTTCATACCGCCATTTGCATTCAATCCAAATTAACACCGCTATATGAATGTGACGCATTTTAATGCATTAGATCTCTTAAAACATAATTTTGATATTTCTGCAAACGATAGATGGTCCGCACATTGATTGGAATTTAGTACTGACACAGGAATTTCCCGCGTTGCTGCGTATCTCGCATTTGATTGGTCGAGAGGCGGTAATAAAGTCATCAAACAAAAAATCAATATGGACGTCAGTGTGTCAAGAAATGCGATCAGTTGATGTATTATTTTATTGTTATTGAGAGTATTTTTATGTTTTTCGACAAGAAGAAGAATTGCTTATGATGATTAAATGGTGGTATGATTGCAGACTTGTACTGTCGTGCATTTTAACACTGGTAAAGAGTTAAGTAGGCGGTAATAGGGACGGCCAGTATATATTTTTCTACAGCAAGAAGCTAATGGGGCTTTAAAGGTGATTTAATTATATGAATATTATATCATGAATTGCATGCATATTCTATCATTAAATGCATTAAAATATATTATAAGTGTTTTGGCACAACAATGACTTGCATAAATCATTGACCACAACGATGGAGCGTTCGACACTTCATGTAGATTTACTAGATTTAATCAACTTTATGCGAATCAGGAAACAAAAGATTGGTCATTATATTGTTCAGTATTAAATTTCGCTATGAAACATGTTTTTTTACTTAAACGTAGGCTATTTACAAATACTTCGATGTCATCCTACATCAGATCAATACGTTTATATAATGCGCGAGAATGCTTCATTTACAAACACAATGTTCCCTATATATCCCTTGTACGCCTATTACCGCGGTGATGCTATTACCGCCGATGCCCGGATAATAACAATACTTGCGCATGCGTGTCTCCTCCACTTCCGTTTCCGTGTGGCATTTGTTGGCAGGGAACCAGACTATTGTTTACAATGCATGCCGCGACTTTAAAACATTTTACATTAATGATCTATATAATTTCTACAGTCAAGTCAATTTATCGTTCATACCGCCATTTGCATTCAATCCAAATTAACACCGCTATATGAATGTGACGCATTTTAATGCATTAGATCTCTTAAAAACATAATTTTGATATTTCTGCAAATGATAGATGGTTCGCACATTGATTGGAATTTAGTACTGACGCAGGAATTTCCCGCGTTACTACGTATCTCGCATTTGATCGGTCAAGAGGCGGTGATAAGGTCATCAAACAAAAAATCAATATGGACGTCTGTGTGTCAAGAAATGCGATCAGTTGATGTATTATTTTATTGTTATTGAGAGTATTTTTATGTTTTTCGACAACAAGAAGAATTGCTTATGATGATTAAATGTTGGTATGATTGCAGACTTGTACTGTCGTACATTTTAGCACTGGTAAAGAGTTAAGTAGGCGGTAATAGGGACGGCCAGTATACCTGAAATTTTCTGAAGCTATGAAAAAAACAATGTCAGCAATCAAAACTATGAACAAGTGTAATACAGAGACGCATATGAACCAAGGAACTAGGGAGTAGTATAGCCCTTAATAATTTTGGCTGGTATTGTCTATTAAAAGGGAACATAATATTTTAACTTCCCTCCCCGCCCCGGTTGTCAGATTAGCCCCCCCCCCCCCCCCCATCCCAATGTATGACAGAATTTCCTACGTACGGGCTTAAATTAACTGAAAAAATGCATCCTATATCACTAATTTATTTCATGAACTCGCATTAATTCATTTTTTCGAATCAAGTAAAGTTCCACGCTTGACCGACTTCCTCAACGAATCGGTGTCAACAAAATCTACAGAACTGTAGTCGATCGATTAGAGAAATAAACAAGGAAAACTCTTACCCCTGATCTTTGAAAAAAAATGAGGACTAACGACGCTAAACACACTCTATCCTAAGCTGTTCTCGAGGTAAACTCGTAAATAAGATCGTTGCATTAAAGAATATTTCGCAACAGAGAAGTTGCAAAACCGCCGCTCGCCAGTTACTATAAATAGATTACCATTAATTTGCTAGAGAGTAGCCTCCCTTGAAAAATAAACTAAACTGGTTCTCGTTTCAAATAGCAGTGTCAATTTTCAGCCAGAGTTCAACGAGAACCAGTTTAAAAATAAAACACAGTATAAACTGGTTCCCGTTCCATGATGCAGTGCACCAAAGGCTTTGTACACACAAGTCAACGGGTACCAGTTTAAACACAGTATAGAATCTACCAAGGGAGGGAAACATTAAAATCATTTTCATTTTTTTTATAAAATGGTTACTTCCCTTACCAAAGTAGATCTATACTAGATTAATTAAGCTGTTAATCACAATATACATTAGACTTAAATAGAGCAACTAACACATGCCTTTTTAAAAAGATAAGATAAGTAACATAAACATAAGCTCATACGAGCTTGTACTACCGAGTATAAAACATGCGCCTTATTTGCAGGGATAAGGCATTGCCAAGTTTACGAAATAGTACATTTTACAACAACTGAGGAGATTCATGCGTTGTAAATAATAACAAAACATAACATATATAGATACTTATATATAATTATATGATTAAATCAGGGACTATAACTTATATCAAGGACTTATATACATACATTGTACATATATATCATATATATGTATATAAGTCCTTGCTTATATAGACTCCGATAAAATGGGGATAAAATATTTCATTACAAATCATTCAAAATTCATATAATGATAAAAATGGCAGTTAGATCTATGTGAGTTTTCTTGTCCAATTTATTTAAACTGGGTTCAGTTTCACCAAAGACCTATATTATATATATGTATTGTATAGATCCGGCTTATAATTTCACAAACATTGATCTCAAAAACCGTCTTATGTCATGCTATGTGAGCAAAACACTTTTTTGGAAAGTGGACGATAGTTCAGCAAGTTTCCACGAATTTCCATAAATTTGGCGCAGACCATGCAAAGTACTACGGTTTTATCCATCCGTCATGCAATTGTTAAACTAGTTTCCGTCCCTCGTATACGGCTTTATCCATCCGTCATGCAATTGTTAAACTGGTTTCCGTTCCTCGTATACGGCTTTATCCATCCGTCATGCAATTGTTAAACTGGTTTCCGTCCCTCGTATACGGCTTTATCCATCCGTCATGCAATTGTTAAACTGGTTTCCGTCCCTCGTATACGGTTTAATCCATCCGTCATGCAATTGTTAAACTAGTTTCCGTCCCTCGTATACGGCTTTATCCATCCGTCATGCAATTGTTAAACTAGTTTCCGTCCCTCGTATACGGCTTTATCCATCCGTCATGCAATTGTTAAACTAGTTTCCGTCCCTCGTATACGGCTTTATCCATCCGTCATGCAATTGTTAAACTGGTTTCCGTCCCTCGTATACGGCTTTATCCATCCGTCATGCAATTGTTAAACTGGTTTCCGTCCCTCGTATACGGCTTTATCCATCCGTCATGCAATTGTTAAACTAGTTTCCGTCCCTCGTATACGGCTTTATCCATCCGTCATGCAATTGTTAAACTAGTTTCCGTCCCTCGTATACGGCTTTATCCATCCGTCATGCAATTGTTAAACTGGTTTCCGTCCCTCGTATACGGCTTTATCCATCCGTCATGCAATTGTTAAACTGGTTTCCGTCCCTCGTATACGGCTTTATCCATCCGTCATGCAATTGTTAAACTGGTTTCCGTCCCTCGTATACGGCTTTATCCATCCGTCATGCAATTGTTAAACTGGTTTCCGTCCCTCGTATACGGCTTTATCCATCCGTCATGCAATTGTTAAGCTGGTTTCCGTCCCTCGTATACGGCTTTATCCATCCGTCATGCAATTGTTAAGCTGGTTTCCGTCCCTCGTATACGGCTTTATCCATCCGTCATGTAATTGTTAAACTGGTTTCCGTCCCTCGTATACGGCTTTATCCATCCGTCATGCAATTGTTAAACTGGTTTCCGTCCCTCGTATACGGCTTTATCCATCCGTCATGCAATTGTTAAACTGGTTTCCGTCCCTCGTATACAGCTTTATCCATCCGTCATGCAATTGTTAAACTGGTTTCCGTCCCTCGTATACGGCTTTATCCATCCGTCATGCAATTGTTAAACTGGTTTCCGTCCCTCGTATACGGCTTTATCCATCCGTCATGCAATTGTTAAACTGGTTTCCGTCCCTCGTATACGGCTTTATCCATCCGTCATGCAATTGTTAAACTGGTTTCCGTCCCTCGTATACGGCTTTATCCATCCGTCATGCAATTGTTAAACTGGTTTCCGTCCCTCGTATACGGCTTTATCCATCCGTCATGCAATTGTTAAACTGGTTTTCGTCCCTCGTATACGGCTTTATCCATCCGTCATGTAATTGTTAAACTGGTTTCCGTCCCTCGTATACGGCTTTATCCATCCGTCATGCAATTGTTAAACTGGTTTCCGTCCCTCGTATACGGCTTTATCCATCCGTCATGCAATTGTTAAACTGGTTTCCGTCCCTCGTATACGGCTTTATCCATCCGTCATGCAATTGTTAAACTGGTTTCCGTCCCTCGTATACGGCTTTATCCATCCGTCATGCAATTGTTAAACTGGTTTCCGTCCCTCGTATACGGCTTTATCCATCCGTCATGGAATTGTTAAACTAGTTTCCGTCCCTCGTATACGGCTTTATCCATCCGTCATGCAATTGTTAAACTGGTTTCCGTCCCTCGTATACGGCTTTATCCATCCGTCATGCAATTGTTAAACTGGTTTCCGTCCCTCGTATACGGCTTTATCCATCCGTCATGCAATTGTTAAACTAGTTTCCGTCCCTCGTATACGGCTTTATCCATCCGTCATGCAATTGTTAAACTGGTTTCCGTCCCTCGTATACGGCTTTATCCATCCGTCATGCAATTGTTAAACTGGTTTCCGTCCCTCGTATACGGCTTTATCCATCCGTCATGCAATTGTTAAACTGGTTTCCGTCCCTCGTATACGGCTTTATCCATCCGTCATGCAATTGTTAAACTAGTTTCCGTCCCTCGTATACGGCTTTATCCATCCGTCATGCAATTGTTAAACTAGTTTCCGTCCCTCGTATACGGCTTTATCCATCCGTCATGCAATTGTTAAACTGGTTTCCGTCCCTCGTATACGGCTTTATCCATCCGTCATGCAATTGTTAAGCTGGTTTCCGTCCCTCGTATACGGCTTTATCCATCCGTCATGCAATTGTTAAACTAGTTTCCGTCCCTCGTATACGGTTTTATCCATCCGTCATGCAATTGTTAAACTAGTTTCCGTCCCTCGTATACGGTTTTATCCATCCGTCATGCAATTGTTAAACTAGTTTCCGTCCCTCGTATACGGTTTTATCCATCCGTCATGCAATTGTTAAACTAGTTTCCGTCCCTCGTATACGGCTTTATCCATCCGTCATGCAATTGTTAAACTAGTTTCCGTCCCTCGTATACGGTTTTATCCATCCGTCATGCAATTGTTAAACTGGTTTCCGTCCCTCGTATACGGTTTTATCCATCCGTCATGCAATTGTTAAACTGGTTTCCGTCCCTCGTATACGGTTTTATCCATCCGTCATGCAATTGTTAAGCTGGTTTCCGTCCCTCGTATACGGCTTTATCCATCCGTCATGCAATTGTTAAGCTGGTTTCCGTCCCTCGTATACGGCTTTATCCATCCGTCATGCAATTGTTAAGCTGGTTTCCGTCCCTCGTATACGGCTTTATCCATCCGTCATGCAATTGTTAAACTGGTTTCCGTCCCTCGTATACGGCTTTATCCATCCGTCATGCAATTGTTAAACTGGTTTCCGTCCCTCGTATACGGCTTTATCCATCCGTCATGCAATTGTTAAACTGGTTTCCGTCCCTCGTATACGGCTTTATCCATCCGTCATGTAATTGTTAAACTGGTTTCCGTCCCTCGTATACGGCTTTATCCATCCGTCATGCAATTGTTAAACTGGTTTCCGTCCCTCGTATACGGCTTTATCCATCCGTCATGCAATTGTTAAACTAGTTTCCGTCCCTCGTATACGGCTTTATCCATCCGTCATGCAATTGTTAAACTGGTTTCCGTCCCTCGTATACGGCTTTATCCATCCGTCATGCAATTGTTAAACTAGTTTCCGTCCCTCGTATACGGCTTTATCCATCCGTCATGCAATTGTTAAACTAGTTTCCGTCCCTCGTATACGGCTTTATCCATCCGTCATGCAATTGTTAAACTGGTTTCCGTCCCTCGTATACGGTTTTATCCATCCGTCATGCAATTGTTAAACTAGTTTCCGTCCATCGTTGTGCACAGTACAAGTCTTTGTAAGTTCAGTTTCCATGAGTACTTATATTATCACTGCCTGTGTTTCTAATTATACTGAAATATGGATGAACTTATAGCATGTAGCTGTCAGGGTTGTATCGTGTCACAAGTTTCCTATACCATGGATGCTATATTACTTTTGTAATATAGCATCCCTGCCTATACTCATCGTACGCACATGTGTACCAGTACTAGCTATGCCTCATAGAAAAATATCCATGACCAAACAATGGTATAAAAATTGATGATGCGTTGAGATAGCTTTACTGGGCAAACTTGATGACCAGGCATTTAATTTGTATTGTGTAGCGTAAGACATAAACAGGGCGAAGTCTTTTAATCATGGTAGATACAGTAAGAATGAACTTCGACATTACATATGCGTACATTCAATTTGATCTTAGGAAACTGGATTGCCCCTGGATGTACTTATTTGATGGTTACTTACCAGTTTATTCCTTGAACATATTCTATAAGGACACGCTACATGAAGAGAAAAGAACGACAAATATATGAGCTGACTGCATGCCAATCATCTATGAATACACAAGCACGTGATTGTAATTCAACTTTTGACAATGATTTTTTGCACTTTTGATATTTTTGAAAAATGTCTTCTATGGTCCCTCGCAGTGCTTTAAAATTGGTTTCTCAAAAGTTTCATTTATACTGCATTTAGACAATTTTAAGCAAAAGTACTGAGATGTAATCGGCAGAATAATTGAGAGGTGGTAGGAATAGTTTGCATTTTTAATAACTTCACTTTCATCAGTGTGTTGTGCAGTTGAAATCTTGTGATTGTGCTGGCTGAACTACTTTATTGATGCTTGTGTAAACAACAAATCAAAATATTTGTAAAGTATAGTTTCATTACCTTGGATACATTGTAATAATTCTGTATGACATTTAATCAAATTACATTTTTGAAATATGCAAAAAGCATAATAATAAGCTAATGTTTGATAATAAGTAATGACAAGAATATCAGAATGCATTCTATGTGCAAATATTGGAATTAATATATATCACATGCCCGAAGAAAGCAATTTCAAATTTGAGGGGAGGGGGTAATTTTAGACAGTTCTTTGTCAGACAAAAGGAGGATACGTTGCAGCAAAAATTATTTAGGGAGGCTAAGCTTCCCCCATTCGCTAGCTCCCGGGTTCCCATGACCCTGTATCACGTAGTAAACAAGTTTCATGCAAAAACAGCCAACAGCTTCAACACTGATAGAAATGAAGTATTTCTTTATCTAGTTGTTTCAAATGATGGATCACAGAAGAGTTTGTAATACATACGTACGTATACAAGAGACCATCAATTATTTCCAAATGTAAAGTAATAAATCGTGTCTTCATTGTGATTATCAGCTGATTGTTTTAGAAAATGGCTCAGATTTTTTCAACACTTTTCAACATGGTCACAAACATTCTATTCAGTCTCTAATGACAACATACTGACAGTGGGTATTATAAACCATCTTCTGTCTTCACAACTACACAAAGTTACTGGGCCCATCTTCAGTAAATTGTACCACATTATGAGACTTGTACCCAACAACTAAAACATATTACCTCTACCATCAACAAATACATCTCTCACATGCCTTAATTAATTCGAGGTCATTAATGGTAGATAAATAATTTTCTATCCCATCAAAACACACAAGTCCCTATCTCCAACAAATAGTTTGTTACCACAGTCATTGAATGTAACATTTCTATTCTTACTGAACCGAGGTTATCCGTGTCATTGTCACATATACATGTATAATCTTCTTTAACAAAGTACCAGTCATATCATACACATACAGTGTTATAACAAAGTATACCAGTCATATCATACACATACAGTGTTATAAAACTTGTTGACCAATATCATGAAATACTTGGGAGTAATTTTTTGTTACAATGGTGATTTTACTACAAACGCGTGTTTACTATCAAAGAGTGCTGGAAGAGCTCTAGGAGGAATTAAATGTGTATATCAAAAATACATCGCCTGAAGGAATTTGGTACAAAAATATTTGAACGGCTATACGATTCGTGCGTTATTCCTGTATTAGAATATGGTTCAGGTATATGGGGTTTCCGGAAATACCAATCTACAGACAATGTACAATATAGAGAAATAAGATACTTTCTTGGGGTTCACCGACTTGCACCGGTACTTGCAATTACGAGTGATATTGGGTGGCTTCTGGTCCAATATAGACGATGAACTGCAATAATTCGACAGTGGAATAGACTAATAACCACGAATGACAACATATTAACTAAATTTTTAATACGGATTACGATGTGTGCCGTAACTGTTGTAGCGATGTGAAGGATATATGCTATCAAAACTATAGTTACAAGACCATTTCGATAATAAAATAGTTGTCAGTCTACCGTCTCTGAAAATGGCAATTATACAATTCTACAATAGTCTGTGGAAAGAAAACGTTACGTAAGTCTCCAAACTACGATATTTCATAACATTTAAGGAGGAATTTATACATGAGAAGTATACTACATTGAACTTAGCGAGAAAAGAACGACTGCGGCCCTTCTCTCCAACTTTAGATGTGGTATTCTACCATTAAGGGTCGAAACGAGACGTTTCACGGGTGAAATTCCGGAACAAAGACTATTATTTGTGACTCAGGCGAGATCGAGACTGAGGTTCATTTTCTAGTTAAATGAACATTTTATTCTACTATTCGACGTGATATTTTCTGTGAACAATAATTACTAAGTGATTTCAATTTGATGAGTGACACGGATAAAAGTAAATTCCTATTAACTAACTATCCGAGAAAGACCGCCAAATATCTAGTGAGAGCATACATGAAGAGACAGCATTATATGTATAATAGATATTCCTGCTTAATATTACCATGCTGTATACACATTCTGTTTGATAGTTATTGTACGGCGGCATTCGGCCGCCGTACTTTCTGGTACTATATATTTTATATATTTTAATACTTGCTACGAGCTGTTCCATCAAATGTTGAGTATTAGTTATATTACAAATGTATGAATTATCTCCCTGGAATACGAATTGTGTAACATCTTGTCTCAGTAAGTTGCTGCAATATATTATATATCCATATATTCAGATAGTTAACAATATTTAAGCCCATCATTTTCAATTGTCTTAACCTGTAATCCAGTATGCTTTTTAAACATGTTATACATGTAGTGGTACTTATTCATATTTGTAAGTAAATAATAATGTTTATTCTTCTTCCACTCTCTCACTATTATATATATTTTGATTGCATATATGTAATTAGCTGTATATATATAATATATATCACCGTAAAGGTGGAATTAAAGAGTATAAAATGTTTGTCTATGTATGAAATTTTAATATCTATACTACATGTTGTATAATACCATAATTTCAGTAACCTAGAATCTAGATTGTAAATATGTAATTATCTTGGATCAAATTGACAGTGACTTGTAGGCCCACTGGGCCTAATATTTATGTATGTACACTTTGTAATATTGCACATGTCACTTAAATAAATACTTTACTTACTTACTTTGATATAATTATATAGTTCAACAAATAACATTTACATGAATTGCTAATATATTCACATTTAACAGTAATACTTGGAATATATGCATATTTAGAAGAAGCTTTCAATTCTTTCGTGAATGTTAAAAAGATTGCAGTACGCTGTATTTAAACTATTTTCATTGTGAGTGTTAGCTGATTTTTTCTTAAAACGTCTCAATTTATTGTAGCTCATACATTTTCAATACATCACTGTCCAACACGATAGCAATCAAAGAATTTAGTCTCTGATTAAAACACACTGACAGTGGTTCTTGTAATCCATCTGCTTTCTTCACGACCTCACCAAGTTTCCTCCCATCTTCAGTAAATTGTACCACATTGTGAGAACCTCTCGCGACAACAAATATGTTTCCTCTGCCATCAACGCATCCACCTCGAACATTGCACAGTTCAGCATCTTTTATGGTAGACGAATAGTTCCCTATCCAATCAAAACACACAAGTCCCTTGTCACTGTCTCCTACAAGCATGTTGTTACCGCTATCATTGAATGTAACATTTACATTTCTACTGAACAAATTATTCCCGCTATTGTCATTTACAATTCTCTTCAATAAGGTACCAGTCACATCATGCACATACAGTGATTTACCAAAATCAGTAACATAAAGTTTATCATCATTGAAAGCAATACCATAACAATCATGGGAGAGCTTGATTTGTCTTGTAGGCGTCATCTTGTTATGAATGGACACAAACTGGATCTTGTAGTCGCATGCAACAGCAAGTTCGTGTTTACCGACACAACATATACCATATGGATTGGTGTTTAGAGTGCAATAATCAACAACGGACATCTTCTGTAGATCAACACACTTGACTTTCTTGTTATTCATATCTGTAACAAACAATTGTCCATCATGTGTCAGACAACATCCACGCCCTGTACATTGTCTGGAGTCTTGGGGCAATTTTATAGTAATATCTCTACTTGCTTTGATCGTGTAGAGATCATGTTTCTGTTTTTCTTTACTCTCAACTTGACCAATACTTTGCAATGCTTTCAAAGATTCCATCAATTTCTGGTTCGGAAGAAATGATACTTGTATTTCGGTGGACGACTGAAATTCTTTATACCTCTCACGTTCTACTTGAATCATCTTTACTTGTGCAATTTTCGAACAAACAAAACGCTGGGCCCTATTTCCTTCAGACTGCTGCAATTTCTCATCTGATGTTGTCAAAGCTTCACAGACGCTATCCAGTATTTGCTTCTTCTGTCTAATTTCTCTTTCCAGTTCCTTGTATGCAGCTTCAATTTCATTTATTGAAGACTCAGCAGCGGTCCTGAGGATGGCTTCTAATGCTTTGTGATATGTTTGGACTTTTTCTAGGGTTTCTGTCTTGGCTTTGCTTAAAGCATGAAGCTGAGAATCTTTAATTTTACATTCTGCTTTCATAGATGTCATCACATCTTTCAGATGACTTTGAGTTTGCTTGCAGTCAGACAATTTAAAAAGTGTGTCAATCATGTCTGATACTGAGTGGATGTGACTGTCTTGACAAGACCTGAAAATATAGATTGAGAAAAATATATATCCAGAAATAAATTTCAATATTTAGCCAAGCTTCATACGTCTGTATATATGTCATTGAAGTACATGTACAGTACAACCTCTCCAGAGCGGCCCTCTGTAGAGCAACAACCTCTCTATAACAACACCTTCAAAATTTCCCTTTGCTGATATTTACTATAAATTTAATCTCTGCAGATCAACAACCTCTAAACAACGGTCAATATTTGCAGTTCCCACAGGGTGTTGCTCTACTGAGGTTGTACTGTATATATATATATATATACAAAACGGAGTAATTTTAACGATACAAACAATCGTGGTTCAAATATTGCAATCGTTATAGGTATCTTTCTTTGTAAGATAAATCAACAGTTGATGAGAAAAAGTGGACTTTGTTCTTGCGATAAATTTGTCTTATGTTCCACAGAATACATGTGCACAATAATTAACTGCTTCTTCAAATACTCTCATGTACTCTGACTATCTACTTTGGTGTAAATTGAATTGATGCTCAACAGTATGTCTACTAACTGTTACTTTTCCATATCATATATGAAACAATCAGTAAATAGTTTACAACAGATATGTCCCAACAGATATCTGAAACCTGAATAACTCTATGCATGTTCAGCCCTACGTACAAACACAGGAACTGACGATCACAAGATTATTTCTGTACAAAGAAGTTATATTCACAGCAGGCAAAATCAAACCGCCCCATTCAAAACAAAATTGTCGTTCAGTTTCCGAAAATAAGTTTTGAGTAATCATTGTTCTAAATGCTGACCATTTTTATGTACATAAATATGTTAAAGATACTAACTTGTGATCTTTAGCAATGCAAACATAACATCCCACAACATCGTGATATTCACAATACATATCAATCACTTTGCTTTTATGTAAACTGCATCTTTCTGTAGGAAATTCCGTCAAGTTCGCTGGCTGACCTGTCACTTGGTTGTCTTGACCTACGTCTGTAAGATTGTGCCCTGTCAAAGCCGGAAATATTTTGTGTATGTCCGTACATGACTGGCAACAATATCCACCACATTCTAGACAATATTTCACAGCTTCCACTGTCTTGTTACCTTGAGCACAAGATGTACAAACAAAATCGAAAGTTTCTTCCGACATTTTTAGCGTAGAACGCCCTCCAAACGCCATTTTCATTGACTTTAAATCCTACTTTCGATTTCGGCAACTAGGTGGAAATTCCTCATTTGTGTTAAGTATGGATTGTCTACCCTTACATTATATAAGTGTTGCTTACTTTTAAAATTGCTACGTTCGTGTCCATTGAATAAAGGATATTAGACACCACTACTGCTGATTTAAATTTTGAGTATAAATGGGTTTCTATTCATGTTATACAAGTTAGATGGGAATTTAGATCATCACACCATGTAAGGCCTATACTATACATGTTTAACTGAAAAATGGCGTTAAATCCATTTAATTACATGAAGCGAGAATCTTTATAAAATGTTGCGAGGAGGTATTTTTAGCTTACATTCCTTCAATTTTTCAAATTGCTAAACTGCTGGTTTCTTGTGTATAGGTGAGTTAGTTCTGGTTAGCATACACAGTTCCGTCTAAAGACTGTTTAGGTGAACATAAAATGGCGTTAAACCAACTGAATCGAAAATGAAAGCTTATGTCAATAAATATTGAATTATTGTATGATGTCACATTGAATATTAAGAATTATTTCCTGACACTTGTACTATGTTGTACCGACACTTGGACATTTGTATTATATTGTAGCGACACTTGTACTATGTTGTACCGACACTTGGACACTTGTATTATATTGTAGCGACACTTGTACTATGTTGTACCGACACTTGGACACTTGTATTATATTGTAGCGACACTTGTACTATGTTGTACCGACACTTGGACACTTGTATTATATTGTAGCGACACTTGTACTATGTTGTACCGACACTTGGACACTTGTACTATATTGTAGCGACACTTGTACTATGTTGTACCGACACTTGGACACTTGTATTATATTGTAGCGCCACTTGTGTTATATCGTAGCAACACTTGTATTATATTGTAGCGCCACTTGTATTGTATTGTAGCGACACTTGTATTATATTGTAGCGCCACTTGTATTATATTGTAGCGACACTTGTGTTATATTTTAGCACCACTTGTATTATATTGTAGCGACACTTGTGTTACATTGTAGCGCCACTTGTATTATATTGTAGCGACACTTGTGTTATATTGTAGCGCCACTTGTATTATATTGTAGCGCCACTTGTGTTATATTGTAGCGCCACTTGTATTATATTGTTGCGCCACTTGTATTATATTGTAGCGACACTTGTATTATATTGTAGCGACACTTGTATTATATTGTAGCGACACTTGTATTATATTGTAGCAACACTTGCATTATATTGTAGCAACACTTGTGTTATATTGTAGCGACACTTGTACCGACACTTGTATTTTGTTATAGGTATACTTGTATTATGCTAAAGTGACACTTGTATAATGATGTAGCGACACTTGTATTATGTTGTAGCGACACTATATATTATATTGTACATTATATTGTAGCGTTATATTGTTCACATAAATATATGTCTTTGATAAATACAGTAGAATAATTCTTTGTTGTTTACGTTTATTTTGTAGCAAAATCTTCATATAATTACAGTGCCTACCAATGATAAATCATACAAATATTGCATGTTTTGCTTATAATGAAATATTCATACAGAAATGTATGTAAGACCGGTTAAATGGGTTTACAAGAAAACGTGAATTCCTAGGCGAACGCCAAATAATGTCTACCAAACAGTTTTATATAAGTCTCCAGGACTAACACGAAATTGTGGTCATCACAAAATACTACATTACCCCAGGGACACAATATTACAATGGTTACAATGTTGTTTAAACGTCCGCTATGTTAAAATTAATTCTTGGCAAAGTAAGTGAATTAATTCTTTTTTACGTAAGTTTTACAATGCTTTCATTAGACCTACGCAAAAATCGAATAGTAAAAGTAAATGTTGGATTGTTAAAACGTCAACCTAGTAATCAGCCAATGTTTGTTCAATGATTTTCTTCATGTGTTATAAAATACAAAGTGGACGTACAGAAATGCGACGCAGTGTAGACCACAATAT
The DNA here is from genome assembly GCA_964023205.1 of Lutraria lutraria. Classification (NCBI taxonomy): domain Eukaryota; kingdom Metazoa; phylum Mollusca; class Bivalvia; order Venerida; family Mactridae; genus Lutraria; species Lutraria lutraria. The sequence continues at coordinate 33,342,792 of OZ026848.1, read as the reverse complement.
CACATTGTGACCATTACTCAATTCTTTTAGAGATAAAGGTTCTTTGTTTTAACATACCGAAAGTAAAAGATTCATTATACCATGTTAAATAGCATGTACCATTTCATGTCCATATCTCCAAATACAATATTGTTTGATACCGTGGTGATGACTTCGTGTGACGAAAAGAACTCATTCTACATGCAATGGGAAATACATGGGAAATTAGGCGATATATGATCAATGCATGCCTTCATCAGAGCATCATATAGTTATTACGTATATAAATCACATTCAAAAACAGCTATAATCATGATATAATTGTCGGGAAAATTCTATATTTCCACAAATTAAATTAATTGTTAATCTATTCATATTTTACAGTAATATTTGTAATGGATACATATTTAGAATAACCCAACTTGCAGACGACAAAACATTATTCTTAAAAAGGGGCAGAAATTCCAAAAGCTCTAGAATTGTAAAATAATTTGGATTAGCTCCAGGTCTGAAATTAAACAAAAATAAAACACTTTAAACAGAAGGTCTTTTAATTGAAAACTTAAAAAAAACTAATGAATTTGAAATACAAAATATACGTTTCAAACATTATGTTAAAGCATTAGGTGTTTACTTTGGAACAGATAAAAAAATTGTGAATCACTGAACTGGAATACAAAAATTAAATTATGTAAGAAATTAATTAATAATTGGAATGCAAGAAATCTTACTTTTTTGGAAAATTAGCAGTAATTGAGACTTTACTGCTGCCAAAACTTACCTTCCTAATCCAGTCTAAAATAATAGCCAATGCTTTTAATAGTCTGATGTTCAAATTCCTATGGAGCAATAAGTCAGAGAAAATAGGGCAATACCAACAAACACAATGCTTCTTTTATACCAAGATCTGTCTCAATTACACAAATTCTATTTAAAAAGTCTAAATCATGTAAACTGATTGACGCATTTTTAAAACTAATACAAAACAGTAAAGATGATACTTGATGACTATACATGAAATATCTACTCCGACAGAAATAGATGTTAAAAAGGTGTATATTTCAGTACTGTTTTTGAAAAAAAAATTCAATTATCCTATTCTCAATCAATTCCCCATTTATTACACAATTCTAAAATATTAATTACAATTGTTCATACTCTATATTTCTTTTGGTACATTAATAGTATAGGAGTAGTACAAACATACTGTTACAAGTTAGATGTAAATGCCACATGTTCATTATAGTTATATGCTATTGTATTATATTATTGAGTTATAATGCATTAATCTAGACAGATCTAAATTCTACAATTGTGTCATTTTACGTAAAATGAAGATAAAAAACTCTATAAAACTTACTTCTAATAATACCAATGACAATTTCCAGTCATGTAAGACTTTTTTCATTGTATATTTTTGTACAACTGTACTTCATATATGACTTTTTTGTTCATTGTAAACTTTATACAATTGTCTCATTTAATACATGTTGTAACTATATTGTGTTTTGCAATAAATGGGCTATGATATACAGTTAAAGTCCCAAAAAGAAAAGAAAACGTATTTAGAAGATAAGTTCAATTCTTTCCTGAATATTAACGAGATTGCTGTGCATTGTAAATTTTGGCTGATTTATTCATCCATCTCAATTTATTGTAGCTCATACATTTTCAATATACCACTGTCTATCATGGTAACAAGTATAGTATTAAGTCTCTGACTAAAACATACTGACAGTGGATGTTGTTATTCATCAGCTTTCTTCATGACCTCACATAGTTTCCTCCCATCTTCAGTAAATTGTACAACTTTGTGAGAATCTCTCGCGACAAAAAGAATGTTTCCTCTGACATTAACGCATCCACCTCGAACATTGCACAATTCAGTATCTTTTAAGGTTGAAATATATTTCCCTGTCGCATCAAAACACACAAGTCCCATGTCCACATCCCAAACAAACATTTTAAAACTGTTACCACTGTTATTGAATGTAACATTTCTATTTCTACGGAACAAAGTATCCCCTTTATTGTCATTTACAATTTTCTTCCATAAGGTACCAGTCATATCATACACATACAGTGATATACCAAAATCAGCCACATAAAGTTTATCGTTATTGAAAGCAATCCCATGACAATAATGGGAGACTTTGATTTGTCTTGTAGGCGTCATCTGGTTATGAATGGACACAAACTGGATCTTGTAGTCGCATGCGACAGCAAGTTCGTGTTTACCGACACAACATATACCATATGGATTGGTGTTTAGAGTGCAGTAATCAACAACTGTCATGTTCTGTAGATCAACACAATTTACTTTTGCATTTTTACAATCTGTGACAAGTAATGGTCCATCATGTGTCAAACAGCATCCATGTGATGAACATTGCATGGAATCTTGGGACAGTTTTATAGTAATATCTCTACTTGCTTTGATCGTGTAGAGATCATGTTTCTGTTTTTCTTTACTCTCAACTTGACCAATACTTTGCAATGCTTTCAAAGATTCCATCAATGATTGGTTCGGAATAAATGATACTTGGATTTCGGTGGGCGACTGAAATTCCTTTTATACGTTCTGCTTGAAACATCTTTACTTGTGCAATTTTCGAACAAACAAAACGATGGGCTCTATTTCCTTCAGACTGCTGCAATTTCTCATCTGATGTTGTCAAATCTTCCCCAAAACTACCCAGTAGTTGCTTCTCCTGCCTAATTTCTCTTTCCAGTTTCTTGTTTGCAGCTTCAACTTCATTCATTGAAGACTCCTTAACGGTCCTAAGGACGACCTCTAATGCTTTGAGATGTGTTCGGACTTTTTCTAGTGTTTCATTTTTGGCTTTGCTTAAAGCCTGAAGATGAGAATCTTTAGATTTACGTTCTGTTTTCATATATGTCATCATATCCTTCAGAACACTGTGAGTTTATTTGCAGTCAGACATTTTAAAAAATGTGTCAATCATGTGTGGTACTGAATGAATGTGTTTGTCTTGACAAGACCCGAAAGTATAGCTGGAGTAAGAATATATATCCCGAAATTTTTGTATAGAGCCAAACCACATATGAGTGTTTATAAGTCCTTGGTTAAGCTTATACAAGAAGGAGTAATGTTAATATAAATCAAAGCTCTGAAGGTTCTGCTGTTCGGAACAACAAAGCAGTCAAAAGTTAAATTTCTTAGTAGGGTGAGGTATTGGGCTGAGTTTTGAACACCGAACGATAGTTCGGGCATGAATTTCGATGCAGACCAAAGTACATGTACTATGCTTTTCTACACCCGCCATACAATTGTTAAAGTTGGTCCGTGCTTTCTGTACTTTGATATATGTTTCCCCATCTTATCACCAAAAGTAGTTCAGCAATCAGCACATATAGTTTGCATTATCTGCCCCTTTGTATACCCAACTTATACAGAATGCAATATCTCATGAGAATATGCTCGAAGAAAGTGTTACACGTTACAAGCATTAAATTAATCGATTAAAATTTCCCAAATTTCCACTTTTTAGGAACGGAGTTCCTATAGGTATACACCACTTTTTGTAGCGACAAAACAGTGACGCCTCTCAAGTTTTAAAAAATAGTACCAATTGTTGTATAAGTATACATTGCAGACTTTGCAGTTTTGATAAAGGCTGGAGATATATTGCAGGATTCTGTTCATTTTGAAAGCACGGAAAATATTTTTGCAATTTAAACTGTAAAATTAACAAGTATAATAATTAAGTATTCATCCACACTAAAGTTCATTCATAATCTGTCCAGGTGACACGATTTACTACATACTGGTAATAGTTTCATTCACAAAAGTAGTGCCACAGTACTATATAGTCTCTCAGTGTAGAGAGTTTACATAAAGACACAGGGTCAGGAGTACAGTACAGACGGTTTATACAGTTCAATGGGTTCAATGAAGGTACTGAATTTGTTTGGATATTTCTCACTGTATGTCATGACTTTTAGAGTGTAGCTTTTCCTTGATAATTGTGGTTAATTGGCTGAAAGATGTACATTTTTTCAAGACTACATACTTGACCCTCAAATTCTAATTCATAATTAAGGTAACACACCTGTTGAGAATTTTATGAAGTTTATGAAGTTTCATAAATTGTTCATCAAAGTTAATCAAAGGTTCGTCAATATAGCTCATCAGCAGTTCATGAATCTAAGTTGCATGAACTGTTCTTCAACTGAATTCCGTGAACAATTCAGGAAACTTAACGAACTGTTCATAAACATCATAAGTTCATGGTCTGTTCAGGAAGTTTCATGAATTGTTAATGAAAGTTCATCAAAATAATTCATCAATAATTCATGAACCTAATGAAAAACATTTTTGATAAATACTGCCTAAGGTTCATAAGTTAGTTCATGGACATTTGTTCATGAACTTCATGTCCAGTTTGTAGGTCATGAATGAACAATTCATGAATAAACTGGTGAACATTTCGTGAATGTTCATCAAATTCTCGACAGGGACAGGCCTTTTCTTTTTTAAGGCTGGTTTTATCTAACACATATAAACTCCGTTCCTGACAGTACTCTCAGTGCTTTGATTTAAATATCTAGTTGACTCACAGATATCACATCATCCATGAATTCAATGATGACTTCTATTAATTTACAATAGGATCTAGGAACCAGACAAAATTAACACATACAGCCCGTGAATTATGACGATATTGCATAGCCATCCGATTTTGACTTGAATGCACGTAATACATAAATTTGTATGTATGCCATTGAATTGAAAAATTGTAACTTTCGGTAAAGCTCTTCAGTATGCAGGAAAATTAAAACTGACCGACTGTTGAGAAATGGTAATAACTTTGTGTTCGTACCCAACAACAATAACCATAGTTGAAATAGTGCATTTGGTTATAGATATCTTTCTTTGTAAGATAATTCAGCAGTTGATAAGAAAAATGGACTTTGATCTTGTGATAAATTTGCTCAACAGAATACATGTTAACAATAACTGCGTCTTCAAATACTCTTACTTACTCTGACCATCTGTTTCGGTGAAAATTGACTTGATGCTTAAAAACATGTCTACTAGCTTTCACTTTTCAATATCACTTATATCCTACAATCAGTATTATAATATAATTATATGCTTTACAACAGGTACCTCCCAACAATATCTGAAAACCCCAATAACTCTATAATTATATTTGAGTATATTTAGCCCTATTTACTCGTACAAATACACCAACTGATCATCACAATATTACTGCAGTACAAAGAAGTATCTTGAACAGGAGGCAAATTTAAACCATACTCAATACTGGAAGTACTCGTGCATGGACACTGTGCTTGCATACGAGACTTGCACTGCAACATGGAACGGGAACTTATTTGCAATTGCATGGCGAAAGTAAAGAAAAACGTAGTACATTGATCCGCATAAAAACTCATGAGCACTTAGCGTACTTGTGACGGCTGTGGAAAGTTAGCAACATCCAAAGTAAAAAAGCCCTCATTTTTGTCAAAACGCTACTAATTTGGTTAAACGCCCTATTCAAAAACATTTTGCCTTATTTTTTATTTCTTTCCAATAATAAGTCTAGAGTAATCATTATTCTAAACATCGTGATATTCACAATACATATCAATCACTTTGCTTTTATGTATACTGCATCTTTCTGTAGGAAATTCCGTCAAGTTCGCTGGCTGACCTGTCACTTGGTTGTCTTGACCTACGTCTGTAAGATTGTGCCCTGTCAAAGCCGGAAATATTTTGTGTATGTCCGTACATGACTGGCAACAATATCCACCACATTCTAGACAATATTTCACAGCTTCCACTGTCTTGTTACCTTGAGCACAAGACGTACAAACAAAATCGAAAGTTTCTTCCGACATTTTTAGCGTATAACGTCCTCCAAACGCCATTTTTATTGACTCTCAATTTTGGCAACGAATGGAAATTCCCCCATTTGTGTTAAGTATGGATTGTCTACCTTTACATTATAAGTGTTGCTAACACTATGAGACTCACAGTTGGTCCCTCCACTAATACTGATCGAATGACACAAACAGTATTTAAACTTCCTAATATATTCTATGTAAAAAGAATAAGTTGTATAGTTTATATTCACATACATGTACATCACATACATGTACATCACATACATGTACACATACATGTACATCACATACATGTACATCATGTTGCCGGCAATCAGATACTATGTAACGAAACAATTATGTCAAATTAGTATGTATCACTTCTAGAATTTCTCCAAACGGAGAAAAATATCATCACTTGAATAATTAATTCATAAAAACTTGCACTTTATGGTACAACTCCGAAGAATATGTGTTGTATGTTTTCTATGAATCCTTTGTAGCAACGTTAAATGTCGCATCGACGCTAAATGTCGCAATTGACGTTATATGTCGCAAGGCTGACGCTAAATGTCGCAACCAACGCTAAATGTCGCAAAACCTCTTGACGCTATATGTCGCATCTGTAACGCTAAATTACCCCCTCTAAGATTTTTACATTTGCTCATTTGAATAAGGGATTTTTTTATCTTTGCATTTATTACATAAAGCCGTCGCCGGTGTGTGCATGTGTGTATTGCTATAACGGGGAGTGATTGCCAAGGGGTAGAGTAACGAGAAGTGACTGCTCGGTGGTACACTATTCACCTTTAGAAAGGAAGGTACAAGGTTTTAATCCTACCAGTTTATCAACTAACATCATTTGTTCAAAGTTTGAAGGAAATCTATATACAGAAGGACATATTGCAAGAACTCATCTGTAAAACAACTTGGTTAAGCTATCAATATGTATACTCTTATTCCAAGCTGAAAGGACTTACGTCCAACACACACACCGACTTACTTTTCATTCAGTTTGAAGGATTATCACATTAAAGGACATTTTTATTAGTCTTAAAAGCACTTTTGTGAAACGGTAAAGGGCTAAGACAGAGAAGGTCAGCCATAAACAAAAAGTGAAGAGCGAATCTTTTCATTTTAACTAAACCCCAGAAATTATATTAACATGTACGTAACGATATGTTTCTACATTAATATAAGGTAAAACTTAGTCAAGATAAGTTCAATATCGTATGATTTGTCACACAAACATTACTAGAGTACAAAACACAAAAACTGTTTTGCTGAATGTCACACAATTTAAAAGCAAAGTATATCCGTGGATACATGTGGCACTGGGGATCCTATAACGCATTCCTCCACATTGAAGAGTATTCAAATAGGCTAGAATTGCTGTCTGATGGTTGTGGTTTCGAATATCTCAGAACATATATTTTAGGATGAAAAGTGTTTTATTTCAATGAAATTACTTTTAAAGATTGGCTAAATAATGCTAGAAATGTGAACATTTGTTTACCCTAAGATGTATTGTGCAACAGTAAGCCTGGTATGGTTTTATTATGTTTGTTAGACATGGGGGACTATTTTGAATACAAGTTATGTAACTTAAATAATATATGTTGTAGCGCTATTTTTTTAACTTTTTGCCAAAAGAGATAGTAAATAATAAGTCTCCGAAGCATTGAGCAAATAAGAAATTCGTTTCATGTCATACAATGCACTAATATCTGATGCATGTACTTTTTAAGTATAATTATTTATATACAATTACATGTTAGTGAAATACAACTATATATGCATTATTTCCTGTGCAATTGTTTTTTAAATAATAAAATTATGATCATGTAATAATCTATGATACACGGGGTTTAGCCGTTTAGAAGGATATTTATATTTTTTCTGTCATGTAAGCCTTTATTTCTAGAAAATTACATGGTAAACCAAAAATTGTCAAATAACATATTTTAAACATTTATTGAAGAAAATAAAAACATATTTGACCACCTTTTGAATTTTGGATGTTAAGATCCTAACATCTCATTACTAATGCCCTGGACATCTATATCATATGCCATCTATCCTATACAGGTCACAAAATCAGACCATCCGCAGAAAGGGACATGCATTGACCCATAAAGAATGTGTTATCACATCACGGATTGCTTGCACTAACCCACTGCGAGACCCAACTATTCTAATATTTTTCTAGACGAATTATACCTACGAGTATTTGTTTATTATAGCTGTTTGCGAGTACTTACTGTATTGTGTATTACTAGTTTGGCCAATCCTGGCCATTTGATTTGCTAATGATGATTTCGGTCATTTTTGATTGGTCAATCATTGGACTGGCTATTCGTCGCGTTACCTGTCATGTTTGACTGAATCTGTTCGTCTGCTCTGTTGTTGAAACTCAAATAAGTAATGTAGGCATTGTTCTATGATGTTAACGTGGCATAATATCGGGAACATCAGTAGATGCAAGTTTAATGTGGTTGTATCATATCAGACTATGGTGGATTTGGTAGTATTTAGGGTGTACTTTATTCCATTGATGTATGGTATGGTAATACCATGTACATGTGAACTATATACATGAATGTATTCATTTGTCAAATACTCATGATGGTCAAAATATGTGTATTACATGTATCTACAAGTTAAATGTTTGTACGGCGCAAAATCCCATCCGGCAATTCAATACTAGAATGTGGCCTATGTAACATTTTTGAAGTTACAGATCAAACGAATTTGTTATTTTGACTTAACTGATCCCGAAACTAAAGTGATCATCTACTCCATCAAAAATACAAGCCGTTGATGTTTCATGAATCTCATGAATCTGGTCATATGGTTCTACAGTTCACGAGGTACTCTATATGTAGTCCCTGTTTCCACCCTAAAATTAAAATCAGGGGAAACTATCACCTCGATGTATCAGACGTTGCAATATCTGCTGGAATGCATTTAAAATATTTAAATAAAGTCTCCAAAAATAATATACTCCGTTGTCTGAGGGTATGTTGTCGTAAAAACCTGGTATAACGGTCCCAAACATAGATTTTCAACTGTAAAGTGACCATCTATATCGAACCATAAAGTGACCGTCTATGTCGAACCAATTAAGTTATCATTTCTTACCTGATCGGACATTTTTTGTATTGAGCTCCGAAATCGATATTTAATTAATGACAATTGCGTAAACAAGTCAGTGGCCACGCTCGCGATTATAAAATTAGTCTGTGTGAATATGTTTATAATGTTTTGTTTATTTACGACATGTTGCTAAAATAAATACATCGAAACGTATAAATACCGTGTTCCGTATCTTATAACATGATTAAATGATTATTACAACACACCGACGATCGCTCCAAAATGTAATAAACACAGCGAATTTCTCTAATAATTTATACATCGAAGTTCATTTAGAACGAACATTTTTTCCTAAGTCCTTTGATATAAAGAGTTTCGGCTGCATTTTCAAGAGCACGACCATTCGGGCTACCAAATAGCAAGATGCACTAGATTGGACCAGTAAGCTATTGATTGTCGTTCGGACCTGCCTTAATGTCGAACCCTGTCGTCACAGTGCCCATATAAATACTAAACTAATTCTTGTTGTAGCGCACCAGGCAGAGTCAAATTCTCAGCCAACTGAAACCACTTGACACGTTTCTAGTAATTTATAGGTGATTGACATTGACGAGACGACAACGATATGAAACAGCTACTAGTATTCGGTGAATGTCACGTGATCATTGAGACACTATTAGCGAGTCCGATTAACAACTTGAATAATACACAGTCTGTATGTACACATGAACACCACTTAAAAAGTAGTTTTGCTTCATCCTCAGTAATATAACACAATGCTTGATAGTGTACTAAATTCAACGCCATGTTTGTTTACTATAGTAGGATTGGATTCGGTTCGTTTATTGACAGATGGGCAGATTCATCCCCGTCGTTGTTTATCGAGCTCGCTCCATTCTTAGACTATAAATAGCGACTGCGTCATCAAGCTAACACTAGTTGGTGTGAGTAACACGTGACCTCGCTCTATTTCTGTTTTGTTTATATCACGTGATGACCATTGCGGATATTTCGGGCACTGTCAGTAATCTGCTTCGGTGCAAGAAGTTGCGATTTTGCATTGCCACTTATCACGTGATGACCATTGCGGATATTTCGGGCACTGTCAGTAATCTGCTTCGGTGCAAGAAGTTGCGATTTTGCATTGCCACTTAAAAATAAGCATTCCAGAGTGTACGGCGACTTCACGTCGCCGTACAATAACTTGTAAATATGTTATACTCTCCATAATGGAGGAATGAATAAAAGCAACTTCATACAAAAAACTTAAACCAATGCTTCTTGTAATTCGTCTAACTATAACGTTTTGTTATAGTTGTTCTTGTTCTGACACTTATAGGTGATACAGATGTATCACGGAACCGGTCAGAGTTGAGATGCTATCGCGGCGGCGTTGTCTTGCTCACAATATCTTTAGATAATATATTCACCCTTTGACGAGAGTATCGCGACAAATGATTTTGTTTCAAAACAAGCATTGACAATAATACACCAAATCTCCGGCGGTAGTTCTACATGTTTTTACTTTGTGAAAGTGTTTCGGTTTCCGTTTTAGATTAATTATTTTTCGCAAATGTTTAATGCGAGTCTGAAATTCTGATGAATCTCTATTACTATAACCAATATCGTTAGTGTGCGAGTTCATATTGTTAGTGACATTAATAGTGTGCAATTCTGTGCAGTTAGTGTGCGATTCTATGTCGTTAGTGTGCGATCCTATATCATTAGTGTGCGATCCTATATTTATAGTGGGAGAGTCCAAATCGTAAGTGTGCGAATCTAGGTATCATTAGTGGGAAAGTCCATGTGGTTAGTGAGCGAATCCATTTGATAAGCGGGAGAGTCCGACACGTTAGTGTTAAAATCAATATCATTAATGGGGCAGTCCATATCCTTAGTCTGCGAATCTATATCATTAGTGGGAAAGTTCAAATCGTTAATGTGTGAATCAATATCATTACTGCGAGAGTGCACAACGTTAGTGTGCGAATCCATATCATTAGTGGGAGAGTCAATGTCGTTAATGTGAAAGTTTATATCGTTAGTGCCCGCCTGGCTAGCTCAGTTGTTAGAGCGTTTGTCTGATGATCGAGAGGTTGTGAGTTCGAACACCGGACGAGACTCATGCTGTCCGTGACAAATTTGACTGATATTACATCCTATTGTCTTCCACCTCTAAATTATGTGGGGTAGCTTGGCAGAATCTTACGGATAGAATGTGGTTAGTACTGATTAAGGCCTAAATGAAATCCAGGAAAGCTGGTTAGGATAATTGCCCGCTATGATATGACTGAACTTATGTTGAAATAGGCGTTAAACCTGATGAAACAAACAAACATCATATCTTTAGTGTGCATATCAATCACGCCTCGTTCTATCAACACACACACATGCACATACCGGCGACGGCGATATACAATAAATGCCAAGATAAAAAATAAAATCCCAATTCAAACCAGCAAATCACGGAAAAAAATTAAGAGGGGGTAAGCTAAACATTATTATGAACGGATAAACAATATTTTATTAAACATATTCGAGTGTGTAGGGGTGTAGCGGGAACGATAACTCTGCATTATGGAGGTTGATATAGGAGTGCGACATTTAGCGTTGATGTTGCGACATATAGCGTCAGTGCTATTTGTTGCGACATTTAGCGTTACAGATGCGACATATAGCGTCAGGAGGTTTTGCGACATTTAACGTTGGTTGCCACATTTAGCGTCAGCCTTGCGACATATAACGTCAAATACGACATTTAGCGTCGACGCGACATTTAACGTTGCTACAGATGTAGCGGGAACGATAACTCTGCATTATGGAGGTTGATATAGGAGTGCGACATTTAGCGTTGATGTTGCGACATATAGCGTCAGTGCTATTTGTTGCGACATTTAGCGTTACAGATGCGACATATAGCGTCAGGAGGTTTTGCGACATTTAGCGTTGGTTGCGACATTTAGCGTCAGCCTTGCGACATATAACGTCAAATGCGACATTTAGCGTCGATGCGACATTTAACGTTGCTACATCCTTCATACACATTCGATATTAATATCAAACTTACAAGAAATCAATCCACAATATTAAACACAGGTAAGTGTTCCAATTTACCCATACGGTTACAAAACCCAGTAATGGCCAATGACTTCACGGACTACTTATATCCCTATACAAAGGTGTATAGACGATCTTGTCATGTGATGTATGAAAGAAGGCACGATTTCGGCGGCGCAAAAAACTAAATCAAAACTGATTTAATCATCCGTAGCCGAACGAATGCCCAAATTTCCATAAAAGCAATCGACGATAAAAATGGATAATGGTAAGGTAAGTAATTTCTAATTAAATCTTTTATTTCTACTCCACCACTGTTCGTGTCTGGTTGTGTTTTTGGAAGAGGTGGAATTTAAGGTATCGGCTGTTCCTGGGAATATTTTTTCTTTTACATACATTTGTATTCATTGTTGTCGGTATGTTTTGCGGCTCAAACCATGGCACTTGCCTTATATTAAAACAATAATGCATATAACATGAACAACAAAACAAACTATTTATACGTAGACTTTTATTTATGATACATGGGATTATTTCTACAATTTAACCAATTGATTCAGCCATGAAATCAACAATAAAAAAATGATAGATCATAATCAGTTAACAGATTACTAAAATGCATTTTTCTGTGTACTATGTCTATTTAATTTATTAAACTGAAATACAAACAGCAATTATGATAAGCATCTTTGTTTTCTTTTGCAAATGTTCATGAAATGGACACTTATGTACGCACAACGGATGCAATGCGATCACAAAAGCTCACCATGAACACATTGTGCTCTGGTAATATTTATAAAACAAGTTGATAATGTTTGAGAAAAAAACTGGTGGAGGTGTAGTATACATTAACAGTACATATCCAAGAAATGTGAGTCAATGATTATGAAGAATTCATGCTTGGTAATTTAATTTCATGCACAAACAACAAAGCGCTGTAATTAACATACTGAACATATTATATAAACATAATTACAAACCGAAAGTAAAGATACCTAATAAGCACACATTTAGAACCATGTTATTTATTTACTGATTAAGTTATTTACAATGTATATAAAATAACAGTTTCATACCGTGTATCATATTAACATTTATACAAGTCAAAGATTTATCATTCTAAAATTATCATTGCTATTATTGTATAGTGAAATATGAAATAAAAAATCAACATACAATTTTATATAATATCAAAAATATTTTTATCTCTTTTTTAATAGACCCATCCAACAAGGAGAGTTCGTCACTTATTAATGAAGCCCATCAAAGATTCAATCTAACATGATTATATTTATTTTCCGGAGTACTTCAAAACATACCAACGCCTTATCATTTATACATTTATAAGCAAGATTAAGTATGCAAAACATTGTACCTACAACGTGAAAATCAGGTGATTTTCCAATAAATAAGTTTTATTTCAGATCATACATTTTCAATACGTCACTTTTATACATGGTAACAAACATTTTATTCAGTCTCTGCTTAAAACATACTGACAGTGGATATTGTAATCCATCTGCTTTCTTCACGACCTCACCAAGTTTCCTCCCATCTTCAGTAAATTGTATAACATTGTGAGAATCGCACGCAACAACAAAAACGTTTCCTCTGCCATCAACGCATCCACCTCGAACATCGCTCAGTTTAGTATCTTTTATGGTTGACATATAGTTCCCTGTCCCATCAAAACATACAAGTCCCATGTCCATATCTCCAACAAACATTTTGTTACCACCATCATTGAATGTAACATGTCTATTTCTACTGAACAAATTATCCCTGTTATTGTCATTTACAATTCTCTTCAATAAGGTACCAGTCACATCATGCACATACAGTGATTTACCTAAATCAGTAACATAAAGTTTATTATCATTGAAAGCAACACCATAACAAAGATGGGAGACTTCGATTTGTCTTGTAGGCGTCATCTTGTTATGAATGGATACAAACTGGATCTTGTAGTCGCATGCAACAGCAAGTTCGTGTTTACCGACACAACATATACCATATGGATTGGTGTTTAGAGTGCAGTAATCAACAACGGACATCTTCTGTAGATCAACACACTTGACTTTCTTGTTCTTCATATCTGTTACAAACAATTGTCCATCATGTGTCAGACAACATCCACGTGTTGTACATTGTTCAGAATCTTGGGGCAATTTAATAGTAATGTCTCTACTTGCCTTGATCGTGTAGAGATCATGTTTCTGTTTTTCGTTACTCTCAACTTGACCAATACTTTGCAGTGCTTTCAAAGATTCCATCAATGATTGGTTCGGAATAAATGATACTTGAATTTCGGTGGAAGTTTGAAATTCTTTTTTCCTCTCACGTTCTGCTTGAATAATCTTTTCTTGTGCAATTTTCGAACAAACAAAACGCTGGACTCTATTTCCTTCAGACTGCTGCAATTTCTTATCTGATGTTGTCAAATCTTCACAGACGCTATCCAGTTGTTGCTTCTCTTGCCTAATTCCCCTTTCCAGTTCCTAGTATACAGCTTCAACTTCATTCATTGAAAACTCAGCAGCGGTCCTGATGATTGCTTCTAATGCTTTGTGATATGTTTGGACTTTTTCAAGAGTTTCTGTCTTGGCTTTGCTTAAAGCACGATGTTGAGAATTTTTAGATTTACATTCTGTTTTTATGGATGTCATCATATCTTTCAGATAACTTTGAATTTGCTTGCAGTCAGACATTTTAAAAAGTGTGTCAATCATGTCTGGTACTGAGTGAATGTGACTCTCTTGACAAGACCTGAAAGTAAAATATATTTCCCTAAAATAATTTTCTATAATAAATGTATCAAAGTAGGGCCTACATAGATTCCCAAGAAGGAGAAATGTTAACGATATAAACAATCATGGTAAAATCTTGTATTCAGTTTTAGATATCTTTTTTGTAAAATAAATCAACAGTTGACAAAAAAAAACAATGGACGTTGATTGTTAAGTTAACTTTTAAAGCCAAACTGATACCAGGTCAACAATAACGTTTGTCCAAGTACTCTCACGTACATCTGCTTTTGTGGAAATTGACATGATGTTTAAAGGCATGTTTACTACTTATACTGTTCAATATCACATATAAAACAATCAGTTATTATGTTTTACAACAGATATCTGAAAACCTCAATCACGCATGGGAACTCAACTTAAATAGACTTACACTGCTACATGGAACGGGACCTAACTTAACAATTGCATGGCGGATGTAGAAAAACGTAATAATTTGGTCCGCATCGAAATTCATGCGCACCGTGCGTGTGACGGCTATACAAAGGTAGCAGGTCAAGACTCCCAAATCAAAACACACCAAGTCAAAACGTCCCCATTTTGGTCAAAACACCCAATTTGGTCGAAAACACCCCCCTGTTTGGTCAAAATGCCCCATTCAAAAAATGTTCGTCTGATTAATTTTTCATTACTTATTTTTTTTCGATGAAAAGCTGAACTATTGTTCAGTGACCAAAAATAAGTCTAAAGTAATCATTGTTCTGAATGACCATTTATGTACATAAATATGTTAAAAATACTAACTTGTGATCTTTAGCAATGCAAACATAACATCCCACAACATCGTGATATTCACAATACATATCAATCACTTTGCTTTTATGTAAACTGCATCTTTCTGTAGGAAATTCCGTCAAGTTCGCTGGCTGACCTGTCACTTGGTTGTCTTGACCTACGTCTGTAAGATTGTGCCCTGTCAAAGCCGGAAATATTTTGTGTATGTCCGTACATGACTGACAACAATATCCACCACATTCTAGACAATATTTCACAGCTTCCACTGTCTTGTTACCTCGAGCACAAGACGTTCAAACAAAATCGAAAATTTATTCCGACATTTTTAGCGTATAACGCCCTCCAAACGCCATTTTTTATTGACTTTAAATCCTACTTTCGATTTCGGCAACGGATGGAAATTCCCGATACTTGTTTCGTACGAATTGTCTACCTTTACAGTATAAGTGTTGCTGAAATCAATTTTGCTACGTTCGTGTCCATTGAATAAAGGATATTAGACACCACTACTGCTGATTTAAATTTTGAGTATAAATGGGTTTTCTATTCATATTATACAAGTTAGATGGGAATTTAGATCATCACACCATGTAAGGCCGCGGTCGTTGTCAGGTAGAAAAGACCTGCGCTTCAAACGTGTAACCCGGAGATTCGGGTTCGAATCTATGTCGCATTGACAAATATTTCCTCCATATATGGAGAAGTTGTCGGCTCCTTGTAGATAGATAGGTTAGTTCTGGTTAGAATACACCCCAAGAAAGCTGGTTATCTGCATGGCTGGTCGCCGTATATATACATGTTTAACTGAAAAAATGTTGAAAACGGTGATCAACCGATTTAATTGCATGTAGCAGGAATATTAATAAAATGTAACGAGGAGGTATCACGGTTTAGCTTATAGTCCTTCAATTTTTCAATGGAGCTATAACTTAAATTTATAGCTTAATGTTGAAATTTACTTTTGTATGAATATTGTTATAAAATCTGCACTTTTATAGGGATTAACTTTAATAAAGTTATACAGTATGTTACCACTGAACTATTCTGACTCGATTTGTATTATTGTCAAATATAAGCTTGTAGAAAATCAAACAAAAAGAAATCTCATTTATGTCGACTGCGGCTAATTTTATTGTTAAATTTAATCACTGAGCAGCTGAAAACCTTATTATATCTTAATAAATGATAAACTGCTGACTCCTTCAATGTGTATAGATAAGTTAGTTCTGGTAAGCATGCACAGTCCATGATAACTGATTGGATGAACCTAAAAGGGGCGTTAAACAAACTGATACAAAAATTGAAGTTGATGTCAATAAAAGTTTAATGTAAAATTAATGTATGACTTCACATTGCATATTAAGAATTATTTGCCGACATTAGTGTCATATTGTAGCGACATTTGTATTATAGTGTAGCATTATATTGTTCACATAAATATACGTCTTTGAGTGACGTACGGTTGTCTTTAGAGTACACATAATGCTAACATTATCACATTTTGTCAAAAAGCCAAACAATAAATACAGTAGAATAATTCTTTGTTGTTTACGTTTATTTTGTAGCAAAATCTTCATATAATTACAGTGCCTACCAATGATAAATCATACAAATATTGCATGTTTTGCTTATAATGAAATATTCATACAGAAATGTATGTAAGACCGGTTAAATGGGTTTCCAAGAAAACGTGAATTCCTAGGCGAACTCCAAATAATGTCTACAAAACAGTTTTATATAAGTCTCCAAAACTAACACGAAATCATGTCTACGAAACACTCAAAGCATGATTCTTGTATAAAAATAACAAACAAAAAACTGTCTTAGACCAAAAACAGATTTACAAGCATACAAAATGTGCTTATTTGTAAAATGCATAATCAATAAAAGCATGTTTTAGATATATTACTTTTACTTGCGTGTGTCTTAAAAACGTGCGCTTTTTAAGTAGTCAAATTCTGACAATGAAAAATTAATATGAATTCATTTCACTCAGTACAAAATGCAAGTAAGCAAAACATTTTCTGGATGTCTTTTAAAATATAATAATAATAATTTATTTTCGATGTTTTATCATTCAACACTACCCACCTGTTAATAGCTAAAATAAATATTATTTGCACTTGCGTTGAAGCCCGATTATGTTTTAAATGGCGCATTTAATTTCAAGGTAACTTATTAAATTCAAAACCCTTCTGCATTTTTTTCTCACAAGTTGTTAATTTAAAGTTTATTTTCTAGATAAAATTTGAAACACTGACGCATCTATCAATTTATGGTTTTTAAAATGGATTTCTCCCACGTTTACTGGCAAATTAATGGAAACAATATACATAGGTAGACACTAGTTATTATTCAAACACAGATGTTCCTGAGAGATTTGCACCGGCTGCATTATATCATTATTTTAAAGTATTACTCAAGTCATACAGGTAAAACTTGCATTACTTTAGATCATGGACATAATTAACTGAAACAGTGTCCAAATGAACCACGAAAGTAGTCCAAGTACGTCATTTCAAGAAACATGACGTCATAAGTGTATCACATGACTGTGACAACTTACAATAAATTATCTAATAATTATCTACCAGACTAAAATAATGAATGGAAGATTTAATGAATTAAACTAACCCACCACGATAATTAAGGAAAATGTTGGAAAAAATCATATAAAGTTCTGTTGGGATTTTTTTCCAGCTAAAGAATGTGGATGGGGTAATAAAATAAAGCATTCTACCGGGAAACATGACCTAATTTGAAAAAAGTAGTTTTTGTCTGATGCATCATGTATGTAGGTATATAGGTTATCACAATGAACCTTTTTATATTTCTACCCTGGATGAACATCTTCGTATGGCGTGTCACGAATCACTATAATCAAGGCAAGGATGTAAGATTACTATAAATATACATTTAGGTAAGTCAGTATGGACAATGATGCATACATGTATAGCGTAGATTAAAACAAAAGAATACAATTAAATACCTTAATTATCATGTTACATATAATTATGTAAATTCAAGAAATAATAAGAATAATTTGCATAAGTAATTGACGAAAATTGCGTGGATTTGTCTGAATTTCCGTGATCAATGTATTTATGTATTTAAAATTTCTTCTGAAGACAAAGGCAATGAATAGAATGATGTCTGCATTACTTTATGACGTGTATTTCACTGTTTGTGTTTTTTATAATTTTTGTTAAATATTTTGGAGGCGAATCTAAATATTTTGAAAACAATATCATGCGAGTTTAATTCACTTGAATTTATTTAATACCAGTGCTTAAAGTAATGAACGTAAGATTTTCAATTTTTTAGACAATACACGACCGGTGCATGTTTAATGTTTACTATGTATCATGTACTATCAAATCTAGCCCTTAAAACAACACCAGGCTCAAATTAAAACGTTTTATATTTGTCCTAATATATTAAATGTGTACCCACATTTGAATTTTTGGGTAGGTTCCCCGATTTTGCAATGGTCGTGAAAGTTGACCATAGATGGTTAGGGCAAACATACATTACAGCTTTCAGTCAAGGCTTCATTACAGTCACAAATCACCGATACAGAGTTGCATTCCTTAAATGACAACCTGGATTGTCTCTGTTCAGTTTCCAAGGGAAAACAGTACGTACATCACATTTGGTCTAAGAATAGTAAGTCAAAATTATCTGAATAATTTTTCGAATCAAAATATGTTTCCCTCTTCAGAGATAGAATGGTGATTTTTTCGAGAAAACATCTTTTAGACCACAAACACCACTATGGAACTTGACGTAATTTACTGCCTCGTAAGGTACCTTGTTCTTCTTCTTATTTTTCTATTTTGTAATACACGGGATAGTATACACGGGATAGTATACACGGGGTAGTATCAATATTATTGATCATTGATTTTGTTTGTTTCTTGAGAGTCGTATTTTTGTTCTGTTTCATCAAGTTTCTGTACATTCTGACTGAACACTGAATTCAAGTGAATGACACACTGTCAGAAACTAAATGTTTTGTTTTCTTGAAAACACACTAGCAACATAAGAATGCTGACATTATCATACTTAGGTTAAAAAACATTGAGGTACGTATAATTATAATGTTTCTGAAAGTGTCTGTAATGATAGTCGTACAATTCATTCGAAACTGGTACAATAGAAATCTATATTGTTCAAATGTATTTACTCAGCAACTTTCTATTCCGTTAGAATGAAGTGAAAAATGTTACCCAATGTGATATACGTATGATAAATTTACGCATAAAATTTTGATCGATTTTTAGACAATTCACAAAATTGATTCGTCAATCCGTCCGTCCGCCCGTTTGTTCGATTGGTCCGTATTTCCTTCTTTGTCTCAAACCTAACCGTTCTCTCTCAAGGCACGATCCTCTTTTCTATCGCTACATGTTTTATTTATCCCTTCTCAAAACCCTCTCAACCCTCGTCTCCCTTTCCTTTCCGACTTTTCAACTCAAATCCCTTCTCAACCATCTTTCTCTTTCACACATAACGCCACACTTACCCTCTTTCTTCTTTACTCTATCGCTTCATTTCTCGCTGCTTGCTATATACCACACTCTGTCTTATTCCCCTCTATTACACTTAATGTTGTATCTCCCGTATCTATACTTGTATATACCTCACTCTGTCATCCCCCTCTATTACACTTAATGTTGTATCTCCAGTATCTAACTACTTGTATATACCACACTCTGTCATCCCCCTCTATTACACTTAATGTTGTATCTCCCGTATCTAACTACTTGTATATACCACACTCTGTCATCCCCCTCTATTACACTTAATGTTGTATCTCCCGTATCTAACTACTTGTATATACCACACTCTGTCATCCCCCTCTATTACACTTAATGTTGTATCTCCTGTATCTAACTACTTGTATATACCACACTCTGTCTTATTCCCCTCTATTACACTTAATGTTGTATCTCCTGTATCTAACTACTTGTATATACCTCACTCTGTCCTATCCCCCTCTATTACACTTAATGTTGTATCTCCCGTATCTAACTACTTGTATATACCACACTCTGTCATCCCCCTCTATTACACTTAATGTTGTATCTCCCGTATCTAACTACTTGTATATACCACACTCTGTCATCCCCCTCTATTACACTTAATGTTGTATCTCCCGTATCTAACTACTTGTATATACCACACTCTGTCATCCCCCTCTATTACACTTAATGTTGTATCTCCCGTATCTAACTACTTGTATATACCACACTCTGTCATCCCCCTCTATTACACTTAATGTTGTATCTCCTGTATCTAACTACTTGTATATACCCCACTCTGTCATCCCCCTCTATTACACTTAATGTTGTATCTCCTGTATCTAACTACTTGTATATACCACACTCTGTCATCCCCCTCTATTACACTTAATGTTGTATCTCCTGTATCTAACTACTTGTATATACCACACTCTGTCATCCCCCTCTATTACACTTAATGTTGTATCTCCTGTATCTAACTACTTGTATATACCACACTCTGTCATCCCCCTCTATTACACTTAATGTTGTATCTCCTGTATCTAACTACTTGTATATACCTCACTCTGTCCTATTCCCCTCTATTACACTTAATGTTGTATCTCCTGTATCTAACTACTTGTATATACCTCACTCTGTCCTATCCCCCTCTATTACACTTAATGTTGTATCTCATGTATCTAACTACTTGTATATACCACACTCTGTCATCCCCCTCTATTACACTTAATGTTGTATCTCCCGTATCTAACTACTTGTATATACCTCACTCTGTCATCCCCCTCTATTACACTTAATGTTGTATCTCCTGTATCTAACTACTTGTATATACCACACTCTGTCATCCCCCTCTATTACACTTAATGTTGTATCTCCAGTATCTATACTTGTATATACCTCACTCTGTCATCCCCCTCTATTACACTTAATGTTGTATCTCCCGTATCTAACTACTTGTATATACCTCACTCTGTCATCCCCCTCTATTACACTTAATGTTGTATCTCCAGTATCTATACTTGTATATACCTCACTCTGTCATCCCCCTCTATTACACTTAATGTTGTATCTCCCGTATCTAACTACTTGTATATACCACACTCTGTCATTCCCCTCTATTACACTTAATGTTGTATCTCCCGTATCTAACTACTTGTATATACCTCACTCTGTCAGCCCCCTCTATTACACTTAATGTTGTATCTCCTGTATCTAACTACTTGTATAAACCACACTCTGTCATCCCCCTCTATTACACTTAATGTTGTATCTCCTGTATCTAACTACTTGTATATACCACACTCTGTCATCCCCCTCTATTACACTTAATGTTGTATCTCCCGTATCTATACTTGTATATACCCCACTCTGTCATCCCCCTCTATTACACTTAATGTTGTATCTCCTGTATCTAACTACTTGTATATACCCCACTCTGTCATCCCCCTCTATTACACTTAATGTTGTATCTCCTGTATCTAACTACTTGTATATACCTCACTCTGTCATCCCCCTCTATTACACTTAATGTTGTATCTCCTGTATCTAACTACTTGTATATACCTCACTCTGTCATCCCCCTCTATTACACTTAATGTTGTATCTCCTGTATCTAACTACTTGTATATACCTCACTCTGTCATCCCCCTCTATTACACTTAATGTTGTATCTCCCGTATCTAACTACTTGTATATACCCCACTCTGTCATCCCCCTCTATTACACTTAATGTTGTATCTCCCGTATCTAACTACTTGTATATACCTCACTCTGTCATCCCCCTCTATTACACTTAATGTTGTATCTCCCGTATCTAACTACTTGTATATACCTCACTCTGTCATCCCCCTCTATTACACTTAATGTTGTATCTCCTGTATCTAACTACTTGTATATACCCCACTCTGTCATCCCCCTCTATTACACTTAATGTTGTATCTCCCGTATCTAAATACTTGTATATACCTCACTCTGTCATCCCCCTCTATTACACTTAATGTTGTATCTCCTGTATCTAACTACTTGTATAAACCACACTCTGTCATCCCCCTCTATTACACTTAATGTTGTATCTCCTGTATCTAACTACTTGTATAAACCACACTCTGTCATCCCCCTCTATTACACTTAATGTTGTATCTCCTGTATCTAACTACTTGTATATACCACACTCTGTCATCCCCCTCTATTACACTTAATGTTGTATCTCCCGTATCTATACTTGTATATACCCCACTCTGTCATCCCCCTCTATTACACTTAATGTTGTATCTCCCGTATCTAAATACTTGTATATACCTCACTCTGTCATCCCCCTCTATTACACTTAATGTTGTATCTCCTGTATCTAACTACTTGTATAAACCACACTCTGTCATCCCCCTCTATTACACTTAATGTTGTATCTCCTGTATCTAACTACTTGTATATACCACACTCTGTCATCCCCCTCTATTACACTTAATGTTGTATCTCCCGTATCTATACTTGTATATACCCCACTCTGTCATCCCCCTCTATTACACTTAATGTTGTATCTCCTGTATCTAACTACTTGTATAAACCACACTCTGTCAGCCCCCTCTATTACACTTAATGTTGTATCTCCCGTATCTAACTACTTGTATATACCCCACTCTGTCATCCCCCTCTATTACACTTAATGTTGTATCTCCCGTATCTAACTACTTGTATATACCTCACTCTGTCCTATCCCCCTCTATTACACTTAATGTTGTATCTCCCGTATCTAACTACTTGTATATACCACACTCTGTCATCCCCCTCTATTACACTTAATGTTGTATCTCCCGTATCTAACTACTTGTATATACCACACTCTGTCATCCCCCTCTATTACACTTAATGTTGTATCTCCCGTATCTAACTACTTGTATATACCACACTCTGTCATCCCCCTCTATTACACTTAATGTTGTATCTCCCGTATCTAACTACTTGTATATACCCCACTCTGTCCTATTCCCCTCTATTACACTTAATGTTGTATCTCCCGTATCTAACTACTTGTATATACCACACTCTGTCATCCCCCTCTATTACACTTAATGTTGTATCTCCTGTATCTAACTACTTGTATATACCTCACTCTGTCCTATCCCCCTCTATTAAACTTAATGTTGTATCTCCCGTATCTAACCACTTGTATATACCTCACTCTGTCTTATCCCCCTCTATTACACTTAATGTTGTATCTCCTGTATCTAACTACTTGTATATACCTCACTCTGTCCTACCCCCCTCTATTACACTTAATGTTTTATCTCCCGTATCTAACTACTTGTATATACCTCACTCTGTCATCCCCCTCTATCACACTTAATGTTGTATCTCCTGTATCTAACTACTTGTATATACCTCACTCTGTCCTATTCCCCTCTATTACACTTAATGTTGTATCTCCTGTATCTAACTACTTGTATATACCTCACTCTGTCCTATCCCCCTCTATCACACTTAATGTTGTATCTCCTGTATCTAACTACTTGTATATACCTCACTCTGTCCTATCCCCCTCTATTACACTTAATGTTGTATCTCCTGTATCTAACTACTTGTATATACCTCACTCTGTCCTACCCCCCTCTATTACACTTAATGTTGTATCTCCCGTATCTAACTACTTGTATATACCTCACTCTGTCCTACCCCCCTCTATTACACTTAATGTTGTATCTCCTGTATCTAACTACTTGTATATACCTCACTCTGTCCTATCCCCCTCTATTACACTTAATGTTGTATCTCCCGTATCTAACTACTTGTATATACCTCACTCTGTCCTACCCCCCTCTATTACACTTAATGTTGTATCTCCTGTATCTAACCACTTGTATATACCTCACTCTGTCCTACCCCCCTCTATTACACTTAATGTTGTATCTCCTGTATCTAACTACTTGTATAAACCTCACTCTGTCCTATCCCCCTCTATTACACTTAATGTTGTATCTCCTGTATCTAACTACTTGTATATACCTCACTCTGTCCTACCCCCCTCTATTACACTTAATGTTGTATCTCCCGTATCTAACTACTTGTATATACCTCACTCTGTCATCCCCCTCTATTACACTTAATGTTGTATCTCCTGTATCTAACTACTTGTATATACCTCACTCTGTCCTATCCCCCTCTATTACACTTAATGTTGTATCTCCCGTATCTAACTACTTGTATATACCTCACTCTGGCATTTCCCCCTCTATTACACTTAATGTTGTATCTCCCGTATCTAACTACTTGTATATACCTCACTCTGTCCTATTCCCCTCTATTACACTTAATGTTGTATCTCCCGTATCTAACTACTTGTATATACCTCACTCTGTCCTATTCCCCTCTATTACACTTAATGTTGTATCTCCCGTATCTAACTACTTGTATATACCTCACTCTGTCATCCCCCTCTATTACACTTAATGTTGTATCTCCTGTATCTAACTACTTGTATATACCTCACTCTGTCCTATTCCCCTCTATTACACTTAATGTTGTATCTCCTGTATCTAACTACTTGTATATACCACACTCTGTCCTATCCCCCTCTATTACAGTTAATGTTGTATCTCCCGTATCTAACTACTTGTATATACCTCACTCTGTCATCCCCCTCTATTACACTTAATGTTGTATCTCCCGTATCTAACTACATGTATATACCTCACTCTGTCACCCCCCTCTATTACACTTAATGTTGTATCTCCCGTATCTAACTACTTGTATATACCTCACTCTGTCCTATCCCCCTCTATTACACTCAATGTTGTATCTCCCGTATCTAACTACTTGTATATACCTCACTCTGTCCTATCCCCCTCTATTACACTTAATGTTGTATCTCCAGTATCTAACTACTTGTATATACCTCACTCTGTCCTATCCCCCTCTATTACACTTAATGTTGTATCTCCTGTATCTAACTACTTGTATATACCACACTCTGTCATCCCCCTCTATTACACTTAATGTTGTATCTCCTGTATCTTACTACTTGTATATACCCCACTCTGTCATCCCCCTCTATTACACTTAATGTTGTATCTCCTGTATCTAACTACTTGTATATACCACACTCTGTCATCCCCCTCTATTACACCTAATGTTGTATCTCCTGTATCTTACTACTTGTATATACCCCACTCTGTCACCCCCCTCTATTACACCTAATGTTGTATCTCCCGTATCTAACTACTAGTACTTGTATATACCCCACTCTGTCATCCCTCACCCTATATCACACGTATTGTTGTACCACTCTGTCATCCCTCACCCTATATCACACGTATTGTTGTACCACTCTGTCATCCCTCACCCTATATCACACGTATTGTTGTACCACTCTGTCATCCCTCACCCTATATCACACGTATTGTTGTACCACTCTGTCATCCCTCACCCTATATCACACGTATTGTTGTACCACTCTGTCATCCCTCACCCTATATCACACGTATTGTTGTACCACTCTGTCATCCCTCACCCTATATCACACGTATTGTTGTACCACTCTGTCATCCCTCACCCTATATCACACGTAGTGTTGTACCACTCTGTCATCCCTCACCCTATATCACACGTATTGTTGTACCACTCTGTCATCCCTCACCCTATATCACACGTATTGTTGTACCACTCTGTCATCCCTCACCCTATATCACACGTATTGTTGTACCACTCTGTCATCCCTCACCCTATATCACACGTAGTGTTGTACCACTCTGTCATCCCTCACCCTATATCACACGTAGTGTTGTACCACTCTGTCATCCTTCACCCTATATCACACGTAGTGTTGTACCACTCTGTCATCCCTCACCCTATATCACACGTAGTGTTGTACCACTCTGTCATCCCTCACCCTATATCACACGTAGTGTTGTACCACTCTGTCATCCCTCACCCTATATCACACGTAGTGTTGTACCACTCTGTCATCCCTCACCCTATATCACACGTAGTGTTGTACCACTCTGTCATCCCTCACCCTATATCACACGTAGTGTTGTACCACTCTGTCATCCCCCACCCTATATCACACGTATTGTTGTACCATTCTGTCATCCCCCACCCTATATCACACGTATTGTTGTACCACTCGCTGCTACCATTCAGACAAGTGAATAACTATTTTGCACCATGTGTTCGCAGATATAAAACGTTCTGTCTCCCTGAGAGAGTTTTACCAATACCTAATATTTTCTGGATAATAACAAAACATTGAGCCAGCGAAGAGAATAGAGAATGTGAACATGTGAAACTGATAATTAACACACAGGATTAGTTGCAACTCAGGCAAATAATTTAGTCGCGAGGTAAGCTGTTACATTAACAAGTAGAGTAATTTATTTGCTAAAATATTCACCTTTTCTATGTTTTTTTATTGTTCGTAAAAACTACTCTGTATAACACTATACGACTTATTTATATTACAGTAAAATCGTTGTTTAAACATTTGCTGACCTCTTGGTATGTTAAGAATTAATGATTTATGTATCAATTAAATACATTTTTGTATATTAATTACGCTGTTAATAAAATCGACAAGAATTTTATTTTTCTTAAACAAAATTCGACTCAGTCGGAATCTTCATAAATCTGTATTACATAATTAGAGAAATCATGTGTGTGTTTTTAATGAAATAAAATACTATGAAATAATACAATAATCGACTTTGTCTTTATCGCTCATAAACGGATTTAAATATTCATTGTTTTACGTTAATTCAGACTATCTCACCGATAGAACTCGTACGTCAATTTTGCCGTCATTACGAATTTTCTGAAATATTTAGTACAGAATAAGATTCTTCCCCCATGTCTCATTGTTGATTACTTAATTTGTTGATTACTTAATTTATGGATTTCTTAATAACAAGTTGTCGGGTAATAATGTCTTTATAGTATTATCGTTATAAAAAGGCATATCTAGAAACATTGGAATTCACTGATCTGCTCAATTTTATTTATCTAATTACCTTGTAATCATCTCTTGGAATAGAACCAAATAATAAACACTGAAATAAAAATAACAACCTGATAATCTGTTACACGAAATTGTGTTCTGAAGTACGGTGTTAGCTCGATGTTACACCAACCGTTAATGATGATCAGTGGTGTAGTGGTGACATGCTGGGTTGTGGGGTCGAATCTCGGCTCCGCCTTTCCAGTATTTCAAGGACGCTTTTTCTGTGTCCCCTATCCTAACTACTGAGTTAATTATTGTGTTATAAAAATCTGATGAAAAGGATTAGGTGTGTATTGTTGCTTTACATAGGAAAGAACCAGGAAAATATTCGGAATAAGAATAGTATCCATGGATATAAATGACTGGTTCTCCTGTACTCTTATATTCCCCTCTGTGTCTCTGGGGTGACTCTGAAATGACCATAGCTGTCGAATGGGTCGTTAAAATAGATAAATAAACAATAAACAAATAAAACCATCGCTTGAACTAATATCTGCTTTAAGATTAGGATGGATCCGTTATCAAGACGAAATATTGAGGTAATATTTAACATCGGTCAGTAAACAGACCGTGACTATAATGATGTGAGCACGTATATTGAAGCGGTCACGACTGAGGTTGTACTGTAATATCTAAGATCTGCTGAATGACGCACCAGGCATCTTATGTAAATGTGATAACAAACATTGTCTACATTCGGAAATCAATTGAAGAATAAAAACTGCGTCTATTATTATGTGAATATTGAACGTATTTGTTGAATGTAGGCTTGTTCCAGACATTGTTTTGTGTGAATATTGAAACGGTTATATGTGTTGTCTTGTTTATAATGTAGAGCCTCACTATGGCAGTTCCGAAATTATGTCATAAATATGTTGTGAGAATTCACAATTGTACGTGTTGATCTATGTGGACCAAAACTGTTTGCTTTACGTAATTTCTGAACTATGGCATACGACATCATACTAATTTGCGTGGTGTAACTGGTGTTATTTAAAAATCAAGTTGCACTGAACGATATCAAAATTGTGTTGCTTTATTTGACGTCAAAATTATGTTGTTTCATGTGCTTTTTGAATTGTGTTGTAAGTGGTGTTCAAATTGTGTTGTTTTTATGTGCTTCTTTCTAAATTGTTTCGTTTCACGTGGCGTCAAAGGTATCATGTTTTACGTCGTCAAAATTGTTTTGTCTAATATGGCGTCAAATTATGTTGTTTAGTATGACCTCACATTTGTGTTGTTTTTATAGCGTCAAAATTGTGTTGCTTTACTTGGCATCAAAATTGTGTTGTTTTATGTGACGTCAAAACTGTGTTGATTTGTATGGCTTTATAATTCATTTGTTGAAAGTGGTGTAAAACATGTGTTTTATGTGAAGTGAAACCTGAGGTGATTTGTACTATAGAGTTTATTAGAAATATATAATTATTACTGCTTTCTATCGGCATAATTATAATATACGTTGCCATGTGCCCCCACACATCATACACAATCTAGTCTACTGCAGTGAATATTACCTGGAATATAATTATATCTTTATATCTGTTGTCTGAAATATGACAGGAAATGTTACTTCTACAGATTCCGAACATATCTTATGTTTTTCTTGTTATTATCAGAAATATGTAATATGAACAGATACATCCGTGTGTTGACGACAACGACATACTGGGTAGAGAGTTATATACTGTTATCTAATACATGTATATAAATTATTATCACTTGGTTTCAAAACAGACGTCTTAACCGTGTCCTGTAGTATTTTAACTTCTTTTAACAATACTGTAATTCTTATAAATGATATTTTTTCCGATTTAGTTGTCATTTCGCCCATTTTGTTTTATCATTTCGCCCATTTTGTTTTATCATTTCGCCCATTTTATTGTCATTTCGTTCAAACAGAAGTTATCAAATAAGGTTTCTATCAGTTCAGGACAAATTACTAGAAAGTGTTTGTAACATATTCCATCATATACAGTTGCGCGGTATTTAACAGTTTAACGTCTGCTGCTGACATGTTATGTCGTTTGCTTTTGAACAGAAGTGCATCTGTTGATGATAAATATGTCTGTTGTTGAGTGGTATAAGAATCAAAGCAGGATATCGGTGATGTTAATGAATACCACAGACAATAAAAGCTCGCTGTTTGTATTGATTCAGTATTTCGAACCCAAACCGAAAAGTTATGTTGACGTATACTTACAATGTTATGTAAGATCTCACAGCATTGATTTTTTTCTGCAGCGGCATATCGGTGTAAGAAAATGAACTACAAATCTTTTCCAAGAATAAACACGTTGTTTGTCTATATTGATATTTAAGAACTATCCAGTTTTAATCCTGGTATGCAGTAAAAGCTCAATATTGGGAAGAGGTTTTTGTCATGAATTGTTCCTAATATTAAAGAAGTTTTTTTATTGAATTGTTCCTAATACTGAAGAAGTTTTTATAATGAATTGTTCCTAATATTGAAGAGGTTTTTGTAATTAATTGTTCCTAATATTGAAGAAGTTTTTCAAACAATTAGACGAATTTAAACTCGTTCTGGTTCTTCAAAAAATCATTAGCAATACGACTTAGAAATATGTCCCTTATAATCGAACAGTATTGTAAATATGTCTCAATGTGTTATTTATCTAGAGCGGTCTCATATAGGCACAAGGGTTTTCAAATACACTCGTACAATTCTACATCATTTCAAGATGAAAATAATGTATACGAGTACCAGCAAGTTGCGTTTTATCGTATAATAACGTATGGGCTGGTTTCCTGTATCTCAGTCATAGGGAGTACTGCTCACCGTGATGGAATAATTTCTAATCTACCCTCTGATAAAATTGGTGTCTTCAGATTATAGCATTTTAAATCGTGAATAAAAATTAAGAAACGTTATTTTCAGCGCTGTTTGGAGATCTGTAAATGTTAAGTTGATTTTATGGCAGTTTAATTGTTATTGACTTTTTAGCTCCTTGGATAACAAATAATGTAATCTATAAACCTGTATCTAAGTTAATGGAGATTTAATACTTAAACTTAATAGTTTGTCTCGTTTTGTGATTATATCAAAACTGTAACATATCAGTAAATGTCAATTAATCTTTTTCAGTCTCATTTAATGGTCGAGATTTTCATTCAATTTCATTGAAAACGAGCATTTATAGCGTTTTGTTACTGTAACAGAGGAGAGTTTGTACGCAAATATATGTGTCAGTCCTAACGTAAGTAAATTAATACTGTTTTTTTTCTCTATTGATAGATATTGGAGTAAGACACACAACAATCTTTTTATCAAGTTAAGAATCTTGAAAACAGTTTCATCACAAAAGGTATTATATGGTGATGATTTTTAGACTGATTGTAACGTCTATACGATTTTAATAAACTACAGTAAAACCTCGATTATCCGAACACCGATTATCCGAATACCCGGTATTATCCGAATAAATTCTACGGTCCCGATTACGTCTCTATATATTTCAACTGCAACGAACCCCGGTTATACGAATTGGATTTTACGAATACCTGGTGTAATCCGAATACATTATTTGGTCCCTAAAGTTACGAATGCGCGTATTTTCACACCTATTATTCGAATCGTCAATTGATAACAATGGCCGATTGAGAATCAAATGTCGTGTGACAAACAATGTGTAACATCAATTCATACACGAAGCGTGTCAACAATTTAATTATTGATAAGTTGACCATATTGTTTGTTACGATCTTATAATAATCCCGACGAATATTTCACGATCTTGGGTATAATAAGTTAATACGTGTACGTACCTGGTGATTTGTATGAAATTATTTGCATTTCAGCGTCTTTCAAAATTTAAAAACTGATTTGAACACAATTAACCAAAAACTAACTAGAATATGATGATTTAGTGAACAATGTTCCAAACATAAAAACGTTACGTCTTCGAATCTTTTAATTGTTTGAGAATGTGACGATAGCGATGCCTAGTCGATCGTTAGTAAGTGAAGTGAGAATGACATAGTATTGTGTCGGGTTGTGTTCTGCATATTCCATAAATGCGCGGGTATTTATAAAACAAGAATTATGTTTCATTTGTTAAATCATATGTACATTCATAAAACACAGATAAACCAATAATAAGTGTTTGTTATACATTTTATTTTATTCTTATTATCACTCAAGAACGTCATGTTTGCATACGAGAGTTAACTCCCTTGTAATATACGGACAGTATGGAATTTATCGTTTCCAACCGGTACATCATACTAAAATGGATTATTCGAAACCATGGCTTATCCGAATGATTTTTCAGGGCCCAACGACATTCGAATAATCGGGGTTTTACTGTAGTTGTCTATAAAAAATATCTTGGCTCTTTTTGAAAAGAAGGAAATATCAATCGATTTGACTTGTTAAAGAATGGTTTTGCCCAACTTTACATGTCCATCGATGTCATTTTTATTTCAACCTTTTATCTTGTCTAATATTAAATACGACGTAACGAACAGAAAAATGTTTAATAATTATGCTATCGTATATAATATAATGATTGCTGTATTTTGTTTAGAGATAACCCACGTCAGGTGGAATATCAAACATTACTCACATGTTGTGTTATGGTTATTTCTATATAATTATCAGACAATATTTTATCACTCTACATAATTTGGGGGAGAGCAATCGTTGTGATCATTTGGCGTCTATAAACTTTGCTGCTTTGCTAGAATAAAAAAGTCGAGGATACATATTTGCACACCGTACGTTGCACATGCGTTTCTGTGTCATGGCATACTGGGTTACGACAATTTCACGGTGGTACGACATGGAGGCGCGGACCCATGACTTTCTTGTGGCTCTTACAAGATACCACAGTAACCTGTTATTTATAATTATACTCCTGACAAATGTACAGTGGCAAACCAACCAGTTGCCGGTTCACATTTTTTGTTTATTACTAAACGCTCAATGCTTGTGTTTTCAATTATTACATAATTATATCAAACGTACAAAATGAATGCTATTGTTCATTATACTGACGGGGAATGATTGTTTATCGTTATGTGTTATTACCTTCGCTGAGGAAATCATTTCATCCCAGAAATATTTCTTTTTTTGTGAGAGTTTCTGTAAATAGAAAAATTATCTTTCAGCGTATATAGAAACATGATCAAACAGTTTATATTAAAGCTAAGCTTGTTGATGTGTTTTATGTCCTTGTATTTAGACTTTGAACTGTGATTGTTATGACATGAATATTTAAGCTACATACTAAAATATAAATAACAAGTTTATTTTCTTCTATGGTCGGATATTACAATACATGTATATTTTTTTACTTCCAATTTGCCAAAGTTGTTTATGTAGAGAATGCTTAGAACGAACACTATTAGAATATCTTCCATCAATGTACATTTACATGATAACATCCGATACTCGAGGAAATTCTCTTCACGAATTTGCACAAAATCCGCAGATAATTGACATTTACACCGCCATCAGCAAACAATGAACATTAATGTCAAAATATCGGCAATTTGCGATCAATGTACATTTAAATAACAAACTGTTTCCAAACTCTGTTTTCTTCACTTTGTGATCAATGTATGATATATGAGCATTTACAATGTCAAGATCCTAATTTGATATAAACATTGAACTTGAAGGAAGAGAATGTCAAAAAAGTAAATCGAAAAATTCATATCCAGAAATATTTTTGTATATATTTATATATCCGGTGAGCTCGACTATGTTCAGTAAAACATTAAATGTTATAGTTTTATATTTACCGGTAAGACATTATATGTTATAGTTTTATATTTACCGGTAAAACATTAGATGTTATAGTTTTATATTTACCAGTAAAACATTAGATGTTATAGTTGTATATTTACCGGTAAAACATTAGATGTTATAGTTTTATATTTACCGGTAAAACATTAGATGTTATAGTTTTATATTTACCAGTAAAACACGAGATGTTATAGTTTTATATTTACCTGTAAAACACGAGATGTTATAGTTGTATATTTACCGGTAAAACATTAGATGTTATAGTTTTATATTTACCGGTAAAACATTATATGTTATAGTTGTATATTTACCGGTAAAACATTATATGTTATAGTTTTATATTTACCGGTAAAACATTAGATGTTATAGTTGTATATTTACCAGTAAAACACGAGATGTTATAGTTTTATATTTACCGGTAAAACATTAGATGTTATAGTTTTATATTTACCAGTAAAACATTAGATGTTATAGTTGTATATTTACCGGTAAAACATAAGATGTTATAGTTTTATATTTACCGGTAAAACATTAGATGTTATAGTTGTATATTTACCAGTAAAACACGAGATGTTATAGTTGTATATTTACCGGTAAAACACGAGATGTTATAGTTGTATATTTACCAGTAAAACACGAGATGTTATAGTTGTATATTTACCAGTAAAACACGAGATGTTATAGTTTTATATTTACCAGTAAAACATTAGATGTTATAGTTGTATATTTACCAGTAAAACATTAGATGTTATAGTTTTATATTTACCGGTAAAACATTAGATGTTATAGTTGTATATTTACCAGTAAAACACGAGATGTTATAGTTGTATATTTACCTGTAAAACACGAGATGTTATAGTTGTATATTTACCAGTAAAACACGAGACGTTATAGTTGTATATTTACCAGTAAAACATTAAATGCTATAGTTGTATATTTACCAGTAAAACACTAGATGTTATAGTTGTATATTTACCTGTAAAACACGAGATGTTATAGTTGTATATTTACCAGTAAAACACGAGACGTTATAGTTGTATATTTACCAGTAAAACACTAGATGTTATAGTTGTTTATTTACCAGTAAAACATTAAATGCTACAGTTGTATATTTACCAGTAAAACACGAGATGTTATAGTTGTATATTTACCAGTAAAACACGAGACGTTATAGTTGTATATTTACCAGTAAAACATTAAATGCTATAGTTGTATATTTACCTGTAAAACATTAAATGCTATAGTTGTATATTTACCTGTAAAACATTAAATACTATAGTTTTATATTTAATAGTAAAACATTAAATGCTATAGTTGTATATTTACCTGTAAAACATTATATGTTATAGTTGTATATTTACCAGTAAAACATTATATGTTATAGTTGTATATTTACCTGTAAAACATTAGATGTTATATTTATATATTTACCAGTAAAACATTAAATGTTATAGTTGTATATTTACCTGTAAAACATTAAATGCTATAGTTGTATATTTACCTGTAAACATTAGATGTTATAGTTATATATTTACCAGTAAAACATTAAATGCTATAGTTGTATATTTACCTGTAAAACATTAAATGCTATAGTTGTATATTTACCTGTAAAACATTAGATGTTATAGTTGTATATTTACCAGTAAAACATTAGATGTTATAGTTGTATATTTACCAGTAAAACATTAGATGTTATAGTTATATATTTACCAGTAAAACATTAGATTTATAGTTATATATTTACCAGTAAAACATTAAATGCTATAGTTGTACAGTTACCTGTAAAACATTAGATGTTATAGTTGTATATTTACCTGTAAAACATTAGATGTTATAGTTGTATATTTACCAGTAAAACATTAGATGTTATAGTTGTATATTTACCTGTAAAACATTAGATGCTATAGTTTGATATTTACCTGTAAAACATTAGATGTTATAGTTGTATATTTACCAGTAAAACATTAGATGTTATAGTTGTATATTTACCTGTAAAACATTAAATGCTATAGTTATATATTTACCTGTAAAACATTAGATGTTATAGTTGTATATTTACCTGTAAAACATTAAATGCTATAGTTGTATATTTACAAGTAAAACACTAGATGTTATAGTTGTATATTTACCTGTAAAACATTAGATGCTATAGTTGTATATTTACCTGTAAAACATTAGATGTTATAGTTGTATATTTACCTGTAAAACATTAAATGCTATAGTTGTATATTTACCTGTAAAACATTAGATGCTATAGTTGTATTTTATACCTGTAAAACATTAGATGTTATAGTTGTATATTTACCAGTAAAACATTAGATGTTATAGTTGTATATTTACCTGTAAAACATTAAATGCTATAGTTGTACATTTACCTGTAAAACATTAAATGCTATAGTTATATATTTACCTGTAAAACATTAAATGTTATAGTTGTATATTTACCAGTAAAACATTAGATGTTATAGTTGTATATTTACCTATAAAACATTAAATGCTATAGTTGTATATTTACCTGTAAAACATTAAATGCTATAGTTGTATACATTGTATTTACCTGTAAAACATTAAATGCTATAGTTGTGTATTTACCAATCAAACAGTACTTTTCACCCGACGGAACTTCTAGTATCGGTAATTTAATACTAAGCTAGACTATTTTACATTGCAAAATGATTTCTGGTTACTGTGTGAACAGTATCAGTATGTTTCCTTTGACATGAGTATAACTTTATGTGTCTGGCTATATTACTTGCGTATATAAAATTGATGAAACATTGCTTTATATAATATTTTGAACAATGCTTCGAAACCTTTCATGTTAAGACAACACATAGAACTGAAAACCGTCTGAATATTTAGATCGCATTAACATACTGTAATGTTGAGATAATATTGAAATATGAAATGATAATGAGGGTGTCTATATAAGAGGTTGTTATAATGAGGGTGTCTATATAAGAGGTTGTTATGATGAGGGTGTCTGTATAAGAGGTTGTTATAATGAGGGTGCCTGTATATGAGGTTATGATAAGGGTGTCTATATAAGAGGTTGTTATAATGAAGGTTTCTATATAAGAGGTTGTTATAATGTGGGTGTCTATATAAGAGGTTATTATAATGAAGGTTTCTATATAAGAGGTTGTTATAATGAAGGTTTCTATATAAGAGGTTGTTATAATGAGGGTGTCTATATAATAGGTTGTTATAATGTGGGTGTCTATATAAGAGGTTGTTATAATGAGGGTGTCTATATAAGAGGTTATTATAATGAGGGCGTCTATATAATAGGTTGTTATAATGTGGGTGTCTATATAAGAGGTTGTTATAATGAGGGTGTCTATATAAGAGGTTGTTATGATGAGGGTGTCTGTATAAGAGGTTGTTATAATGAGGGTGTCTGTATATGAGGTTATGATGAGGGTGTCTATATAAGAGGTTGTTATAATGTGGGTGTCTATATAAGAGGTTGTTATAATGTGGGTGTCTATATAAGAGGTTATTATAATGAGGGCGTCTATATAAGAGGTTGTTATAATGTGGGTGTCTATATAAGAGGTTGTTATAATGAGGGTGTCTATATAAGAGGTTATTATAATGAGGGCGTCAATATAATAGGTTGTTATAATGTGGGTGTCTATATAAGAGGTTGTTATAATGAAGGTTTCTATATAAGAGGTTGTTATAATGAGGGTGTCTATATAAGAGGTTATTATAATGAGGGCGTCAATATAATAGGTTGTTATAATGTGGGTGTCTATATAAGAGGTTGTTATGATGAGGGTGTCTATATAAGAGGTTATTATAATGAGGGCGTCTATATAATAGGTTGTTATAATGTGGGTGTCTATATAAGAGGTTGTTATAATGAGGGTGTCTATATAAGAGGTTATTATAATGAGGGCGTCTATATAATAGGTTGTTATAATGTGGGTGTCTATATAAGAGGTTGTTATAATGAGGGTGTCTATATAAGAGGTTGTTATAATGAGGGTGTCTATATAATAGGTTGTTATAATGTGGGTGTCTATATAATAGGTTGTTATAATGTGGGTGTCTATATAAGAGGTTGTTATAATGAGGGTATCTATATAAGAGGTTGTTATAATGAGGGTATCTATATAAGAGGTTTTTATAATGAAGGTGTCTATATAAGAGTTTTTTTTTATAATGAGGGTGTCTATATAAGAGGTTGTTATAATGTGGGTGTCTATATAAGAGGTTGTTATAATGAGGGTGTCTATATAAGAGGTTGTTATAATGAGGGTATCTATATAATAGGTTGTTATAATGAGGGTATCTATATTAGAGGTTGTTATAATGAGTGTGTCTATATATAAGAGGTTGTTATAATGAGGGTATCTATATAAGAGGTTGTTATAATGAGTGTGTCTATATATAAGAGGTTGTTATAATGAGGGTTTCTATACAAGAGGTTGTTCTGATGAGGGTGTCTGTATAAGAGGTTGTTATAATGAGGGTGTCTATATAAGAGGTTGTTATAATGAGGGTGTCTATATATAAGAGGTTGTTATAATGAGGGTGTCTATACAAGAGGTTGTTATAATGAGGTTGTCTATATAAGAGGTTGTTATAATGTGGGTGTCTATATAAGAGGTTGTTATAATGAGGGTGTCTATATAAGAGGTTGTTATAATGAGGGTGTCTATATAAGAGGTTGTTATAATGTGGGTGTCTATATAAGAGGTTGTTATAATGAGGGTGTCTATATAAGAGGTTGTAATAATGAGGGTGTCTATATGTAAGAGATTGTTATAATGAGGGTGTCTATATATAAGAGGTTGTTATAATGAGGGTGTCTATACAAGAGGTTGTTATAATGAGGGTATCTATATAAGAGGTTGTTATAATGTGGGTGTCTATATAAGAGGTTGTTATAATGAGGATGTCTATATAAGAGGTTGTTATAATGAGGGTGTCTATATAAGAGGTTGTTATAATGTGGGTGTCTATATAAGAGGTTGTTATAATGAGGGTGTCTATATAAGAGGTTGTAATAATGAGGGTGTCTATATAAGAGGTTGTTATAATGTGGGTGTCTATATGTAAGAGATTGTTATAATGAGGGTGTCTATATATAAGAGGTTGTTATAATGAGGGTGTCTATATAAGAGGTTGTAATAATGAGGGTGTCTATATGTAAGAGATTGTTATAATGAGGGTGTCTATATATAAGAGGTTGTTATAATGAGGGTGTCTATATAATAGGTTGTTATAATGAGGGTGTCTATATATAAGAGGTTGTTATAATGAGGGTGTCTATATAAGAGGTTGTAATAATGAGGGTGTCTATATGTAAGAGATTGTTATAATGAGGGTGTCTATATATAAGAGGTTGTTATAATGAGGGTGTCTATACAAGAGGTTGTTATAATGAGGGTATCTATATAAGAGGTTGTTATAATGTGGGTGTCTATATAAGAGGTTGTTATAATGAGGGTGTCTATATAAGAGGTTGTTATAATGTGGGTGTCTATATAAGAGGTTATTATAATGAGGGTGTCTATATAAGAGGTTGTTATAATGAGGGTGTCTATATGTAAGAGATTGTTATAATGAGGGTGTCTTTATAAGAGGTTGTTGTAATGAGGGTGTCTATATAAGAGGTTGTTATAATGAGGGTGTCTATATAAGAGGTTGTTATAATGAGGGTGTCTGTATAAGAGGTTGTAATAATGAGGGTATCTATATATAAGAGGTTGTTATAATGAGGGTATCTATATATACGAGGTTGTTATAATGAGTGTGTCTATATAAGAGGTTGTTATAATGAGTGTGTCTATATATAAGAGGTTGTTATAATGAGGGTGTCTATACAAGAAGTTGTTATGATGAGGGTGTCTGTATAAGAGGTTGTTATAATGAGGGTGTCTATATAAGAGGTTGTTATAATGAGGGTGTCTATATATAAGAGGTTGTTATAATGAGGGTGTCTATACAAGAGGTTGTTATAATGAGGGTGTCTATATAAGAGGTTGTTATAATGTGGGTGTCTATATACAAGAGGTTGTTATAATGAGGGTGTCTATATAAGAGGTTGTTATGATGGGGGTATCTATATAAGAGGTTGTTATAATGTGGGTGTCTATATAAGAGGTTGTTATAATGAGGGTATCTATATAAGAGGTTGTTATAATGAGGGTGTCTATATGTAAGAGGTTGTTATAATGAAGGTATCTATATAAGAGGTTGTTTTAATGAGGGTATCCATATAAGAGGTTGTTATAATGAAGGTATCTATATATAAGAGGTTGTTATAATGAGGGTATCTATATATAAGAGGTTGCTATAATGAGAGTGTCTATATAAGAGGTTATTATAATGAGGGTATCTATATATAAGAGGTTGATTTAATGAGGGTATCTATATAAGAGGTTGTTATAATGAGGGTATCTATATATAAGAGGTTGTTATAATGAGGGTATCTATATATAAGAGGTTGTTATAATGAGGGTATCTATATATAAGAGGTTGTTATAATGAGGGTATCTATATATAAGAGGTTGTTATAATGTGGGTGTCTATATAAGAGGTTATTATAATGATGGTGTCTATATAAGAGGTTGTTATAATGAGGGTGTCTATATAAGAGGTTGTTATAATGAGGGTGTCTATATAAGAGGTTGTTATAATGAGGGTATCTATATAAGAGGTTGTTATAATGAGGGTGTCTATATAAGAGGTTGTTATAATGAGGGTGTCTATATAAGAGGTTATTATAATGATGGTGTCTATATAAGAGGTTGTTATAATGAGGGTGTCTATATAAGAGGTTGTTATAATGAGGGTGTCTATATAAGAGGTTGTTATAATGAGGGTGTCTATATAAGAGGTTGTTATAATGAGGGTATATATATAAGAGGTTGTTATAATGAGGGTGTCTATATAAGAGGTTATTATAATGATGGTGTCTATATAAGAGGTTGTTATAATGAGGGTGTCTATATAAGAGGTTGTTATAATGAGGGCGTCTATATAAGAGGTTGTTATAATGAGGGTGTCTATATAAGAGGTTGTTATAATGAGGGTGTCTATATAAGAGGTTGTTATAATGTGGGTGTCTATATAAGAGGTTGTTATAATGTGGGTGTCTATATAAGAGGTTGTTATAATGTGGGTGTCTATATAAGAGGTTGCTATAATGAGAGTGTCTATATAAGAGGTTATTATAATGAGGGTATCTATATATAAGAGGTTGATTTAATGAGGGTATCTATATAAGAGGTTGTTATAATGAGGGTATCTATATATAAGAGGTTGTTATAATGAGGGTATCTATATATAAGAGGTTGTTATAATGAGGGTATCTATATAAGAGGTTGTTATAATGAGGGTATCTATATATAAGAGGTTATTATAATGAGGGTATCAATATAAGAGGTTATTATAATGAGGGTATCTATATAAGAGGTTGTTATAATGAGGGTGTCTATATAAGAGGTTGTTATAATGAGGGTGTCTATATAAGAGGTTATTATAATGATGGTGTCTATATAAGAGGTTGTTATAATGAGGGTGTCTATATAAGAGGTTGTTATAATGAGGGTGTCTATATAAGAGGTTGTTATAATGAGGGTGTCTATATAAGAGGTTGTTATAATGAGGGTATATATATAAGAGGTTGTTATAATGAGGGTGTCTATATAAGAGGTTATTATAATGATGGTGTCTATATAAGAGGTTGTTATAATGAGGGTGTCTATATAAGAGGTTGTTATAATGAGGGCGTCTATATAAGAGGTTGTTATAATGAGGGTGTCTATATAAGAGGTTGTTATAATGAGGGTGTCTATATAAGAGGTTGTTATAATGTGGGTGTCTATATAAGAGGTTGTTATAATGAGGGTATCTATATAAGAGGTTGTTATAATGAGGGTATCTATATAAGGGGTTGTTATAATGAGGGTATCTATATAAGAGGTTGTTATAATGAGGGTATCTATATGTAAGAGGTTATTATAATGAGGGTATCTATATAAGAGGTTGTTATAATGAGGGTTTCTATATAAGAGGTTATTATAATGAGGGTATCTATATAAGGGGTTATTATAATGTGGGTATCTATATAAGAGGTTATTATAATGAGGGTATCAATATAAGAGGTTATTATAATGAGCGTATCTATATAAGAGGTTGTTATAATGAGGGTATCTATATAAGAGGCTGTTATAATGAGGGTATCTATATAAGAGGTTGTTATAATGAGGGTATCTATATATAAGAGGTTGTTATAATGAGAGTATCTATATGTAAGAGTTTATTATAATGAGGGTATCTATATAAGAGGTTGTTATAATGAGGGTATCTATATATAAGAGGTTGTTATAATGAGGGTATCTATATAAGAGGTTGTTATAATGAGGGTATCTATATAAGAGGTTGTTATAATGAGGGTATCTATATAAGGGGTTGTTATAGTGAGGGTATCTATATAAGAGGTTGTTATAATGAGGGTGTCTATATAAGAGGTTGTTATAATGAGGGTGTCTATATAAGAGGTTATTATAATGATTGTGTCTATATATATGAGCTTGTTATAATGTCGTGGTATTTATGATTTTGCAGTGAGGGTCCAACCTAGGTAATGGTTATTCAAACTTTTACTATACGTAACTTTCTTTTTGTTGTTTTTTATATTTTTCTGTTATGTATTAAATCAGTCTTATAATCTATGAAACAGATTGGAAGTTATTGTTTCATTGAAATATAAACGCGAATGTTGTCTGACGATTTAATTCAAACGTCTGTAGAAGTTAATTACGTTCTAACAAATATCAAACAAAACGTGTTCGTGTAAAGTTCCGACCAAAACAAAAATACGTAAAAAATTATTTTTAATACACCCGCTGTGTGGCATGTATGATATTCGATGGCGTATTCTCGGCGTCAGTCGTGCCCACAATATAGTTTAGTATTACAAACACGCGGGATTCCAAACAGATACGAGGAGTTCCTGTACAAAAATAATTATATTTCAGATAAAATTGGAATCATACTATAAGCTGAGTCAATCTTACATAAAACACTATGTAATTATCGTATTGTCCATATTTAATTAACTGAGGTATCTATAAGCAATACATCGCCGACATATAGTGAACAAGTCTATGTATAACTCACAATCATACTGTTTTAAAAGGTGACAAGAAACCATAGGAAAAGTCACATACGACACAATAAAACATGAACAAACATTTCCCGGGGATAAGGAACGGTGCTAGACACGAAACGTGTTAACAAAAAAGACAAGTAAAGTGATAGTAGGAACATAATATTATACCAATCTGAAAAAAGGTTCAGAGAGAAAGTTTACACACATTCTCCTGAAAATATTTATTCACACCATATGACGAGAAAACATAAGATGAAATGGCTGGACTATAAATTAACAACATTAAAACAAGAAACACGCCAATAAATCCTACCAACAAAATACCAGTATTACAAATAACATATACGTGTACAGAACATACCAGTATTACAAATAACATATACGTGTACAGAACATACCAGTATTACAAATAACATATACGTGTACAGAACATACCAATATTACAAATAACATATACATGTACAGAACATACCAATATTACAAATAACATATATACATGTACAGAACATACCAATATTACAAATAACATATACGTGTACAGAACATACCAGTATTACAAATAACATATACCTGTACAGAACATACCAGTATTACAAATAACATATACGTGTACAGAACATACCAATATTACAAATAACATATACGTGTACAGAACATACCAGTATTACAAATAACATATACGTGTACAGAACATACCAGTATTACAAATAACATATACCTGTACAGAACATACCAGTATTACAAATAACATATACGTGTACAGAACATACCAATATTACAAATAACATATACGTGTACAGAACATACCAGTATTACAAATAACATATACGTGTACAGAACATACCAGTATTTACAAATAACATATACATGTACAGAACATACCAGTATTACAAATAACATATACATGTACAGAACATACCAGTATTACAAATAACATATACATGTACAGAACATACAAGTATATAATTACAAATAACATATACATGTACAGAACATACCAATAT
This sequence comes from Lutraria lutraria, assembly GCA_964023205.1. Taxonomy (NCBI): domain Eukaryota; kingdom Metazoa; phylum Mollusca; class Bivalvia; order Venerida; family Mactridae; genus Lutraria; species Lutraria lutraria. The sequence goes on along the minus strand of OZ026848.1, from coordinate 33,299,349 downwards.
TACAAATAACATATACATGTACAGAACATACCAGTATTACAAATAACATATACATGTACAGAACATACCAGTATTACAAATAACATATATGTACAGAACATACCAATATTACCAATAACATACTAGAAATATCAATATTACTAATAACATACTAGAAATATCAATATTTCCAATAACATACTAGAAATATCAATATTACCAATAACATACTAGAAATATCAATTTCCAATAACATACTAGAATTATCAATATTTCCAATAACAAACTAGAAATATCCATACTACCAATAACATACTAGAATTATCAATATTTCCAATAACAAACTAGAAATATCCATACTACCAATAACATACTAGAATTATCAATATTTCCAATAACAAACTAGAAATATCCATACTACCAATAACATACTAGAAATACTTATATTACCAACAACACACACACAGAACATACGGCAAAGAAACGGCGAATGAAAATACGTATTTATATAATGAATCAAACATCATGTAATCTCAATGTTCCATGACCTTACAAACGCGGCTGATCGACTGGGTGTAAAATGCACTTATAAACATACTTTTGTACTTTTATCATACAATAATGTCCATTTATTTATTTAACACGTGTTGCTACAGATACCTATGGAATTTCTACAGTCTGGAATATTAAATCTATTACGTCATGTTGTTGTCAGTAGATATCGCCAAACATCATCAATTGTTGTATCAAAATATATTGTGATCATCAATTTAGATGTTTTTCTAAAAATATTTTATCATGCAGTAGTTTAAAATACCACCCAGTAGGTAATTAATACCAATTATCATAAACATGAACAATTGGAATTTGACATGAAACAGATCTTCGAATGTCTCTTAAAAAATAAACTATTCCAGATCAATTCTAATTCATTTAGTATTGCCCAAGGAAATCTTACACAAATAAAATCAACACATTTCAGTGGCATCGCGTTGAAAACGTGCCACGTTTATTGACAAACATGTTTATTTGTGCACAAATTTCGTTTGAGGATCCCTGTGGGATATCTAATATCAATTTATATCTAAGTAAACGAAAATAAACAGTATGTAGCGGTGTTGTAAATATACAGGATAATAGCTGGGATATTCACCAGAACATCTGACTTGCAAGCAGGAGGTCACGGTTTCGAGCCCCGCATCGGGTACATTATTTTCCTCTTCCTATTACAATTACAACTTTGTTCGTATGAAACTAATATAGAAGAAGAAAAATTAGCCCTCTATTGGGTATTTCAGTAAACAAGAGGTTTCGTTATTGAGTTGGGGTTCCTGAAAAAACACTTGGCCCTTTCGGAGCCCCATCTTCATTATTTTTCGAGGTTGAGATTCTCTTAGCTTCAAACGACATTTCATTATGTTACCGGAGTTTGGATGCATTCGTTCAAGAATACATATATAATATTATGTATGTGTTTCCTAGGCATCAAATCATGTCACCAGAAATTTGCAATGATTAGCATATTGACGGTGTTCGTAACATCCGTAATACAAGTTATACTATATATGTAAATGGATGCATAGAATATTCAACCAAATTCTAAAGAATACAAAATTACTTAATATTTGTAGGCGGAAGCGTTTTGTTCTGTTTTCTTACAACATAAAACATTAAAACTCATTAAATAAAACACGACATGTTTGGAAACGCAAATAATTCCACAGATGTAACAACAAATACTACGTATGTTATAAAGAATACTACATATGTTATAAAGAATACTACATATGTTATAAAGAATACTACACATGTTATAAAGGATACTACACATGTTATAAAGAATACTACACATGTTATAAAGGATACTACACATGTAATAAAGGGTACTACCTATGTTATAAAGGATACTACATATGTTATAAAGGATACTACACATGTTATAAAGGGTACTACATATGTTATAAAGGGTACTACACATGTTATAAAGGATACTACACATGTTACAAAGAATACTACATATGTTATAAAGGATACTACACATGTTATAAAGAATATTACACATGTTATAAAGGGAACTACACATGTAATAAAGGGTACTACATATGTTATTAAGGGTACTACATATGTTATAAAGGATACTACATAATTATGTTACAAAGGATACTACACATGTTATAAAGAATACTACATATGTTATAAAGAATACTACATATGTTATAAGGAATACTACGTATGATACAAAGGATACTACACATGTTATAAAGGATACTACATATCTATGTTACAAAGGGTACTACATATTTTATAAAGGATACTACATATGTTATAAGGAATACTACATATGTTACTAAGGATACTACACATGTTATAAAGGATACTACATAACTATGTTACAAAGGATACTACACATGTTATAAAGAATACTACATATGTTACAAAGGATACTACACATGTTATAAAGGATACTACATAATTATGTTACAAAGGGTACTACATATGTTATAAAGGATACTACACATGTTATAAAGGGTACTACACATGTTATAAAGAATACTACATATGTAATAAAGAATACTACATATGTTACAAAGGATACTACACATGTTATAAAGGATACTACATAATTATGTTACAAAGGATACTACATATGTTACAAAGAATACTACATATGTTACAAAGAATACTACATATGTTATAAAGAATACTACATATGTTACAAAGGATACTACATAATTATGTTGCAAAGGATACTACACATGTTATAAAGGATACTACATAATTATGTTACAAAGATACTACACATGTTACAAAGGATACTACACATGTTATAAAGGGTACTACACATGTTATAAAGAATACTACATATGTTATAAAGAATACTACATATGTTACAAAGAATACTACACATGTTACAAAGAATACTACATATGTTATAAAGAATACTACATATGTTACAAAGGATACAACATATGTTACAAAGAATACTACATATGTTTTAAAGAATACTACATATGTTACAAAGAATACTACATATGTTATAAAGAATACTACATATGTTACAAAGGATACTACATAATTATGTTGCAAAGGATACTACACATGTTATAAAGGATACTACATAATTATGTTACAAAGATACTACACATGTTACAAAGGATACTACACATGTTATAAAGGGTACTACACATGTTATAAAGAATACTACATATGTTATAAAGAAAACTACATATGTTACAAACAATACTACACATGTTACAAAGAATACTACATATGTTATAAAGAATACTACATATGTTATAAAGAATACTACACATGTTACAAAGAATACTACATATGTTATAAAGAATACTACATATGTTACAAAGGATACTACATAATTATGTTGCAAAGGATACTACACATGTTATAAAGGATACTACATAATTATGTTACAAAGATACTACACATGTTACAAAGGATACTACACATGTTACAAAGAATACTACACATGTTATAAAGGGTACTACACATGTTATAAAGAATACTACATATGTTACAAAGAATACTACACATGTTACAAAGAATACTTCATATGTTACAAATGATACTACACATGTTATAAAGGATACTACATAATTATGTTACAAAGAATACAACATATGTTATAAAGAATACTACATATGTTATAAAGAAAACTACATATGTTACAAAGGATACTACACATGTTACAAAGAATACTACATATGTTACAAAGGATACTACACATGTTATAAGGGATACTACATAATTATGTTACAAAGAATACTACACATGTTACAAAGGATACTACACATGTTATAAAGGATACTACACATGTTATAAAGGGTACTACACATGTTATAAAGGGTACTACATATGTTATAAAGGATACTACACATGTTATAAAGGGTACTACATATGTTACAAAGGATACTACACATGTTATAAAGGATACTACATAATTATGTTACAAAGAATACTACACATGTTACAAATGATACTACACATGTTATAAGGGATACTACACATGTTATAAAGGATACTACATAATTATGTTACAAAGAATACTACATATGTTATAAAGAATACTACATATGTTACAAAGAATACTACATAAATCATGTTATAAAGAAAACTTCATAAGATAAAAACACAACTGCATATGTTTTAAGGAAGCAAGGCATGTGCTAACTATAACAGCGCAAGCAAAGATTCCCGCGAAATATAACTTTGAAATTAGATAAATTCAAACAGCAACAAGTAGAAACAAATAATCAAACAGCAACAAGTAGAAAAAAAACAACCAAAAAACATCAATTACAAACAACAATGTTTACAAATAACACAAACAATGTAGCCACTCTCATAACCCACTGAGACGTGATTCAAACCTCTGACAGATTATAATCGTTCTACCGAGTTATTCTGAAATCATTAAAAACTCTTAAGAATGAAATATCGGCCAGAGTCAAACAGACTGCTAGGCTGATAACGAACAATTCCTAAATGTGCTGCATGGATGCATTGTACAATATTCAAAGATTGATTTCTTCAAGTTATTTCGCTATAGAAACTTCTTAATGCTTAAGTTAACTTGTTGCTTACACTATTAGGGATTTGGGATACGTCCATAATTCGCCAATAAGGTACTGGTAGTAGGTTTAGATAAGAACAAAGATATTCATCAATATATTGTTAAGTGATGTTATGAATACGTCAATAGACTGTATCATATTCACAATGATTGCGGGTCAAAAACTATCCCTAAGTACAAGTGTACTTAGTATTTCAAAGTAAATACATACCTAACAGCATGGTAGAACAATAAAGACATATCAACTTCATAATAACCATTACATTTATATTCATGTAACAAATGTATATAATTATTACATTGCTCATACAAAAATGTAGGGCACTGAATAAAAAGCATTTGCTATTGAAATCTTTGGATACATTAGATCTTGTGAGTGATTATATAACAATCCTACTAAACGGTGGCTCTTTCACATCTGTTGAATATGAGCCATCGATACTTCCGTTAAAGAGCCCTCGAGCAACTGAGCACATTTTATAAAAATATTTGTTTTTGAAGAACATGCTTGTTTTTTTATATCGAATAATGCTATGCCACATAGAAAATTGTTCTCGTCATTTTGCATGAAATTTCGACAAGAAATTTCCCAACATGACGTTGTTAGAAGTTGTATCAATTATTAACACATGTTTCCTTTCACGAGGAGACATATCTGGAGTGGCCTTGACCTTTGACCAACTGTCCTGAAAATGCACAGGTCCTGTACGTAATGTTGTCATGAGAAACCAACATATAAAGTTTGATGATTGTAGGTGGAAGCGTTTTGATTTTATAGGCATGGTTAAAGTTTGGTACAAACGAACAGCCAGGTAAAAAAAAAATGGGCAGTTCTTCAAAGACCTGGCTTAGAGAAGAAATGAAACAAATGCGCGTTTACTTTCTTTTTATTGTATTGTAGATTTTTGCTAACATCAGAGTTTTCTGTTAATCCCAAAAGTAATTGCTTCCAGAGCTGAATTTTCTTAGAAAATATGCATTAACTTCATTCCGAAATTAAAGCTTCGTTTTTTACAGGCAAAATACAGTGGAGAACATTAGACCAATGTCTAATATCACAGGTTGATCATTTTGGCAACATATCAATTAGAACTGTCAGTACCTTTATATTTGCTTTTATTAACTACATATGATGTAATTTATCATGTCGAGATTGGGTGTGGGTAATTAGTATACATTACGTAATTAGTCACAGATCAGACAAAGGTCCTTATACCCATCGATCTGTCAAAACGTTGTTTGATGAACAACATTTTATAATAAAGTCATCCACTCAATAACTCATCTCCCTTATCAGTATGGCGGCAATATTATACTGGTTCCCAAACAGTATGACGTCATTATTATAGTGGTTCCATTACAGTATGACGTCATTATTATATGGGTCCCAAACAGTATAACGTCATTATTATACTGGTCCCTAAGTCTTTTACTGATTCCCAAGCAGTATACATCATTATTATACTGGTACCCAAAGTAGTGTGACGTCATTTTTTTACATGTACCCAAAAAAGTACAACCTCATTATCATACTGGTACTCAAACCGTGTGACGTCATTATCACACGGGTATCCTTTGCAATGCTGCAAAGAGTAGGAACCAGGCGGATTAAATGATTGATAAACAGAAGAGTTTGATACATCCTGCGACTTGTCATTTTGTGTTTGTATTTGCTTATAAAACTTTGTATAAGTGACCTAAGGTAAGCAGGGGTGATAACTCCTGACTATCAAGGCTTTATATTTATATCCCTTGAGATTAGTACGGTGGTTAATTATCGTTGCATGCCTCATAGTCGACATAAAATTGATAGTAAATGCATTAAAACATTTTGATGGTAGATGTATTTAAGTTGGAACAGTAATTTCCGCATCTGTACAAAACAGAATTGGAATAACGCAACCCCCATCAGTTGTTAGAAATATAAAATCAATCATTTATTTCCATAAATGCGTGGGATGTTGATTTTGAACACAAGAACATGGTTGGCGTGCAGATAATATGATTCTATACAATTCAATACTCACGACTATAACGTGCAATTTAAAGGGAAAGATTTGACGATACGCCAGATAACTTCCCGACTGCTTTGGGTGCCAGCGTGTAGATACTTTTAGTTATAATTTAGATACAAAGAACCATGATCTGTTGGTAAAATATAACCCTCGTAGAAACTATATTATTTCGGTGGATTTCTGTCTACTCCTCTGTTAGCAGTGAACACTATTAAATCAACCCACATAATTATTACGGTAGCACAGAGGTGACACGTGTCTGATTTTACTTATATTTCATAGTCGTTATTTATTGTCACGTTTCTAGATCTCTGTAATACATAATGATATCAAATACATACATACTAGTGGCTGTCAAGGGTCCAAAAGTTCTAGTCATTTGATTTTTTAGAAATGAAGGCAGGGGCCGCAGTCCCCTGATGGGTCGAGGGCAAATCCCTGGTGTGAGTTCACAGGGTGAGTGCGAAAGCTCCCGATATATTGATATTAGACTTTACAGAGAGATTCTTGGTAGCTAGCGACAAGGATAATATTAGTATAAAGACTGTGCAATTTATTTATTAAATTGAAAAACACCTCTGGAAACCATTACAGTACAACCTCTCCAGAGCGATCCTCTCTAGAGCAACAACCTCTCTAGAACGATCCTCTCTAGAGCAACAACCTCTCCAGAGCGATCCTCTCTAGAGCAACAACCTCTCTAGAACGATCCTCTCTAGAGCAACAACCTCTCCAGAGCGATCCTCTCTAGAGCAACAACCTCTCCAGAGCGATCCTCTCTAGAGCAACAACCTCTCCAGAGCGATCCTCTCTAGAGCAACAACCTCTCCAGAGCGATCCTCTCTAGAGCAACAACCTCTCCAGAGCGATCCTCTCTAGAGCAACAACCTCTCCAGAGCGATCCTCTCTAGAGCAACAACCTCTCCAGAGCGATCCTCTCTAGAGCAACAACCTCTCCAGAGCGATCCTCTCTAGAGCAACAACCTAACCAGAGCGATCCTCTCTAGAGCGATCCTCTCCAGAGCGATCCTCTCTAGAGCGATCCTCTCCAGAGCGATCCTCTCTAGAGCAATAACCTCTCCAGAACGATCCTCTCTAGAGCAACAACCTCTCCAGAGCGATCCTCTCTCTAGAGCAACAACCTCTCCAGAGCGATCCTCTCTAGAGCGATCCTCTCCAGAGCGATCCTCTCTAGAACGATCCTCTCTAGAGCAACAACCTCTCCAGAGCGATCCTCTCTAGAGCGATCCTCTCCAAAGCGACAACCTCTCCAGAGCGATCCTCTCTAGAGCAACAACCTCTCCAGAGCGATCCTCTCTAGAGCAACAACCTCTCCAGAGTGATCCTCTCTAGAGCGATCCTCTCCAGAGCGATCCTCTCTAGAGCAACAACCTCTCTAGAACGATCCTCTCTAGAGCAACAACCTCTCCAGAACGATCCTCTCTAGAGCAACAACCTCTCTAGAGCGATCCTCTCTCTAGAGCAACAACCTCTCCAGAGCGATCCTCTCTAGAGCAACAACCTCTCTAGAACGATCCTCTCTAGAGCAACAACCTCTCCAGAGCGATCCTCTCTAGAGCAACAACCTCTCCAGAGCGATCCTCTCTAGAGCAACAACCTATCCAGAGCGATCCTCTCTAGAGCAACAACCTCTCCAGAGCGATCCTCTCTAGAGCAACAACCTCTCCAGAGCGATCCTCTAGAGCAACAACCTCTCAACAACAACATAATTTTACAACTCCAAAAGGGTGATGTTTTGAAGAGGTTGTACTGTACATACATGCATTTTCGACAGTTTTTTAACTTACGTATGCCATAGATACTTAAGTGAGTTCACGCTTTATCTAGACTGAAAATGCGTGTGAATCTCGCCAATTGCTTATGCCTTAGATTATATGTATACAAAATGGCTTAATGTACGAAATAATTTATTCCCGTCTGTGTTTGTTTCATGGAGTAAGGATTATGTATGGTGGCTGATTTTTGCCATGTCGTGTTTTCGCGTTTTCGCTATGGCATTTTGGCATAAATCAGTTACATTATTATGGGTTATCCCCAGGGTGGACAAAACCCAAATTTCAAGTATTAACTGTATTACATGTAGTTCAGATTCAGTCTTCATTCCGTTCATTTATTGTTTTCATGTAATTATAGCGTGTTATGAAGTCGGTGTAACTGTTTAATTGAGCTGCCAATCCCATAGAAAATTAATTCTTGTTTCCTGCCTGGGTCGACTTGATCTTATCACGACATTTTCATGTTAATTATCAAACGTTCGTGGAGATTAATCTTCAACAAAACCGTTAAAATGTGAATACGGTGTAAGATAGTTCCTGTTCACGGAAATTAATTGTTACAGAATCTGTTACATTAACGCCTCGATACTAACACCATCTGAGGGACCATGCAGCCTCTCGGTATTAAACAAATGTGGTTTCATTAATATTCAGGTAGTCGCTTAATGAGATTTTACTACAATATTTACCCCCCCCCCCCCCCCTCAACATCTGATGAATTACAGTCAACACTGTGAACAAAGGCCACGAAAAAGACAAAATATGGTGTTTATTAACATGTGAGTTTTATACGGACGTCACTTTGTTCTTAATAAACATTGGCAGTTTTTAAAAGAACAGCCTGAACTTTATTCGGAGTCACTTGAACACAGGGTCGACTGTATCCTAAATGGAATTACATGGCAATAAAACCAAATGAACGAAATTACCTCAGAATTTAAACTTAAACAAAGTAATCGATGTATTTTCTACACAATTATAATCGTACGACAATAAATTTCATAAGAATGCCTGACGGTAATTAACATTAATAAATGTCGATAAATTCCTGAAGTGAATACTTTTGAATCATTAATTTTCGTTGGGGATTTAATTTAGTGGATTTCATGGGTCGGCTCACCCACAAAATCAAATCCCCACGAATTTAAATGCAGAGATAAGACTTTTTACAAAAATCAAAGTCACCGAATTTATGCATCCATGAAATAGCCATTTCAGTAAAAAACACGAAAATTGAACCAAACGAAAATAAATGAAAATACAGCATTTCAGTGCGGCTATGATTTCTGACATTGATCCTTTAAATATAATCTGTTTATATCCGTCCTATTTGCCTTCACTTTCATATTTTCTCAAATGTTAACTGACTATTAATTCTATATGTTACGGTATGAGACATTGAACACGCTAGTCTGTTATCACTCTCGGAATATTATGTGCAATCAGATTAAGGTCTTACGGTCAAGGTCAAAAGGTCAATGTCAGTACTGAGGGCGGGGCTCTATTCCAGAGGGCGGGGCTCTATTCCATAGAGGTTGAGCTCTATCCCAGTGGGCGTTACTGCCGTATTTTATGATATGTACTAGTTCATTTGAATAGCTGAATTCAAAAACCACACATTTTATGCATTTCACAAAATGCACAAATAAATTCAAGAATAGATCAAGTTACTTTTCTTTCTATAAATTGTTTAATTTAAAGCTAAAAGGACAACCATGATAGCCACGAACATGTTGAAAGCATGAGGATCACGTGACAAAAACACAATTAATTTGTTAAGCCTGATACTTGTTATATGATATAACATCCAAGATGTAACAATATGGCTGACAGTGTTTGCACTTTGTGTATTTTGACAAGACATCAAAAAAGCAATATTGCAGAAGTTATAAACAAGCGTTATATAAACAGAACACCTAATCAAATATCTTACCGATGTAATAACAGTTTACATTTGGCAATTCTGGGCTGTCAGTTTTTATCAATTTATTTTACGTTATAACACGCCAGTCCTGAGACAATGTGTTTGTGTAGGAGATATAAATACATACCTTCATGTTGAGTAATTGAAGAAAATATGAGTAATTCATGAACATCGATTGATTGTGAATAATACACACGTGATGAATGCACGGACACTGATCAGAGGAATTTATCTCTAGTTGTAAACCACGGACACTGATGAGAGGAATTTATCTCTAGTTGTAAACCACGGACACTGATCAGAGGAATTTATCTCTAGTTGTAAACCACGGACACTGATCAGAGGAATTTATCTCTAGTTGTAAACCACGGACACTGATCAGAGGAATTTATCTCTAGATGTAAACCACGGACACTGATCAGAGGAATTTATCTCTAGTTGTAAACCACGGACACTGATCAGAGGAATTTATCTCTAGTTGTAAACCACGGACACTGATCAGAGGAATTTATCTCTAGTTGTAAACCACGGACACTGATCAGAGGAATTTATCTCTAGTTGTAAACCACGGACACTGATCAGAGGAATTTATCTCTAGTTGTAAACCACGGACACTGATCAGAGGAATTTATCTCTAGTTGTAAACCACGGACACTGATCAGAGGAATTTATCTCTAGTTGTAAACCACGGACACTGATCAGAGGAATTTATCTCTAGTTGTAAACCACGGACACTGATCAGAGGAATTTATCTCTAGTTGTAAACCACGGACACTGATCAGAGGAATTTATCTCTAGTTGTAAACCACGGACACTGATCAGAGGAATTTATCTCTAGTTGTAAACCACGGACACTGATGAGAGGAATTTATCTCTAGTTGTAAACCACGGACACTGATCAGAGGAATTTATCTCTAGTTGTAAACCACGGACACTGATCAGAGGAATTTATCTCTAGTTGTAAACCACGGACACTGATCAGAGGAATTTATCTCTAGTTGTAAACCACGGACACTGATCAGAGGAATTTATCTCTAGTTGTAAACCACGGACACTGATCAGAGGAATTTATCTCTAGTTGTAAACCACGGACACTGATCAGAGGAATTTATCTCTAGTTGTAACCACGGACACTGATCAGAGGAATTTATCTCTAGTTGTAAGTGTTTCCCAATCTGAATAATCGTAAATATCCAGCCAAGTTACGTCAGACCAATAAGAAATTACGGGTACATTAGGACAACCGCAAGAGAAAATCCCTCGAACAAATGCCTCAACTTCCGGGAGTATTTAACAAAACTAAACAAGTTTTAGAAGTAAATATTCAAGCAGACAGGGGCCCGGTAGACATCGAAACTTAAATAAATGTCATGTTAGATCAGCAACTCAGACCGATATCCCCGTTAAAACAAACAAAAATACTTATCACCTTTATCGGTACAGATTAGTTCCATCTATTCCAGGAGGTGGGGCTCAATTCCATGGGGTGGGGATCTCTTCCATGGGGGTTGGGCTCTTTTCCAGAGAAGGGGCTCTATTCCAGAGGGATTGGGTTCTATTCCAGGATGGGGCTCTCTTTCATGGGGTTGGGCTCTATTCCAACGGGCGGGACTGTCGAAATATTATGGAATCGGTGAACTTCACCTTTTTCAAAATCTTACGTAAAATTTATATTTAACCTGATACAAGCCAGTGACAGATTTCTCAGTTCTGTAGGGAATTTATGTACAAATATACACCGTGTTATTCTTAAAGATCTGAGTCTTTTCATGCGTTCAATAGACCATGATGATACCAGGTCACGAAACCGAATATTAATCATCTGTATAGTGCATGTTTTCTTAAATAAACACCGACATTCTAATCTTTCATGTTGCGTGATGAAAAACATCCATGTCTGTTGTACACAGTTGTCTTCAATTTGACGATTTCAAAAACATCTAAAAAACAACATCGAACTTATTCTTCAACATATTACATACTTAAAGAGAAAAAGAGAAATACATCTTACTAAAAATCATAATATTATGTCTTCACACTGCTTAGACAGTTTGGTAAATACTGTAGAAGCATTAATCGTTAATCGTTGGGATTTGATTTCGTGGATTTCGTGGGTCGGCTCATCCACGAAATCAAATCCCCACTAATTTAAGTGCAGAAATAAGGCATTTCTTTTCAAAAATCAAATCTACGAATTTATGTCCCCACGAATAGCCATTGTAGTAAAAACCACGAAATTTAGCCCAACGAAAGTAAATGAAAATACAGTACATAACTATGATGTCGTCAGTTAAAAACTTCGGAGCACGCCATAAAGACAGTTCATGTCCGTTTTGACAATTCCATCCGTAATTACATACATGAACACTTATAGTGGTACATATGGTTAGTACGATTATGGTTAAGTTTGAATTATCTTTTTTCTGTTGTTGCTGCTTCTGCTGCTGATTTAGTTGCCGCAGTCTCCTAGTCATTGACTTCGATATTGTCGTTGTTGTTGATGTCGTAACTGTTCCCGTGTCTATAGATATGATTGATGTTACTGATGTTGCTGCTCCTGTTGTTGTTTCTTCTTCTGTTGTTATTCGTACCACAGCTACTGTTGATGAAGTGGTTGTTATGACTGTTGTTGTTGTAACTGCTGATGTTGTCAGAGCCGTCACTGCTACTTATTATGTTAATGTTGTCGCTACTGTTGTTGCTACTAGACTTGTTGTTGTTGATGTTGTTGCTACTAAAGTCCTTCTTGTATCGTCAGTGATAGAATTAATGTACATGTATCGTGGTCGGTAAGGCATTTCTTCTTTGCTACATAAATCAATAGCAAACAAATAATATGTCATGCCAGATCTTTATAACATTATAATATAATCAACGCCGTTCAAAAATTACATAAGACGACGGAATGTCAATGTAACTATTGGAATCTGTTTACGTTATTCGAGAGTAGTTCTTTGGCATGAGAGGATTTTAAAATTAAAATTAAAGCAATCGTCTGTTTAAAAAGCACAGAACTCGATCTCTCAAGAGCTAAATAAGGCCTGAAGAGTTACAGATAAGACGTCAACGCAAAAAATAGAGATTTTATTTTAGAATAATCTTTGCCAGAAATGTCTCGATGATTCATTGCCCTGTCATGTTTATTGCAATATTTGACAGAGGAACAAATAGCTATGCTTAAATTTAATGTAAATTCGTTTGATGTAATATCCGTACAAACCCAGGAAAATAAGTGCCTCGCAATTTAGAAGTATTGGTTATAATAAATATGACAATGACTGCTCTTTGGACTGTTTACCATTTCAAATTGTAGACAGAATTACAGTGTGTCCATTATTTACAGATTTTAGACATTCTAATTGCGCTCACTTCGGGACTAAACATTATAAAGCTGACAGTAGATTGTTAAAACATGGTCTGAAGACCTGTCCAAGTCTAAGTGGCTTTACTGCAATTTTTCATCGATACGCTGAACACGCGTCTTCAAGTAAGCCTCGTTTTAGTGGAGTTAACACCGTTTTTTCACGGATATTTCACTAAAATATGGCGTCCGGTTCACTTAACCAGTTTTCCTCGACTGCATTCTAACTCATCCACAAGAAGCCGGGAACTTTGTGAAAATCGCCATTTTGTCAAATTTTCATACAAGGGTATGACCTACCGTGACCGTGATTCGAACTGAGATCGCCAGATTACAAGTCCAGCACATTAACCACTGGACCATTAATGAAACATTAGAAACCAAATCTTTATATACATATACATGTATCTGTAATTTTCTAGACGAGTTTTAGTCATGGGTATGTGTTTATTCTAGTTTTTTGCGGGCATATAGTATAGTGTCTATTACTAGTTTGGGTAATCCTGGCCATTTGATTGGCAACTGGTGAAGTCGGTCATTTTGATTGGTCGATCATTTGACAGGCTATTCGTCTTTTATTCATAATTGATAAGTAAGTAAATCATGCAGGCATTGCTCTGTGATGTTGACCTAGATTATGGTTCTATTTGATTGATGTAGGGTATGATATTACCATGTGCTTGTGAACTACATGTATATAAATGGATTTATTCATTTGTCAAATACTCATGATTGTCAATATATGAGTAATATTCATAACATATAAATATGTTAATTATACTCTCCATAATGGAGGATTGAATAAAATATACAGCCAATATCCTTTATGAAAAAAGCAACTTCATACAAAAACAACAATGCTTCTTGTAATTCGTCTACCTATAACGTTACGTTATAGTTGTTCTTGATATACATATTTCTTTTTAATAAAGCTACCCCAATGTTTAGACATTTTTTTTGTCTTAAACTCTTTAATCGACTAGTATCGTATATTGCATCAAAATGCCAAAACTCGTGTATATGCGAGCCTTGTGGTATGGAGGTTTGAAAAGGGTATATGCGAGCTTTGTGGTATGGAGGTTTGAAAAGGGTATATGCGAGCCTTGTGGTATGGAGGTTTGAAAAGGGTATATGCGAGCTTTGTGGTATGGAGGTTTGAAAAGGGTATATGCGAGCTTTGTGGTATGGAGGTTTGCAAAGTGTTGGTTCGAGCCGTGTGGTTAAATGATGTTTCGAGAAGGGATGATACCAGTCTGATATGGATGTATGAGAAGGGTTGGTATGGGTTGTATTACGGTATGGAGGTTAGAGCAGGGTTGGTTCGAGTCGTGTTGATAAACGGAGGTCTGTGCATGGTTTGTTCGAGCCGTGTGGATATATGAAGTCTGTGCATGGTTGGTTCGAGTCGTGTGGATATATGGAGGTCTGTGCATGGTTGGTTCTAGTCGTGTGGTTGTATGGAGGTATGTGCATGGTTGGTTCTAGTCGTGTGGTTGTATGGAGGTCTGAGAAGGGTTGGTTCTAGTCGTGTGGTTGTATGGAGGTATGTGCATGGTTGGTTCTAGTCGTGTGGTTGTATGGAAGTCTGAGAAGGGTTGGTTCTAGTCGTGTGGTTGTATGGAGGTATGTGCATGGTTGGTTCTAGTCGTGTGGTTGTATGGAGGTCAGAGAAGGGTTGGTTCTAGTCGTGTGGTTGTATGGAGGTCTGTGCATGGTTGGTTCTAGTCGTGTGGTTGTATGGAGGTCTGTGCATGGTTGGTTCTAGTCGTGTGGTTGTATGGAGGTCTGTGCATGGTTGGTTCTAGTCGTGTGTATATATGGAGGTCTGTGCATGGTTGGTTCTAGTCGTGTGGTTATATGGAGGTCTGAGAAGGGTTGGTTCTAGTCGTGTGGTTGTATGGAGGTCAGAGAAGGGTTGGTTCTAGTCGTGTGGTTGTATGGAGGTCTGTGCATGGTTGGTTCTAGTCGTGTGGTTGTATGGAGGTCTGTGCATGGTTTGTTCTAGTCGTGTGGTTGTATGGAGGTCTGTGCATGGTTGGTTCTAGTCGTGTGGTTGTATGGAGGTCTGTGCATGGTTGGTTCTAGTCGTGTGGTTGTATGGAGGTCTGAGAAGGGTTGGTTCTAGTCGTGTGGTTGTATGGAGGTCTGAGAAGGGTTGGTTCTAGTCGTGTGGTTGTATGGAGGTCTGTGCATGGTTGGTTCTAATCGTGTGGTAGTATGGAGGTCTGTGCATGGTTGGTTCTAGTCGTGTGGTTGTATGGAGGTCTGTGCATGGTTGGTTCTAGTCGTGTGGTTGTATGGAGGTCTGAGGAGGGTTGGTTCTAGTCGTGTGGTTGTATGGAGGTCTGTGCATGGTTGGTTCTAGTCGTGTGGTTGTATGGAGGTCTGTGCATGGTTGGTTCTAGTCGTGTGGTTGTATGGAGGTCTGAGAAGGGTTGGTTCTAGTCGTGTGGTTGTATGGAGGTCTGTGCATGGTTGGTTCTAGTCGAGTGATTGTATGGAGGTCTGTGCATGGTTGGTTCTAGTCGTGTGGTTGTATGGAGGTATGTGCATGGTTGGTTCTAGTCGTGTGGTTGTATGGAGGTCTGTGCATGGTTGGTTCTAGTCGTGTGTATATATGGAGGTCTGTGCATGGTTGGTTCTAGTCGTGTGGTTATATGGAGGTCTGAGAAGGGTTGGTTCTAGTCGTGTGGTTGTATGGAGGTCAGAGAAGGGTTGGTTCTAGTCGTGTGGTTGTATGGAGGTCTGAGAAGGGTTGGTTCTAGTCATGTGGTTGTATGGAGGTCTGAGAAGGGTTGGTTCTAGTCGTGTGGTTGTATGGAGGTCTGTGCATGGTTGGTTCTAATCGTGTGGATGTATGGAGGTATGTGCATGGTTGGTTCTAGTCGTGTGGTTATATGGAGGTCTGTGCATGGTTGGTTCTAGTCGTGTGGTTGTATGGAGGTATGTGCATGGTTGGTTCTAGTCGTGTGGTTATATGGAGGTCTGAGAAGGGTTGGTTCTAGTCGTGTGGTTGTATGGAGGTCAGAGAAGGGTTGGTTCTAGTCGTGTGGTTGTATGGAAGTCAGAGAAGGGTTGGTTCTAGTCGTGTGGTTGTATGGAGGTCTGAGAAGGGTTGGTTCTAGTCGTGTGGTTGTATGGAGGTCTGTGCATGGTTGGTTCTAGTCGTGTGGTTGTATGGAGGTCTGTGCATGGTTGGTTCTAGTCGTGTGGTTGTATGGAGGTCTGAGAAGGGTTGGTTCTAGTCGTGTGGTTGTATGGAGGTCTGTGCATGGTTGGTTCTAGTCGTGTGGTTGTATGGAAGTCAGAGAAGGGTTGGTTCTAGTCATGTGGTTGTATGGAGGTATGTGCATGGTTGGTTCTAGTCGTGTGGTTGTATGGAAGTCAGAGAAGGGTTGGTTCTAGTCATGTGGTTGTATGGAGGTATGTGCATGGTTGGTTCTAGTCGTGTGGTTGTATGGAAGTCAGAGAAGGGTTGGTTCTAGTCATGTGGTTGTATGGAGGTATGTGCATGGTTGGTTCTAGTCATGTGGTTGTATGGAGGTCTGTGCATGGTTGGTTCTAGTCGTGTGGTTGTATGGAGGTATGTGCATGGTTGGTTCTAGTCGTGTGGTTGTATGGAGGTATGTGCATGGTTGGTTCTAGTCGTGTGGTTGTATGGAGGTATGTGCATGGTTGGTTCTAGTCGTGTGGTTGTATGGAGGTATGTGCATGGTTGGTTCTAGTCGTGTGGTTGTATGGAGGTCTGAGAAGGGTTGGTTCTAGTCGTGTGGTTGTATGGAGGTCTGAGAAGGGTTGGTTCTAGTCGTGTGGTTGTATGGAGGTCAGAGAAGGGTTGGTTCTAGTCGTGTGGTTGTATGGAGGTCTGTGCATGGTTGGTTCTAGTCGTGTGGTTGTATGGAGGTCTGAGAAGGGTTGGGTGGTTGATGATTTCAGTACTGTGACGATCTGCATTATATGTAGTCAGATTGTAGTGGTTTGGTGTTAGTCTTGTTGGTTGAATCGTAGACCGTAGAATCTCTTGACGTGTAGCCTTGGAATAAGTTTTACTGACTTTACGATTATACATGAATTGTTTCATTTAGAATTGATCGTTTGGTTGTGTTATTGCGACATTCTGCTGAATTCTTCAAATTTCTAACAGTATACTGTTATTTGCATTGGATTCTAAAATTAACGAATTGGCCAATAATAGGAGACAGAATTTTATGTTCCAAAAACATTCTAAAATACATACTAGACAAAACTGCCTGTAACACATAATATAAATACCTCATCGATGACGTATATCACAAGTCTCCGGAGATTCTATACCGGAGTGTTCGCGTGTATATTAACGTTAGTTCATATTTCCAAATAATACAATATCAAATACGTCCAGCAACTTACAGACATGAATACAATAACACTATCTAACGTTTCTTATGACGAATACTAGTAATTTCTCCTATAAATTGTACTTTGTCTAAGTATAGTATTTATGTAGAAGATCGTTGTGTTCAGCGTAGAACAGACATGTAAGAGAATTATAAAACGTCGGAACAAATTGATAGGTTATTAGTACTATTACAGATCTCAGGAACAAGTCTAGAAATTCGTCTGTTTTCTTAACCTTGTAGGTTCAGTGTTTCATTTTTATAATTATAATCCACACAGTATGAACAAAATGCATGTACTGTCGCACTGAAAAAAATGCTCAAACTCGTAAAATGAAAGATTACTTTTATTTTATGCTCAAAGAAACATAACATATTTCATTATATAGAAGTCTGAATTCAAGCTCGGGTGGCAAAAACGTTTCCAGTAATAGAACAATAGGCTAAAGAAAACATTTACATAAAGATTCAGAAAATAAAATATACATGTACATTAAATTTTAGGTTCAGAGAATAAAATCGACATTTAGGTTCCGAAAATAAAGTCTACACTTTTTTATTCAGAAAATAAAATCTACATTTTGATTCAGAAAATAAAATCTACAGTTTTGTTTCAGAAAAAAGAATCTACACCTAAGTTCGGGAAATACAGTCTATTTTTAGGTTCAGAAAATAAAATCTACATTTAGGTTAAAGCCCCAATAAGGCTTAAAATTTGTAATATACTCTATCTACAAAAAATCTCGAAAGATTGAGATATTAAAATATACCCAAAATGGTACAGAAGGGACCCGTATCTGATCTCAGGTCGTCGTTCCTTCTTTGAGAAATAAGCAACTGAAAACGCTATTTAGTACTTTGTCCTCCGTACAAAATACTAAATATTGTTTACGTTTAAATTTCCCGAACAATTCCGAAAACTCTTCGTCAATGATCGGAAGTACGCACAAAATTATCCGTAGTCTCCGGAAAGAGACGGAGATACAGTCGGAATACATTTAGCGCCGTATTTGTAAACAAACTGGGCTTGTTATGTCAATCTTCAAGGAAAGATTATTTTACATATATGACAGTTTGCATGTGTTTTAATCACACATTGTGTTTATTATTTATCAGTCTTCAAATCAGTATTATCACAGATTTGTGTTTTCTATATGAAGAAAATACGTCGTTTCGGAACCTTATTATGGCTGTAAGAAAATAAAATCTACATTTAGGTTCAGAGAATAAAATCTACATTTAGGTTCAGAGAATACAATCTACATTTAGGTTCAGAGAATAAAATCTACATTTAGGTTCAGAGAATAAAATCTACATTTAGGTTCAGAGAATAAAATCTACATTTAGGTTCAGAGAATAAAATCTACATTTAGGTTCAGAGAATACAATCTGCATTTAGGTTCAGAGAATTAAATCTACATTTAGGTTCAGAGAATACAATCTACATTTAGGTTCAGAGAATACAATCTACATTTAGGTTCAGAGAATAAAATCTACATTTAGGTTCAGAGAATACAATCTACATTTAGGTTCAGAGAATAAAATCTACATTTAGGTTCAGAGAATACAATCTACATTTAGGTTCAGAGAATAAAATCTACATTTAGGTTCAGAGAATACAATCTACATTTAGGTTCAGAGAATAAAATCTGTATTTAGGTTCAGAGAATACAATCTACATTTAGGTTCAGAGAATACAATCTACATTTAGGTTCAGAGAATACAATCTGCATTTAGGTTCAGAGAATACAATCTACATTTAGGTTCAGAGAATACAATCTACATTTAGGTTCAGAGAATGAATACAATCTGCATTTAGGTTCAGAGAATACAATCTACATTTAGGTTCAGAGAATACAATCTACATTTAGGTTCAGAGAATACAATCTACATTTAGGATCAGAGAATAAAATCTACATTTAGGTTCAGAGAATACAATCTACATTTAGGTTCAGAGAATAAAATCTACATTTAGGTTCAGAGAATAAAATCTACATTTAGGATCAGAGAATAAAATCTACATTTAGGTTCAGAGAATACAATCTACATTTAGGTTCAGAGAATAAAATCTACATTTAGGTTCAGAGAATAAAATCTACATTTAGGATCAGAGAGTAAAATCTACATTTAGGTTCAGAGAATACAATCTACATTTAGGTTCAGAGAATACAATCTACATTTAGGTTCAGAGAATAAAATCTACATTTAGGTTCAGAGAATACAATCTACATTTAGGTTCAGAGAATAAAAATTTAGGTTCAGAGAATACAATCTACATTTAGGTTCAGAGAATAAAATCTACATTTAGGATCAGAGAATAAAATCTACATTTAGGTTCAGAGAATACAATCTGCATTTAGGTTCAGAGAATAAAATCTACATTTAGGATCAGAGAATAAAATCTACATTTAGGTTCAGAGAATACAATCTACATTTAGGTTCAGAGAATACAATCTACATTTAGGTTCAGAGAATAAAATCTACATTTAGGATCAGAGAATAAAATCTACATTTAGGTTCAGAGAATACAATCTACATTTAGGTTCAGAGAATAAAATCTACATTTAGGTTCAGAGAATACAATCTGCATTTAGGTTCAGAGAATAAAATCTACATTTAGGTTCAGAGAATACAATCTGCATTTAAGTTCAGAGAATACAATCTGCATTTAGGTTCAGAGAATACAATCTACATTTAGGTTCAGAGAATAAAATCTACATTTAGGATCAGAGAGTAAAATCTACATTTAGGTTCAGAGAATAAAATCCCGAATTAGATTCACAGATTTTTTTCTATATTTAGATTTACAGAATTTTATCTGTATTTTTGTTCAGAGAGTAAAATCTACTTTTAGAATCGGATAACAAAGCACCATTCAACTCTTTGAGCAAAGGATAGAAGAATGTTAGCAAAATCAACAGTTGGGTTCGTGTCTGTTAATGCTTTTTCAAGGCCGATAACATTATTGAACTTTTAAACACAAATTCTTTCAGCAAAATAAACGGATACATTTTCTGTAGTTATTACCAATAGTTGTTTAATGTTTGAACGGCGTTTGTTCAGAAACACAATCTACTACCACAGACACAAGGCAATTATGAAAACAATAAACATTTTGTGCTAGCGATGAAGATAATCGAGTTTTGCCACATTTCGGATCTCTTAGATTATTTCAAGGTGTAATGAACTATTAAAGAAACAGGGAAATAATAATACGCACGACACGTTTTGAATTCCCTCGCCCATGTAAGAATATTAACGATCAAAGAGTTTTCACTATCGCCGTCAATTTTCTCATAATTTATTTTTTGTTTTTGTTGTTTTTTCGTGATGTAATATTACGAATATAGCGCCTGGCTGTGTCCATCTGAAGGCCTGTAGCTCTAATGAAATCCTCTTAGTATGAGTTACAACTAAATGTATATCTGTAGTGTGAGGATGTATAGAGAACATGATACTGTGGCACGACAAGTTAGGATATGATGATACTGTGGCACGACAAGTTAGGATATGATGATACTGTGGCACGACAAGTTAGGATATGATGATACTGTGGCACGACAAGTTAGGATATGATGATACTGTGGCACGACAAGTTAGGATATGATGATACTGTGGCACGACAAGTTAGGATATGATGATACTGTGGCACGACAAGTTAGGATATGATGATACTGTGGCACGACAAGTTAGGATATGATGATACTGTGGCACGACAAGTTAGGATATGATGATACTGTGGCACGACAAGTTAGGATATGATCATACTGTGGCACGACAAGTTAGGATATGATCATACTGTGGCACGACAAGTTAGGATATGATGATACTGTGGCACGACAAGTTAGGATATGATTAATTTATTCATAAACGTTCGATGTTAACATAGTTTGCTATTCCATGCAAATTTGCATTTCTTAAGCAAAATGTCGTTCTTCGTCGTATTGGGTCATTCTTACGAGAAGCAGTCCATTCATCATTTATCGAAAGCGGTCTTAACGTGTTACTTATAGCCTTGTAGGACCAAGGGCCTTGGAATAAATCATAGATCACGAAGTCCTGATTCACAGGAAAGTATATATACCACTCAAAGCTTGCTAAGCACCAAGAATAGTATTGTAAATAGATGTTTTGCTGTATGCCAGTTATCATTTTTTTATTTCTTTTTATGCATCTGATAATAATTGATAAAACATTATAGAGAAATGATTTAATGATTGTAATACATGTATGTTTTCGCGGTTAATTTAGAAATTGAATGATGGGTACATTGATAATTGTGAAAAAATATAAACAATCGATGGAACCGATTTGGATTTAATGACGAGTATGTGATCAGTTGCTGTGAATGACAGCTTGACACCGTCGTTGTATGTCCCCTGCCAGGTTTTATATCACCGCTTGAATGGCGTTCCACTCTTCCACAAGGAAGGCACAAAGTTCCTGGGTTGTAATGCGGACCTGTAACTCATTCCACATGTGCTCAATGGGAATTAGGGCAGTGGATCAGGCTGACAAGTCCAAACGGGTAACACCCTCTCTTGGCCAGTACTCTTGGACGACATTGGCTGTTTGAGGACGGGCATTATCGTCCATCAAATTTATCCCATTACCAACTGCCCCAGCATACAGCCTTACTTGGGTAACGAGATTCTCATCTGAGACTACTGGACAGTCAGTGTGCCCCCGTCAATGACAACGAGGTCATTGCGTCCATTCCAGCTGATTCGACCCGTGTTCAGCAATGTTTGCTGCATGAAACCTTTCCCCTGGTCTTCGCCATACTCTAGCACTATGATATCCGTGTAGTCTAGGCAGTACCAAGACTCATTGGAATATAGGACAAGTCGCCAGTCCATCCTGCTTCACAGCGGGATCTGTATGCATGTTTTTTTTCGACAGCAGACCACTTTCGTACAAACATGTGTGTATGACAGCAGACCACTTTCGTACAAACATGTGTGTATGACAGCAGACTACTTTCGTACAAACGTGTGTGTATGACAGCAGACCACTTTCGAACAAACGTGTGTGTATGACAGCAGACCACTTTCGTACAAACATGTGTGTATGAATTGAGAGGAAACCTCTGAAGTATTTTGAGGTCAGAACGAAGTTTGGTTGCAAAACGGTATCATCGACACTGTATAACCAGAAAACGATAATCAGGCGCAGATGTAGCCCTTCTTCTGTCCCCACCATGTCGTCTTATAGATGTACATTTACAACAGTTTTGGAACCTCTCCCAGGCACTAGTGATAACTGTATAGAGCATCTGTAAGACGACATAACCTCACAATGGAGAGCCATTTGCTCCACCATTCCAACAGCCTGACACATGTCTGTATCTAACAAATGCATTCTTACATTCGCATTTGCCATAATTATGTCATAAACGTTCAGCCTTTCAAGTGAAAGTTAAGACTGAGTACCCTACACATGTCGGGTACGTGTAAGCAGCGTAAAATCAACACTGAAAATCCAAGGTCACGAGGAAATTACCCGTCAGGTTATGTGTACGTACGCTAGGGACCTTCTCGATATATTACTAAACGATTTCCAATGTGAATATCATAAATACATGTATATGATTATAGAGTAGGCTTCACAATGGTGTGTGAAACAATTGGTGCTTAGCAAACTTTGAGTAGTATATATTTTGCAGCATTTTTGTAGACTAACGTCAAAACCCGTATTATTTCGTCATAATTCATTTTGGTGTCCTGCACTTGTTAGAATGACAGGTATAAATGTTGTATTGTACCAATCAGATGCGATACTTTTGGTAAAGAACTTAGAAGCAATTCTAAAGTTACGACAGGAAGGATCAGAGAGGGAAATTCCGAAGTTTGGAATCCAACGAAGGGGGTCCATCAGAGGGAACTTTTAAGAATGCAGGTCTATCAGACTGAACTATTAAATACAGGCTCTGTCATAAGGCATTTCAGTAGGAGTCTATCATAGGGCATTTTAGTAGGAGTCTATCATAGAGGATTTATAGTAGGAGTCTATCATAGGGCATTTTTAGTAGGAGTCTATCATAGGGCATTTTTAGTAGGAGTCTATCATAGGGCATTTTTAGTAGGAGTCTATCATAGAGCATTTTAGTAGGAGTCTATCATAGGGCATTTTTAGTAGGAGTCTATCATAGGGCATTTTTAGTAGGAGTCTATCATAGGGCATTTTTAGTAGGAGTCTATCATAGAGGATTTATAGTAGGAGTCTATCATAGGGCATTTCAGTAGGAGTCTATCATAGGGCATTTTAGTAGGAGTCTATCATAGGGCATTTTTAGTAGGAGTCTATCATAGGGCATTTTTAGTAGGAGTCTATCATAGGGCATTTTTAGTAGGAGTCTATCATAGAGGATTTATAGTAAGAGTCTATCATAGGGCATTATAGTAGGAGTCTATCATAGAGGATTTTTAGTAGGAGTCTATCATAGGGCATTTTAGTAGGAGTCTATCATAGGGCATTTTTAGTAGGAGTCTATCATAGGGCATTTTTAGTAGGAGTCTATCATAGGGCATTTTTAGTAGGAGTCTATCATAGAGGATTTATAGTAGGAGTCTATCATAGAGGATTTATAGTAGGAGTCTATCATAGAGGATTTTTAGTAGGAGTCTATCATAGAGGATTTTTAGTAGGAGTCTATCATAGAGGATTTATAGTAGGAGTCTATCATAGAGGATTTATAGTAGGAGTCTATCATAGAGGATTTTTAGTAGGAGTCTATCATAGAGGATTTATAGTAGGAGTCTATCATAGAGGATTTATAGTAGGAGTCTATCATAGGGCATTTTTAGTAGGAGTCTATCATAGAGGATTTATAGTAGGAGTCTATCATAGAGGATTTATAGTAGGAGTCTATCATAGAGGATTTATAGTAGGAGTCTATCATAGAGGATTTATAGTAAGAGTCTTTCATAGAGGATTTATAGTAGGAGTCTATCATAGAGGATTTATAGTAGGAGTCTATCATAGAGGATTTATAGTAGGATTCTATCATAGAGGATTTATAGTAGGAGTCTATCATAGAGGATTTATAGTAGGAGTCTATCATAGAGGATTTATAGTAGGAGCCTATCATAGAGGATTTATAGTAGGAGTCTTTCATAGGGCATTTTAGTAGAAGTTTATCATAGTGGATTTTTAAGTATGAGTCTACCAAAGGGGATTTCTAAAGTATGGTGTCCAACAGATGGGAGAATAGTAAGGTGCGAGAATTCTTCAGTTTATGATAAAACGGTCGCGATTTTAATTTTATGTGCTCGAAGAAAGGGGATTGCTCAGCCTACTCATAAATTTGTGAAATGTGTGAAGAAATTAAAGATTTAAGACACTACAAAATATATGTACAGTGCAACCTCTCCAAAGAAACACCCTTTTGAAGTAACAAAAGTATATTGTTGTTGAGAGGTTGTTGATTTTGTCAGGTTAAATTAATACTTAAATCGTGCAATGTGAAATCATGATGTCATTGAAGGGAGGTTGTGGCTTAAGAGAGGGCTGCTCATGAGAGGTTATAATGTATATGTAAATGCATAGAGGGTTTAATAAACAGCGTATCCTAAATTATGCCACATAAATCTCGGACCTTTACACGTGAGAACATTTTCTAACCTGCTGTAGAATGAACACTTTCCGATACGTTAAAAAAATAAACACAGTTTTTAGGTGCTGACGTCTCTATTTCTACTAAGGTCTAATGAAACTAAAGATTCGGTAAGAAGTTGTTTGTAATACCTCAATGTAAAATCATCGTTTTTAATTAGAAGATTTTGTCCTTCAAGAACGCGGACATTTTCTGGATTCCATCCAAGGTTGCTTTGATAATTCCCCAAACGGCTGAAATTTCAAGCTGGTGGCGGAGTTAATATGCAGACTATGAGCATAAAATGATGATTAATTTAAAATTAAACTTAATGCTCCCTCGTTCCCTCAAACAACATTACATGCATTGATATTTATTGATTTTTCTATTTAACATTACGTCAGTTGAAAATTGACAAAAAGTAAATATGAATATAAAACTTATCTGTGGCAACAATGGCCTATTTAATGTGCTTCAAATACTTACTGAATGTCATTTATCTCATGTTTTGTAAGGCACGGGATGCCGGCGTGTGAAGGCCGCCTACAGGTCTACTCTCTACTACTCAGGAATTCTTTTTACACTCCGAAACACTGTCAAATGTCATGTTTATAACATGTTTTATAACAGCAAAATAAAGTTTTTAAAAAAAACTTTTTTCTCCATATATAATATGTATGTACTCGTACAGTATAGTATAGAAATCACGAAAAAAATACACCGGTCGTGTTCACCAAGGCCTTGTTGTAAATTTTTAAAAGCCTGGTCTTATTTGACGCAGAAATCATTTCTCTTTAACCACCATCTCATTATATATTGAACTGGAGCAACACGCCCTTCAACTTACAAAAGGTGCGTCTCGTTATCACAGTGACCGCAGTATATTTACGCTAGCTATAGAGTAAACTTCTTTATTCCTTCTGGATTCAACCTAAAAATCTCTTTTTTTTAATTTTATTTTGCTGTAATAAAACATGATATTAACATAATAATTATTTAACAGTGTTTCAGAGTGTAAACGTAGTACTTAGTAGGTAGACCTGGGGGGGGGGGGGCTTCACACGCTGGTAGCATGTGTTGTAACGTTACTATTTATTAAAATGTCGCAAAAACAAGAATTTACATTTATCCTACAAATTTAACAATTCCAGTGCTTTGATAATAAATAAATGTCAAAACAATGCCGAATGTTTGAACCAGACACTAAAATAGTCATGAAGGAGGGCTGTATGCTAGTCCTTGATATTTATAGGTGGCTATAAAACAATGACCCTCTTTAATTCACAACAAAATATTACCACGACATATTTTCCAGAAAAATAAACACATGATAATGGTTAGATAGATACAATCAAGTGTAGAATACAAGAACTGACCTCAAATGTGTAGATAATATGTCTGAATGAATGACTCCCATTAGAGTTTACTGAGAATATACAGACCAACTTATATTCCATATAAGCAGACTTTAGTTGGGCTCTTGATGCGTCATTGTGAGCTATTTTGTTCGTAATCAACATGATTTTATTCTATTACAAGTGGAGAACAAAATTCTGATCGAAACTTTCAACTGTGTTCTGTGATCGATTCATCGCTGGTTAGTGTTTAGATAACCGCTTAATCGAATATAAAATACAGATGCAGTTTTATTACTTTCTCTTAATTATATTTGATGGCAACAAATGAGCATTAAGAGGGCTGAGTTTGGATGTCGAATAAAAATTTGTTTCAACTTTTACTGTAAACACCACTCGCCATGTTTATATTTCATTTGGTTGATCTACAGATTCGAATTTTGTGACAAACTCGATGAAATGTTATTTATTTCATATCGATCATGAATCCAGGTTATTCACTATTCTACTGGGCAAATCCGCTTCTTCCAGAATTACAAACCAGATATTAACCTTAATAATGATTTGTCAAACCCGGCTCCCTACTGACTGATTGCGGCTAAACGACAGGAAAAAGGGCTGGTTCAATCAGAGAACAAGAATTTCTCAACAACCGTAATCAACACGAACACTTCTTCCAAACAAATATTTGACAAGAATAAAATTCCAAGGATCCGTCACATTTGATGTAACATAGTAGGACGTTAATGATACTTTAGGGTTTAAATTCACGAGTTCGTGACCGCTGTCGTCAAAAGATTGGTTGTAGTGTTTATTTTATATTGTTTAAGATATCTGGCTTGGATGTCAGGTCAAATCAAGTTTCACCAATTTATAGATTTAAAAACTAAACCATAATTATATACTAAAATAAACCCACTGTATAAAGTGCATTGCAAGTAATTTGAAACAAATATTACATTTGATTGATCTTCTATAAACCAATATCGCACGTAATTTACAAATTTTTGAACAACGATAACTACTCTGTATATATGAATATATTACAACTAGTAGCCTTAAAACGACTATAAATGTATAAAGCAGGCAACCGTGCCTCAGTTTTTTTGATAAAGTACTCCGTTCGTTAGATATTTGACTTTAAAGAAATTCCGTACCCAGAACCCGCTGTTTATTACGTAATACTCCATAGATAAAAAATGAAAACAAGTATTAAAATTCTGAGGCACTGCTTCCTAGATTAACATTTCTGCTACAAAATACTGAAAACCGCTTTGAAATTCGTCATCAAATAAGACGGCAATGTTAATTCGAAAATGACACCTACTGTGTTTTTTAAGTTGAGCAAATAACAATTAAAGTGTCTGATCATTATTGTCTCATGAAATCAACGAATTTGACGCACCCCATTCAATTTTGATAGCCAATCAAAATCGCTTATGTTTACGGTTCAATAATTGAAACCACGCCTAGGTTTGAGTAAGAGATTTTATAACATTTTTTGTCATTAATGAATTAATAGTATCATATCGTACCAATACAATTCACATTACGTTAGAGATGTTTAACGCTGATAAGGTAAAGTCGATAAAGGGGTGCAGTATTTATCGCAATAAAACACCATTTTTGAGCGGTCGGTTAGAATTGTTGTTGCTTGGTATTAAAGTATGACATTTAATCTTTGTAAACAACGTAAAATATCATTTTACGTTATTTTAGCGATTTTATCCAAGCCAGATACGTTAAGTGTATTACATGCAGAACGAGTGGAATTTATCCTTCGGCAAAAATGTTGTGAGGAACTTCCGTTCCTCATTGTGAGCACCCATGTCAGACACTCAACAAGGCCGTTTGAATAAAGTTTTCGTAACAAACAAGCACAAGTGTTTCTCTTGTTCTCGACGATGTTATGGTGCTCACAACGAGATACAAAGCAAAAAATGGTATATCTCCGTTACTATGACAAATTTCAAGAAAACATTTACCACACCCGTAAACCGCTCCCGCTATGTTCGGTTTGTCCTGCTAGGTACAGTCGTGCTGCTATGTTCGGTTTTAATCGTACCGGCAAATGAGCAAAGTAAGTTTTAGCTTGATTTTTATACATTCTGTTTTAATAAGGAAGAAAATAAATATTTCTTTATATTTAGGTTACTTTTAATTGCAAGTCATAAAAATCCTAGACTATTTACTTATAAAATAAGAAAGATACGGCGAGTTAAACTGCAAAGTAATTGCGAAAAATAGATGTTTTGCTGTTTACCGACTATTTACAGTCCTAAAGCATAAGCAAGTGTACTTTTGAAAATATAATCACAAACTGCAGTGCTTACTGCAGTCTGTCCAAATGATTTTGTTATTGTCCGTTTTATAGTGGAGAAATCGACTTGTAAACCAACATAGGTGAAACAAATTGGTCCTGCTCCGGGTAGACTTAGGTCCTGCTCCGGGTAGACTCAATCCTGCTACGTGTGCAACTCATGCTGCTACGTGTGCAGCTAAGGTCCCGCTACGTGTGCGGCTTAGGTCCCGCTACGTGTGCGGCTTAGGTCCCGCTACGTGTGCGGCTAAGGTCCCGCTACGTGTGCAGCTAAGGTCCCGCTACGTGTGCGGCTTAGGTCCCGCTACGTGTGCGGCTAAGGTCCCGCTGCGTGTGCGGCTTAGGTCCCGCTACGTGTGCGGCTAAGGTCCCGCTACGTGTGCAGCTAAGGTCCCGCTACGTGTGCAGCTAAGGTCCCGCTACGTGTGCAGCTAAGGTCCCGCTACGTGTGCGGCTTAGGTCCCGCTGCGTGTGCGGCTTAGGTCCCGCTACGTGTGCAGCTAAGGTCCCGCTACGTGTGCGGCTAAGGTCCCGCTGCGTGTGCGGCTTAGGTCCCGCTACGTGTGCGGCTAAGGTCCCGCTACGTGTGCAGCTAAGGTCCCGCTACGTGTGCAGCTAAGGTCCCGCTACGTGTGCAGCTAAGGTCCCGCTACGTGTGCAGCTAAGGTCCCGCTACGTGTGCGGCTTAGGTCCCGCTACGTGTGCGGCTAAGGTCCCGCTGCGTGTGCGGCTACATATTTTATGTATGAAAATGAATGTTATACAGAAAAACTCACGAATACGGAAAATAGGATACCACGCATGTGCTTTATGACAACACTGTTTATTGACTATTTTTATCTTTTAGTGAGCCATGTTCTCTTTCCTATGCTGCTACTGCTCTGAAAAATCTGATGAATTCTACCTTTTGGTAGAGCACATGTGCGATTGCCACGCCTAAAAAGTTATAAAATACAAGGAAATAGAATTAGATCCTACCAGTGGAAAGATTGGTAATCGTACAAAGAAAATAGAAGATGCTACACCTAACTCTCACTTTATAAGCGTTTCATAAAACAAAACGATTACCAATCTTTCCACTGGTAGGATCTAATTCAAAGAGAACATTGTTTCACCTATGTTGGTTTACAAGTCGATTTCTCCACTATAAAACGGACAATAACAAAATCATTTGGACAGACTATGCAGTAAGCACTGCAGTTTGTGATTATATTTTCAAAAGTACACTTGCTTATGCTTTAGGACTGTAAATAGTCGGTAAACAGCAAAACATCTATTTTTCGCAATTACTTTGCAGTTTAACTCGCCGTATCTTTCTGATTTTATAAGTAAATAGTCTAGGGTTTTTATGACTTGCAATTAAAAGTAACCTAAATATAAAGAAATATTTATTTTCTTCCTTATTAAAACAGAATGTATAAAAATCAAGCTAAAACTTACTTTGCTCATTTGCCGGTACGATTAAAACCGAACATAGCAGCACGACTGTACCTAGCAGGACAAACCGAACATAGCGGGAGCGGTTTACGGGTGTGTTTACGCAGTCGACTTGTGGGCATGTTTGTGATCCATCTGCACAACATGTCGACCAGGATTGACGTATCGGATGTTATGAGTGACTGCGTCGGACGGTTCTTTCATTAAATCCCCCCCCCCCCCCCCAACAGGCAATATCTTTACATATGCGTACTCGGTAAACCCATAGCTAGCTAACTGCATTTCGATATTTTTACGGCCTGTATCCTTCAAAATTTTGGAAAAACTTCACTTGTTGATGTTGGCAGACATGCAATACGAATGCTCACAACAAGGAAAGGCAGTTTCTTACAACATTTTTGCCGAAGGAGAAATTACACTCATTCTGAGTTAAACGGGCGTGTATTAGTTAGTTTAAGGTGATCGCGGGTTTCCTCTAGAAAAAATGGTCATTTTTTCAGACGTCAACGTACAATAAAGAAATGTTGCATGAACAACCTTTAAGGTATTGGCAAACGCAGAAATGATATATTCAAATGATATTTCCATGGAAACCGGTCAAAAGGCGCCATCTAGCGGAGTGATATATTTTTCGTTGATTTTCGCGTTATTTCCTATACTGCTCCGATAATATTGTGTATTAAGTTATGCAATTTACATAACTGCAATGCTGGATCATTTGCAAATCCGAAAAAGTCAGTAATGTTACATTTTGCTGCCATTAAATATTGAAAGACGTCGAGCGAACTTACAATTTACAATGGTAAAAAATGAGACATTTTGCTCTCAATCGCGTCAGTAGTGAAAAAAACGGCCCGGTGATTTTTTTTTAAAACGCATAACAGATTCTTTGTACAATTTAGACAACTTTAAAACAATAAAAAAATATGGTCACCGACTTCGTTTTCGCGCCAATAAAACTCATTTAAACTTGGATAAAGGCTAAAAAGGTTGAACCAAACGATTGAAATAACATCGTTTTCGACGTCAAAACGGTCATTTTTGCGGTATTAATAGTGTCTCTCTGAAAATATCTATCACTCTATCAAATTTTGTAGATATTTAATGAAATAAAATTTAATAGCGTAGCATAAAATTACCTACGCGTAGGTATAAATTTGATGTTCATGATAATTATAAGTGCAAGTTAAACGATTTTAAATGTTAAGTTTAGTGTTTTTTTCTTCTCATTTCCAAACTTAAATTATTTTTATTAAAAATCTGCCCGAGGGATTTTTTTTATTTTTGTCTAGAATAAAGTTTGATATGTCCTCTACTGTTCTCGTAAATTTTAAGAAAATATATCGAGCCGTTTTAATTTTATTAAAGCTTTAAATGATATCAATACCTTATAAAGCGCTCATTCGCTCATGTCATATAGTAAACATTAACATAACAACCATCTCACTATAAGAACTACGTCACCATGACTTACTATTTATTTTCAGAACCTATTCAATATTTCCTCTATATTTCAACTTGTTCCTAATAGTGCTAGTAATAGTAGTGTTAACAATATTCTAAAGTAATGTTTTCTTCTTTTCACTTCTCCATATGTGGAAGAAAATCGACATAGTTGTCAACTTTTCATTGAATGGTTTGACCTGTTGTGACCTGGAACCTGGATCTCCGGGTAACAAATCCGGCAGTGCCGACTCCACGACATACCCTATTGTTATAATAGCACATTATTAGTCTACCTGTAACATCATTGGAACGACGTGGAGATGAAAGAAATGACATCCACTACTAATAAAACAAAATAATACCAGAATCATACCAGATTATAACAAATTAAGGAAACTCTCCCGAGGTCAATTGCATCGCCCTTGCAGAAGTTCTCTTGTCAAAATATCAACTGTGTTTATTTTTAGAGTAATCGGAGGAAGAAACTCCAGTGAAAGAAAATATCCAATAATGATTATTCTGTGTGCTTGTTCTGGCTTATAATTCACTTTATTTCCAGAAATAACAACAGATCGTGAAGACAACAGTTTATGATGTCATGATAAAATTGTTGCGCATATTTTGAATGAGATACAATACGTAAAACATCGCTTCAAATTCTGTCTGAATCAAAACTGTAATTACACAATTATCTACTGTTAAACTTGAAAAGTGACATCATTCATTGGTGAAGCATACTATGACTCAGTCATAATGAGAATATTTTAATATTACTCGGGTAATACTGAGGCCGGTTCGATTGGACTCTCATGAGAAGAGAATACGAAGGCTAGAAGAGCTTAGAAGAGAAACCCAATCGAACGCCGAAATGTTACGTCGTGCGGATAAACTAATGCACACGTGAAAATTATCATTTTTTTGTTGTGAGTCATAACAGTAGTTTAAAAAAGGCAATTCCAAACGGTATTGTTAGCTCGGTCCTGCTGTTTGGTCACGTGATTAATATTTCTTCCACCTCTTCTAGCCATCGGGCGGAATAGATAGAAGAGCTTCTAAAATTAGAAGACGACTAATCGAACAGTTCGGAAGAGCTCTGCCTCTTCCGGCAGCTCTTCCGTTTGACCAATCGAATCGGCCTCTAGTAAAACGAAGTAACTATGTGGGTTTTTTTTACTTTAGAAATAAAAGCCATTCCGTTGTGTATGCATTTTATTTTGAAATGCCTATGACTTAGTATAGGTTAAAGTGTATATTTGGATGTTCTGCGTAAATAGTGCGGTAGCGACTGCAGCTTTCTTAATACGAAAAAATACACCCAAAATAAAGTAATTCTAACTGTCATAGTACTCCGACTCTAAGTATGCGCAGTGTGTACAACTGATAAGTCGTTCTTAGTAACTCAGAAGTTAGAACACCAGTTGTATGTTCTATTAGAATTATCGTTACAGTAAAGTGGTCGCTACGCAAGGTTATACTATATACAATTAAAATGGATCCTTCATATGTGAACAACTCCAAAAAAGCTAAGTGAAGCTGTACTGCACATAATTAAAGCGGATACTTGATATGTAATCAACATAATGAAACCTAAGAAAAGTTCTGCAGTTTCTAGTAAAACCTCGATTATCCGAAAAACCAGATTTTATCCGTAATGAGTTTTCTGTCTATATTTCAATGTTGAATAAACTCGATTATCCGAATCGTGTAATCCGAAACTATGGATTATCCGAAATAATATTTGGATCCCGTCGATTTCGGATAAACGAGGTTTTACTGTATATTCAAAATGGATTCTTGATATGCGAATTTTTGACAAAAAAATAAGAGAAGTGTCTTACACGAATATGATACTCTCTTAGAACACTCGTATTACTTGTCAGAATAAAAATAGGATGATAGTGTAATAGCTTACAAACACTGAGAGATAAATGCACTGTATCTATTTTGTACACCGTAGTGTCTAGCGTATGACAGACATTGGCAGAAATATAAAGTTCATATGATATATTTTATTTCATATACTGTATACTGACGCAAAATTAAAAAAAGGTCCGAGCATAAAAGTGGTAAATATTCGGAAATATGTTTTTCAATCCCTTCCATGGCGCGTGTTAAACCATCATTTACACACAAATCATGGAAAACTTTGCATGCCAGATCTGCTCCTGCGGGCAAAATGCTAATTTTTGTTTAAGAAGTCAATTTTCTGGCTGTCTGTAAGAAATATTGAAGAAACCTGTTGCCTTAGAAACCACAATAAACAATGGTATATTTAATAAAAAAATAACAGCTATGTTAACAGTTAACGGTTAAATCAAGAAACTATAGGCCTTACTTACATGATGCCAATTTTCCAGAAATACGTTTAGGAGTCGTCATACAGAATAATAGGAAAGTTGGCTCAATATTCAATACGAATGTTTTCAATTCTGTTGTTGATTCTATCAAAATATTTTTTTCTAATGAATGAGTTTAAAATGTCTATGTATATATGCCATTATACATTTTTGTTGTGTATTCAACTTGGTAAACTGTTGTACCGTATCAATCGGAACTCCTCGGTGTTGGTCTAAATGAAATGTCTCGGACGTAATTGGCAGGTCGCCATATTGTTGTTGTTGAACACGGGCTACTTTCAGGGCTGACTCTGGGGATCCCACGATGGAAGCAACCTGCTTCTCTTACAATGGGAAAGTGATGCCCATTTTATCAATCGAGAACGAAAAACGTGTTTTAAAGTCTGCCATTCTAAGAATGATTATCGAACGAGCACCTGTTGTAGTGTACCGGAAACCACATAGCCAAAATGTGTCGTAGGAGGCGTTACCTCGGTGACGGGAATACCCGAGTAGTTACGATTGGTACCATGTATACGAACAGAACTAATAAAACCAATTCATTGTATTTTTCAGATGCTGTGGTCGGCATGAACAGGTCATACATGTATCTGAGCACTTATTCTATATGTACACACATATGATATTCTTTAACTTGAATCTATGAAATCATATCGGTAATAAAAGTCTACTTAGAAACCCACCAGTTAACATGCTTGTGTGACGTGATTTCTTGGAAATAAATCAATAAAATGAGTGATGGAAGAAATGTTACAGTGTCTACAGAGTGTAGGCCAAACACCATTAAATATCCAAAACCCAAATCTGATAAACAGATAAAGAAGACAAAAGGTGATACAGAAAGCAAGAAGAAATGGGCGAATGGGAGCAAGCCACAACATACTGCATACGTACCCGACACAAATCTAACATTAGCCTGCCTTGTGTGTCTTTGTTTTAATCTTCCATTAGGGGCTTTCGCCATGTATCTATCACTGTCTGCAGCCAGGATGCACAGGGACGGCGACTCCAAACACGGCGATCAAAGAGCGAAGTTTTCAGTTCTCGTCAGCTTACTCAGTATTGTTACAACCGTCCTTATTGTGACCTCGATTGTTCTATGGATTGTTATTGACAGTGAAAATGAAAGAAATGTTGTGGAGCTCCAGCAAAATCAACCTTTATGATAACAAGTGAATTAGTGATTTTCAGCAAATCAGCCATAATGATAATTAGTGATTTTCAGCAAAATCAACCAATATGATAATTAGTGGTTGTCAGCAAATCAACCATAATGATAATTAGTGATTTTTGGCAAATCAACCATAATGATAATTAGTGATATTCAGCAAATCAACCATAATGATAATTAGTGATATTCAGCAAATCAACCATAATGATAATTAGTGGTTGTCAGCAAATCAACCATAATGATAATTAGTGGTTGTCAGCAAATCAACCATAATGATAATTAGTGATATTCAGCAAATCAACCATAATGATAATTAGTGATATTCAGCAAATCAACCATAATGATAATTAGTGATATTCAGCAAATCAACCATAATGATAATTAGTGATATTCAGCAAAATCAACCATAATGATAATTAGTGATTTTCAGCAAATCAACCATAATGATAATTAGTGATATTCAGCAAAATCAACCATAATGATAATTAGTGATATTCAGCAAATCAACCATAATGATAATTAGTGATTTTCAGCAAAATCAACCATAATGATAATTAGTGATTTTCAGTATAATCAACCATTTTGATAATAAGTGATTTTCAGTATAATCAACCATTTTGATAATAAGTGAATTAGTGATTTCAGTAAAATGGGTAGATTAAGACATCTAGGCTCTGAATGTTTCATATCGGTACAGACAATATGCAAAATAACAAATCGCCAAATTCACAATAGATTACTAGTACATGTAGCATGTGTTCATAAACCAGAGACTTTTGGAAACTATGCGCCGTGTTCATGTTATACACGAACAATGTCAAACTTGCACATAATTCACATGAGATTGCCTTTATTTTTATAACTTATATCTTCTTCCTTGGTGAAAATTACGGCTTGATATTTTGGCATAAAATAGTTACATTATTGATTTACCGAACCTGATAGACGCTCGATCGTCTGCTTTGGATGAAATATTTGATTGGAAAATTAATGAAGAATGGACGGTTGAAATTCACGGAAAATGTCGTCAGAGTTTTATAGTTGTTACGTAATTGCCTACAATTAAATAACAATATTTTTTAATTGTTGCTTTCGCCTTGTATTCACAGGCAAATACATAACGTTCCTTAAACCACTATGCATTTAAATTTAGACGGCCATTTTGTCCACTAGAATGAATGAATGTTGTTGTGTAAATGCTGTAAAACATGAAGTTTGTTCAGGTCAATGATAGTATAGCGCAGCAAATTGGTTTATTTTCTTTCTGCTATGATGCGTGTTAGCTAAAATGCAGTGAATAAAAACTAATATGTCAGACTTGGAGAAAATAGAGCACACATTGAGTCGATCACAGAACAACTTGGGAAATAAATCACAGAATATCACCTAATTTTCAGGAAAAATATTTTACGATCGAAATTCATGAAGTTTTGTATTCGTTTCATCTAAAATTTGTAAAGGGAGAAACGTAGAATTCACGTGGAATAAATATGCTGAAGTGTTGCATTATACAGTCGAGTCCCGTTACGACGAGGTCGCTTTAACCAAATTCAACGCCATCTTGATGTCAAAGTGAAGTACCATTGTATCCGTCTTCTTTATCAAAAGTCATTGTTTAACTCGATGTATAAGAGGTAGATACGATAATGACTTCGGCATGGTTTCGGTTCCTGGAATATCGACATAGTTTCGGGACTCGACAATACCATTCGGAGTATTTTTAGATTAGGAAATGTTTAACTGACTATCACGTGACTGTATTAATGTCCATAGATGTGCATATATCGGGATTTGGTCAGTTAACTAGTAGATTATAAACTTAGTAGTAAAATGTCATGTGCCTATCAAATCAAGACATTTCGTGATTATAACATGTGTACCTATCAACATGGTTCATCACAGATCATTTTTGTACCATTTATTTCAGTGTCAATACCATATGTAGTTAGTTATCTGATCATGTGTTTTCTTAAACCAATGTAAGTCTGGCATACTTGTAAAATAGAGAACATCATGTTTAAAAACAAACATTGTGGTTTCAAGATTAGTAAATATAAATAGTGCAACCTCTCTAGAGCGGCCCTCTCTCGAGCAACAACCTCCCTAATACATCATTATGAGCTTTCTTAACTGTACGAGTTAACTATAAATTTAACCTCTCTAAAGCAACAACCTCTCAACAACAACATAATTTTGCTTTTCCCAAAGGATATTGCTTCGGAGATGTTGCACGGTGTATTTAAATGTGTTTGACACGAAAGTTAATCTAATCCGAACACTTTAGTCGGTAGTTTAAGTAATAAATAGATCGTAGATTTGTGACCCAGGTAAGTTGACTCGAGATATTATATAACAAGTCATGTATTTCACACGTGCAAGTTGACAGCTAGTGTTAACAGGGTCGAATTACAAGCTAATGTCGTACCCACACTAATTACATGCATATATTATGTACAGTATATAATCCAGACTGATTAGGCTCAAACAATGTAATTTATGTGATAAAACTATTCATAGTAACTTTCTCGTATCGAGGCGAGGAATTTCCATGGCTACATGTGTTTTACAAGGATACAGTTGATCCCCGTTATGACGATATTGTATATTTCCATCATCATGATTTGAAAAGAAATCCCTTCTCTTTCTTCTAAGTCTACTATATAAAAACTATTTAACAACCAGATTTTCGTACGATCGATTTTCTAATTACCTCGAGATAACGCTAGTATCGACATAACGGGGTTCATCCGTATACAACGACAACATCCGAACAACGATTTATACATAGGTCTTCGTATACAAGTCTTTCATAATATCATGTTTGTGTAGTATAATTATATATCAACAATCATTATCTATAGTCATAACATTATCATTATGTGTTACGTATAAACTATTGTATTTACATTTTATGATGTGCATGTAGTTGACATGATGTATCTCAGAGGTTACAAAATTTGACGGCTGTCTTCAGTTTAAGGCAAAAACATGAGAGCATTTAGTTCGATAGTTTGTCAATCTGTCTAGGCGCAAATATGTTTGTTTCTGGTTTCCCGACATACATATTTTTTTACTGGCGACCCGATTTTTGGTCCGAGGAACGGTACATAATTATACTATCTCACTTTTTTCACTTTTCCACAGGCTTTTCAAGAGCCAAAATAAATGAAAAATATTTTTAAAAATTCCTGATCTACTTGCCCTATCTTAATGAGCATATAACCAGAAACAAACGCAGAAATATGATTATTTTATTAGAGTAAACTACGTAGATGAGAAAATAGATGATTTCAAGTTTTATAACCTCGTGTCTGTGATATACAGATCATATAACCCCATAATGTACGAGTATGTATACAATATACAATATCAACCTCCACGGAGTTGTATGCTGATTCCGAGCACATTTGCAATCTAAAAATCGAATAGCAAGGGAAGATAATCCTATGAGGGCAATTACTAAACTGGTTCTCGTTGACTCTTTATACAAAACCTTATGTACACTGCAACATGGAATGGGTACCAGTTTTTAATAAATTTCTTACCGAATATTGTATTACTGTGGTGAATAGCTTACTGAGGGGTCTTTACCAAATAACGAACAACTAAGGGAGATAATTCTTTGTAATGGTATAATATAATCGACTATCGAACTGTTATAGAATATAGTTGCCAAGAGGAGGAGTTGACACTAATCAATTTTATTAAGAGGGGAGATAATTCATTGTGTGAGTTTCACGCCGTATTAAGTGTATCTGCTTTTTACATAATTAAAACTGTTAAATAGAATTGCTAATGGAGACAATCTGTCTAAAATTCATGATCATGTATTAAATTAGTAAGAGAAATAATTCACTGATGACCTATATTGTTTTGTTACCTATCGGAATTTCACTATATAAAAGAGCGTGTTTTTTTGCAATGTATGTTTTTAAATGAATAAATGGAATGTTACTGATCATG
The DNA here is from genome assembly GCA_964023205.1 of Lutraria lutraria. Taxonomy (NCBI): domain Eukaryota; kingdom Metazoa; phylum Mollusca; class Bivalvia; order Venerida; family Mactridae; genus Lutraria; species Lutraria lutraria. Next base: position 33,259,664 of record OZ026848.1, on the reverse strand, counting down.
TAGTGATAGAGTTAATTATAGGCTGATTAGACAACACACCATTTGTTCATGTACACATTATCAAATATATACTTACACTCGAATTTAAGTATTCGCTCAGTTATTTGAGATTTCCAGTTTAGTCTGTGACGTATGAGAATTTCAAGAGATGACTCAAATAGAAATGAGGGAAGTCGATTTTGAAGGAAAGGGGATTTTTTCAGGCCCTGTGTAAAAGCATTGTGTTTATAGTAACATACATGTATTTGTATCATTATTGCCTTCAAAAACAGATAATGTTATTATTTAGTCTGTGTAGAATGCTGAAAATAAATGTTCATATACAACATGTCATGTCTTGTTCTCAACATCTTGGATATGTCGTAACAAACCCCAAACACACCTCAATACATAAAACAGACAAACTGACAAAATCACATTGATTCTTGTTTGTTGTCATGGAAACGATTATGCGACTTGTTGCAATTTAAGCTGTCATCTTGACTTAATTCCATTACAAGACAGTTTGGTCTGACGCAATTAAATCAATGACAAGTTGAGATTTAAACGACATTTTTGGCAGGTATCCATTACAATTAGTATTTAAATTCGCCATTTTGCTTCATAAAAGTCAACAGTATGACTTGTGGTTAATGGACTTGTTGAACTTGTTGGACTTGAGGTCAAATGACTCGTAATTTTACTTTCAGCCATCATAGAGTAAACAAACAATTATCGTCCAATAAAGTCCATTACATCATAGATGAACATCTTTACATCACACGGTTCATAAACTCTTATTGAACGCACGTCATGTTTGGCTCCTAACTGAGCTGATTGAATCATATTGACTTTATCAGCAGACAGTACTTAGCCGATTTGGTGAATAAAATAATAAGAGGTCAGTTCGTATGTGATACTTGAATACAATAAAGTTAATTCATAGGATTGGCAGACGGCTAAAACCCAACACATTGCGCATTTACAGCGAACTAGTCACACAACAAGTGTGATACTGCCAGAATGTCAAGACATTACAGAGAAATATTGACGCTTGTGCGAAGAAAATTGAAAGGAAAAGTTCTTATTCGCCAATAAATAAAGACTCGCCCATCGATGTAAGTGGTCTTATTAAGTTAATGAAAAGAAATGATACAATGTTTTTAGCTTATGTCATGAATATCAAGCCCTATAGAGTACAGAATTTGCCAATATTTGTCAATTTCGTCTGGGCATTCAGTCAGACCCTTTAACGTAGGTGAATGTAAACATGATCTTCAAATAATACCGTAATTTCGTGTGTATTTCAGACGACAAGTGTGCCTTTATTACGCTGATCATGAAATTAACGAGGCAGTTACATCTGCTTTAGATTTTCGTCATAAAAAACACATTTAATCTTATTGTATGCACGACGTTAACAGTTCGTGCAAAAACATATGGCTGTTAATGTCGGTCTACCACGCCGATCCCCCCCAAAACACGAGTCGGACATATTTCGTCTCTTTAAGGATGAATGATTCCAGATTGATCATATTCTTCAAATATGTCGAACAAGTACGATATTGCAACAAGCAGACACATTGTATATTCATAGACGTACAACATCGATCAATGTGTTTGGTACAATTTCACAGATTTAAAACATCGACGTTTGGAATCGTTTCAAGCGTCTCTATGATGCAGACTGTTTCCGTTCTTATAGGGTTAATTCAATTTCAGATATTTTTCATAGATATTAAATCATTTGCATCTAGAATAGTAAACAAATTCTGAGAGCAGACGATTTTGTTTTACCAAATATGGAATATAATTCATTTAGAGCTTGATACACTAGTCAAATAATACTAGAATTCCAAAAACAGACAAAGCAGAAGTCCTTGAGAGATGTATATCATCCAAAGGCCGTAAAATGTAATGTCACTGACTGAAATTAAAAATCAATGGCTGCATGGCCTCCTTTGACGCTTATTATAATTCAATCCTGCAATATTAAAGATAAAATATTCTGAAAAAAATGTCAGTTCAGGGGTCAAAAACAAAAACACAACAAGAGTGTCATGATAGCCTTATATAATTGCTCACCAGAAATAACTGTGGCTACTTTTTCATCTGAATATTTGGTGTCACACTGGCAAACCATAGAACTCATTTTAGAATAAAAATAGGGGTAGATGATTCATCAAAACATTGCTTTATAGGAAAAGAAGATCTTTCAAATTTCCCCACACAAGCCTAATTGTAAAACCAAGTAGCCACTGGTGCAGAACCAGTTTTGACCCCGGGGCCTCGATTTGTTCACACTTGTAAGAACAGAACAGAACAAATCCTTTATTTCTTTCTCTACACAATGATACATATCAAATGTAAAAGCTCTAAGCCTTGCACCTTTGGAGAAGAAGATTTTTCACTATTTCCCTACATGAACCTTATTTAAAATAATTACCAATGGAGCGGGACCAATTTTCACTCCATGGTCATAATTTTAATTACTTGATAGAGGTCTACTAGACAATGCTTCACATCAAATGTCTTATAAAAGAAACTTTTAAAGGTTTTCCTATTAGTTACCATGGCAACCAGAGTTCTGAATGAAATTTATTTGTTTCAACAACTTCGAAAGGGGACCACCAAATTATCATTCGAGCAAGGTTTGGATGCAAATGGCATAGTGATTTAGAAGACGCCACTTCACGATGCATGACGGGTCAATCACCAATCTCTACCCAGAGTTGTCGTTCCTTTCCAATCCACACATAACGGGAACGACAACTCTGGGTAGAGATTGGTCAATCACTACAGCTTATCTTAAGTACATTGTGTTCTGTTGAGCTAACAATGTACTGCTAAGACAAGTTTCGAATATTGGTCTTTTGAATATTATGTGCGTCTCGAGTTAAATTTACATGGTTGATAATTGAAAATCGAGATAAATTGATTATTTACCTAAGTATAGTGCTGCTATGCATGGGACACATTTCTATATTACTGAGGAAATACAATTAATGTCTTGTTTTTTATTGAAAACAAGTCAATTCCTATTTAGAATCTAATAGTATATGAATTTACTGTTGATATAAATGTACACAATAAATAAATGTATACAATAACGAAGGATTGGCCTCAATATTGCCCATATGTCAACAAAGACGTAATAACCCATATGTCAAGTAAGACCTTCGGTTACCTGACCTACCCTCATTTTTCCTGACGACCATCGAGTTTTTATCAGGCCCGAGTTTGCTCAAAGATCAAGACCTATCTTTTAGTGTATACATCTAAGTCCTGGTTTTCTATTTTCAAAAAAATGAAACCTAAATCAACAAATCAGTGACCAAGCCACACAATGTCTTGCCATTGGTCAATTTTGAATCAATCAGTGACCAAGCCAAACAATGTCTTGTCATTGGTCAATTTTGAACCAATCAGTGATCAAGCCTCACAATGTCCAGCCATTGGTCAATTTTGAATCAATCAGTGACCAAGCCAAACAATGTCTTGTCATTGGTCAATTTTGAACCAATCAGTGACCAAGCCACACAATGTCTTGCCATTGGTCAATTTTGAATAAATCAGTGACCAAGCCAAACAATGTCTTGTCATTGGTCAATTTTGAACCAATCAGTGACCAAGCCTCACAATGTCTTGCCATTGGTCAATTTTGAACCAATCAGTGACCAAGCCAAACAATGTCTTGTCATTGGTCAATTTTGAACCAATCAGTGACCAAGCCACACAATGTCTTGCCATTGGTCAATTTTGAATCAATCAGTGACCAAGCCAAACAATGTCCAGCCATTGGTCAATTTTGAATCAATCAGTGACCAAGCCAAACAATGTCTTGTCATTGGTCAATTTTGAACCAATCAGTGACCAAGCCACACAATGTCTTGCCATTGGTCAATTTTGAATCAATCAGTGACCAAGCCAAACAATGTCTTGCCATTGGTCAATTTTGAACCAATCAGTGACCAAGCCAAACAATGTCTTGTCATTGGTCAATTTTGAACCAATCAGTGATCAAGCCTCACAATGTCCAGCCATTGGTCAATTTTGAACCAATCAGTGACCAAGCCAAACAATGTCCAGCCATTGGTCAATTTTGAACCAATCAGTGATCAAGCCTCACAATGTCCAGCCATTGGTCAATTTTGAACCAATCAGTGACCAAGCCTCACAATGTCCAGCCATTGGTCAATTTTGAACCAATCAGTGACCAAGCCAAACAATGTCCAGCCATTGGTCAATTTTGAACCAATCAGTGATCAAGCCTCACAATGTCCAGCCATTGGTCAATTTTGAACCAATCAGTGACCAAGCCAAACAATGTCTTGCCATTGGTCAATTTTGAACCAATCAGTGATCAAGCCACACAATGTCTTGCCATTGGTCAATTTTGAACCAATCAGTGATCAAGCCAAACAATGTCTTGCCATTGGTCAATTTTGAACCAATCAGTGACCAAGCCAAACAATGTCCAGCCATTGGTCAATTTTGAACCAATCAGTGATCAAGCCACACAATGTCTTGCCATTGGTCAATTTTGAACCAATCAGTGACCAAGCCTCACAATGTCCAGCCATTGGTCAATTTTGAACCAATCAGTGATCAAGCCACACCATGTCTTGCCATTCGTAAATTTTGAACCAATAGTGACTAGAAAATAATGTCAATCTGATTTACTATTACAAACTAGACAGACAATCAATAATAAATGTCATGGTATTGTAATACAAGAGGGCAATGGTGGCCCTATAATCGCTCACCAAAAAGACCTTCGGGGAAGAATACTTTTAATTTTTTCCTATGTAAAATCAAGTAAACCCCTTTGACACAAGGGCCATAATTTGAAAATGAGGTTGAGGTCCTCTAGACAAGGCTACATCCCAAATATCTTGTGGTTTCGGACGAGACAATTTTTGAAGTTTTTCCTATTGGTTGCCATGGCAAACTGAGTTTCAAATTCTAAACAACTTTGAATGGAGACCACCAAAGGATCACTCTAGATAGCAAAGTTTGGTTGCAATTGAAATAGTGATGTAGGAGGAGATGTAAACTAAACTAAATATGGACGCCACTTCTCGACACACAAACACATGACGGACAAAAGGCAATCACAAAAGCTCACCATGAGCACATTATGCTCTGGTGATCTAAAAAAATATGACTAAAGGATTATTAAATGAAACAATAAATACAGTTAGTATCAGATTTCATGTTTTTATTCATAAATAACAAATAGACCATGAATGTTCCATAACAAATCTTGCAACATTTATATTATAATCTCACATAAGACATGATAAAATTATACAACTTATATAGTCTTGAGCATGAAATATACATTTTAAATGTTTCCTTGGCAGTAAATATATTTGTCTCAAATTTCTTTAAATATGATACAGAAGTCATACACTTACACATGTGGTTATAATAACTAATGGGTATCTGATCCCTTATCTAATTTGTTACTGGTGTCCTCCAGTCTGCAATCATAGCCCCTTCATGACCTCACACTGGATTCTTTCAGCTCTTTGGTTTGGGGGGAACTTTCAATGCTAGTTCAGCCCATTTCTGACAGTTCCCTTTTAATCTTAAATCCTTGGTTACCCCTTGTTGCTATCATAGACTCTCGATGATGTTAGTTACAAATCCAAGACATAAGTAATCTAACTTTTGTGAATGCAAGTTTACATGACACTGAATAGAATGATCTATACTGAACCAGAGTTTTGTCTCACTAAATAATTCAATCAGGTATACTCACAGCAAACATCATTCAAAATAAAGTAAATCAAATTTTAACATGATTAACATGATTAACCTTGACAGTGCTGAAACTGCAAAGCTTTTGCCATCAGGATAGAGCCAGGCCGGGTGGCACATCTATGCAGTCTGACTAGGCTCTTTGCTATAAGGTGACTAACTTCTAATTCTCATTTTAATATTCCTTAAAATAATAAGGAAATTGGACAGTTCATTCAGGAAATTCAGCAGGTTAAGGGTTAACAAGTATTAACATATGAGTACCAGTAAGATCAACCAATACTGCTGACTAAGGAGGGAAAATGTAATACAAAACAATAAATTATTTTATAAGTTTATAGTCTCAGGACTCCAAACATCAGGAATATCTTATCTTTTACCCAGTAACTGTAATATAATGGCAGCCAAGTTTTTACATTTTTACTTTGCCATAATTGGACCAGATAAATGTATGCTTTCTTCGGAGTATCTTAGTACATGCATCTTTCCTTTTCACATGTTTGTTATACATAATGGAAGAAAGCCACAAATGTGTATGTGTATGTGAACATTGACATTACCATTCACAATGACTAGAGCTTTTATCCATGATTGTGGCTGATTAGAACACTGTAGTCTTTTAGACAATAACCATGATATGATAATAGTAACAGAAACAAGAAGATAAAAATGGTGCACACCTAATATGCTGATTCAGGGTATCAAAACATTCAATGTTAAAACCAGTTCATAACAATATTAGGCATATTCACAGACATGCCCACATCCTGTAGGACATTCAGCATTTCTAGAGAACCAGTCCTTAATATGTTGTAAATGTCCACCATGTGAGCATCCTTGACACCATAGAAATAATCCCTTCACAGGTAAATGGCTGCAAATAAATACATCAGATGTGTTAGACATGTAACAGTATATTGGGGAGGAACTGTGATAATTTTGTTTGTTTGTTTGAGTTTTAAGCCCCTTTTAAACAGTCAGAGTCATATGTGGCAGACAATTCACCTAACCATTGTTCCTGTGAAGAACCAGTACTAGACTTCCATCCACCGTAATAAGCGACTGCCTATTTTCTCATACTTGCACAAAATTAGTTAGTGGTCTCAAAGCTCAAGATATAGTTTCTACCTTTACAGATTTCAGTCAAACATCCCCATGCAGTTAAGGGACCTTTAATTCCATTAACTGTGATATTAATTTGTACAGTACAGAGAATTTAACTTTATGGATTACTCAGACCTGCCTGTTTACAATACATCAACTCAGAATGCAGGTAGACACAAAAGGTTTGTCGCAAAATTGGAATTTCTCAATGTTGCCATACCTAGAAAATTGAGGTCTTATATGGAAGTGCTTATACGTAAAAGTAATTTTCTCATAGAGTTTTATCAACAGTTCAATTGTTTTAGCTGTAAGATTTTGTATATTACTAACAGACTGAAGTTCACCTAAATATGTGAGATCAAAATTTCGGACCTATAAGCATCTAGAATATCTTGGACATATACTGGCCATTAAATGATACCCAAACAATGACTACTTGTTAACTAAAGCCACTCTAGTCATATTACTTGCTGAGGAAATAACAGAAGATGTCAACAAAGTACTCCCATGCAAAGAGACTTCAAAAATACATGTAGAATTAACAAACATGTTTTAACCAACCTTTTGTAAGGATTCTACTTCAAATTGACTTAATTACAAGGAGTCCATACAAAGTCATTTTAATGGTTCAGTTTTTTTCAATCTTTAATTTTTTCACGAGTTGGGACACATGAAACAGCTAAAGAGTCATAAATAAACACAGCACACAAAATGAAATAGTTGATACAACATGATTTAACTCTGTTTGAAATTACTCTTAAAAATGTTAGAGAGTTCCAAGATGTCTTGGTCTAGACTCTACAATCCACTATTACTATATTTAGTAGGCAAAAAGTCAGACAATAATGAATTAACAAGTTTCCAATTGTATGTCTTATGACCTAAATATGGGTAAAAAAGTATATCCTTTAGATACAATATGGATATTATTTCTCTATAAATACTAACTTCCATTTATACAAATGTCAACTTGATCTAACTAGAGCTGTCACAGAGGTGACTAATACCCCTGCTGCTTTGACACTAAGAATGTGATAGTACACTATATGGCTTAGTTCAAGGGGACATAACTTTGCAATGAGTGGATTACTGGGCATGTAAATTGTGTCTTGCACATCTACATTTAATATTGATAATATATTTCAAGTTTCAATTCAATCCCTTGAAAAAGGTGGAAGTAGTTCGCTCCACAAACTAAGACTGCCATTCTACACTATATGGCTAAGTTCAAGGGAACAAAACTCTGGAATGAGTGAATAGTTGGGCATGAAAAGTGTGTCTTGCACGAGTACACTTCATGGTGATAACATATTTCAATTAAATCCCTTGAAAAATGTGGAAGAAGTTCGCTCCTCAAACTAAGACTGCCATTGTACAATATATGGCTAAGTTCAAGGGCACATAACTCTGGAATGAGTGAATCGCTGGGAATAAAAATTGTGTCTTGCTCATCTACACTTAATGGTGATAGCATATTTCAAGTTTCATGGCAATTGCTTTAAGAATGTTTAAGAAGTTCGCTCCACGAACTTTTGATATTTTATGCTGACGGACGGACCGACCAAAAATCGACCGACCAACCAACCGACTGAGTGACTCCAACATACCCCCCTCAAACTTCGTTTGCGGGGGTATAATTATCTGACTAGGCGTAAAAAAAAAGGATTTTGTTTCTGCTTACATGACTGACATTATAATGTCCCAGCAAGCTTAGACTTTTAATTCGGTCCAAGGAACAGTATATCCACTGTCTCACTATTTACATTTTCCACAAACTTTCAAGAGCCAAACAAATCCCCCTATCTACCTACCTATCCACCTACCTATCTACCTACCTATCTACCTACCTATCCATCTACCTATCCACCTACCTATTCACCTACCTATCTACCTACCTATCTACCTACCTATCCACCTACCTATCTACCTACCTATCTACCTACCTATCCATCTACCTATCTATCTACCTACCTATCCATCTACCTATCTATCTACCTACCTATCTACCTACCTATCTATCTACCTACCTACCTATCTACCTACCTATCCATCTACCTATCTACCTACCTATCCATCTACCTACCTATCTACCTACCTATCTACCTACCTACCTATCTACCTACCTATCCACCTACCTATCTACATACCTTCCTACCTACCTACCTACCTATCTACCTACCTACCTATCTACCTACCAATCTACCTACCTATCTACCTACCTATCTACCTACCTACCTACCTACCTATCTACCTACCTACCTACCTACCTACCTACCTACCTACCTACCTACCTACCTACCTATCTACCTACCTATCTACCTACCTATCTACCTACCTATCCATTTACCTATCCACCTACCTATCTACCTACCTATCTACCTACCTACCTATCTACCTACCTATCCACCTACCTATCTACCTACCAATCTACCTACCTATCTACCTACATACCTATCTACCTACCTATTTACCTACCTATTTACCTACCTATCCACCTACCTATTTACCTACCTATTTACCTATCTATTTACCTACCTATTTACCTACCTATCCACCTACCTATCTACCTACCTACCTATCCATTTACCTATCCACCTACCTATCTACCTACCTACCTACCTATCTACCTACCTACCTACCTACCTACCAATCTACCTACCTATCTACCTACCTATCTACCTACCTATCCATCTACCTATCTACCTACCTATCCATTTACCTATCCACCTACCTATCTACCTTCCTATCTACCTACCTACCTATCTACCTACCTATCCACCTACCTATCTACCTACCTACCTATCTACCTACCTATCTACCTACCTACCTATCTACCTACCTATCTACCTACCAATCTACCTACCTATTTACCTACCTATTTACCTACCTATCCACCTACCTATTTACCTACCTATCCACCTACCTATCCACCTACCTATTTACCTACCCATCTATCTACCTACCTATCCACCTACCTATCTACCTACCTATCTATCTACCTACCTATCTATCTACCTACCTATTTACCTACCTATCTACCTACCAATCTACCTACCTATCTACCTACCTACCTATCTACCTACCTATCTACCTACCTATTTACCTACCTATCCACCTACCTATTTACCTACCTATCCACCTACCTATCCACCTACCTATCCACCTACCTATTTACCTACCCATCTATCTACCTACCTATCCACCTACCTATCTACCTACCTATCTATCTACCTACCTATCTATCTACCTATTTACCTACCTATTTACCTACCTATTTACCTACCTATTTACCTACCTATTTACCTATCTATTTACCTACCTATTTACCTATCTATTTACCTACCTATTTACCTATCTATTTACCTACCTATTTACCTATCTATTTACCTATCTATCTACCTATCTATTTACCTACCTATTTACCTACCTATTTACCTATCTATTTACCTACCTATTTACCTATCTATTTACCTACCTATTTACCTACCTATTTACCTACCTATCTACCTACCTATCTACCTACCTATCCATTTACCTACATATTTACCTACCTTGTTTTTAATGAGCATGTAACTAGAAACAAACAATTCTTTTTATTACAAAATCTAGACAGAAATTACTAACATGACAAAATATACAAGAAAGTATGAACTTAATTGAAAAGAAAAGAGATCAGGAAGATATAGGAGACTGTCAGTATGAAATAAATATCCAAGAAAATCTATCAATACCCAATGTTATGTACTAAAAATTCAGAATAAGAATTAAAGAGAAAATTATTATAAGGTGTAAAACAATCGTATATTTCTGGTTACATTCGCATTAATAGTGTCGCAAGCAGTGCCAATGCTCATCTATTCACCGCCTTAGTGAAATCTATCCACCTTTGAAGTTTCATGGTGCTACCTCTTATAGTTTCTGACTTTAAGCTACATTAAAGTTTTTGCAAAGACGCAGACAATGCAGTGATCACAATAGCTTGACCTTTTCTTCATAAACAGCCGAGCTAAAAATATGGTAGGTAGGTTGGGAATTTTTTTATATAATATTTTTTACTGTTCTTGCATGCGGAAAGATAAAACAAGTAATATAGTGAATTTACTTTTCTTTGGATCTCATAAACAAGTCTAGGGTCAGAGGGAACAATTAGGGTAGGTCAGGTAATCAGACACAAACATGGTGTTTGACGCCTAAGACACCATAGATAATTAAAAGGCTGTCATGTATTAAACTAAAGGAATGGTCTAATGAACAATAACACATCATGAGAGGAACAATCAATGTATAGATAGAATAATGTAACCTTCTGAGTACAACAGTCATACAACAACTTCTCTCTATATATATATATTATATTGATCACTAAACAAGGGAAACTTGTGGCAGACATTTACAGCAGTAAAATGTGTATTTTAAGACGTCTCGCAGACCAAAAACAGAACCCATAAAAGTAGAGAACTTTTTTTCCCATTTACTGGTGATTTTGTTATTGCATACAAACCACTCAAAATAAATAGCATGTATCCAAATCCAGAAATTCCACAGTACATTCTGTAAAGAATGACCCATGGCTAAAAAACCTTTTTTGAGACATACCAAAAATCATTAAACACTTCTACAAAATTTATCAAATGTGTAAAAACTTAATGAACAATATCTTGATCAACTGGAATACCGGTAATATAAAAGATTATACCCCACCCTGGGATGTTTATCAAGAGACATGCATGATGTATGTTTAATATGATTTAAATCTCACAAACACATATAGTCAACCCTGTGTTAGCAACTACCTCACAAACACATATAGTCAACCCTGTGTTAGCAACTACCTCACAAACACATATAGTCAACCCTGTGTTAGCAACCACCTCACAAACACATATAGTCAACCCTGTGTTAGCAACCACCTCACAAACACATATAGTCAACCCTGTGTTAGCAACTACCTCACAAACACATATAGTCAACCCTGTGTTAGCAACCACCTCACAAACACATATAGTCAACCCTGTGTTAGCAACCACCTCACAAACACATATAGTCAACCCTGTGTTAGCAACTACCTCACAAACACATATAGTCAACCCTGTGTTAGCAACTACCTCACAAACACATATAGTCAACCCTGTGTTAGCAACCACCTCACAAACACATATAGTCAACCCTGTGTTAGCAACTACCTCACAAACACATATAGTCAACCCTGTGTTAGCAACCACCTCACAAACACATATAGTCAACCCTGTGTTAGCAACTACCTCACAAACACATATAGTCAACCCTGTGTTAGCAACTACCTCACAAACACATATAGTCAACCCTGTGTTAGCAACTACCTCACAAACACATATAGTCAACCCTGTGTTAGCAACCACCTCACAAACACATATAGTCAACCCTGTGTTAGCAACTACCTCACAAACACATATAGTCAACCCTGTGTTAGCAACCACCTCACAAACACATATAGTCAACCCTGTGTTAGCAACCACCTCACAAACACATATAGTCAACCCTGTGTTAGCAACCACCTCACAAACACATATAGTCAACCCTGTGTTAGCAACCACCTCACAAACACATATAGTCAACCCTGTGTTAGCAACCACCTCACAAACACATATAGTCAACCCTGTGTTAGCAACCACCTCACAAACACATATAGTCAACCCTGTGTTAGCAACTACCTCACAAACACATATAGTCAACCCTGTGTTAGCAACCACCTCCAAATAAAGGACACCTTGTGTATTAAGACCATTTAAAACAAGGCCTTATATCGCCCTGGGAGAAAATTATCATGAGACTATGTAAAATCAAGTGCCTCGGGAAGGGGCCAATTTTTACCCTAGGGCAATAATTTGAACAAACTTGGTAGATGTTCACTAGACGATGCTACACACCAATTATCTAAGCTCTAGGCCCTGAGGTTTTGGACAAGAAGAGTTTTAAAGCTTGTTTTATTTCTTAATGAAATTAAATTTTTGATCAACTTTGGTAGAGCTTCATGCAAGGAACATCCCTGTAAATTTTCGTCGAAATTGGCCAACTACTTAAGAAGATGTTGTTTAAAGCAATTGTTGACCACTGACACACGCACGGATGATGGACAACACATGATCACAATAGCTCACCATGAGCACTTCATTGACTATTTAGAGCACAGTGACACTGAGATGTTTATTGGGATACATGCAGTAACTGTATGTATGTTCAAAATGATTTAAAATTCACAGTCACAAATCTATTTTATGCATGGAAATATTTTAAGACCCTCTCCATGGTAAAGTGGTTAAAGTAGCTGATTTAAAATCACTTTAACCTCTCACTGATAGAGGGTCGTGAGTTCGAGCCCAGCTACTGACTATTTCTCTTTATATGAGAAAGTAGGCAGGAGCTTACGGAGGTTGGGAGTCTAGTACTGGTTCTTCCTAGAAACGATGGTTAGGTAAACTGTCCACCTCATATGACTTTGACTGTTGAAAAGGGGCGTAAAACTCAAATATTAAACAAACAAACAAACAATAGAAATATTTAAATAAGAAATTGTAAAATCATTTCAAGATCTGATATGGAAGTGATACCTAACAATTCCTATTAAATCCCCCCTTATGGAAAATGACAAAATGGTAAAATTTTATAACATTTATTCTGTATTTTAATACAGCAGGAATCTATATGGGAAATTGGTATGTTCAAGAGTCATATCCTATCATTAATAATAATAATTTAATTTCAGTATGAATGATGATAAAACAAATTGCATGTAAATTAAGATGGCATATGTCAGGCTCATCAATACTGGTGAAGATCAAATACTGGTGACGACACACACATGAGATCAAATACTGGTGACGACACACACATGAGATCAAATACTGGTGACGACACACACATGAGATCAAATACTGGTGACAACACACACATGAGATCAAATACTGGTGACGACACACACATGAGATCAAATACTGGTGACGACACACACATGAGATCAAATACTGGTGACGACACACACATGAGATCAAATACTGGTGCCGACACACACATGAGATCAAATACTGGTGACGACACACACATGAGATCAAATACTGGTGACGACACACACATGAGATCAAATACTGGTGACGACACACACATGAGATCAAATACTGGTGACGACACACACATGAGATCAAATACTGGTGACGACACACACATGAGATCAAATAATGGTGATGACACATACATGAGATCAAATACTGGTGACGACACACACATGAGATAAAATAATGGTGATGACACATACATGAGATCAAATACTGGTGACGACACACACATGAGATCAAATACTGGTGACGACACATACATGAGATCAAATACTGGTGACGACACACACATGAGATCAAATACTGGTGATGACACACACATGAGATCAAATACTGGTGACGACACATACATGAGATCAAATACTGAATCTTTCATTAAAGTCAATCGAAGATTTAATTAGAGATATATATCAAGGGATGTAACTGTTGTGCGAATTAATATAAATGTCATGTAAGAGTTATCTTACTTACCAAATAAAACAATGATGCATCTATCAAGGGAGGTAACTATTGTGTGAATTAAAACAGAAACATAAGAGTTATCTTACTTACCAAATACAACAATGATTTGTTATTGATTTGCATCTATCACAGAGCCAGCTTGATCGATGTAATGGACGAGTACACGTATTGCAGTTAACATGTATTGTTGTTGATTGTTGATTTAACATTGAAATTTGTGGCAGGTTACTAAGTTTGATAACAAAATTAGCAATGGTCCATAACTTGAACCTTCCAAGTAAGTCTGAAAAAAATTACATACAGTACAACCTCTCCAGAGCGGCTCTCTATAACAACACCTTAAAATTTACCTAATATTAACTATAAACTAGAACTATCACTAAAGGTGATGAATACCCCCAGATGCGGCCTTGACACAGTTATTGTTACATTTTACAGAGGGAAATATAATGCATTTTCATTTTTTTAATACCTGCAAATTGTTGCTTAGATATATCCTGACCAGTTTCTAAATATACATTATATAAAAAATAACAAAGGGCCATAACTCATTAAAATTTACTTGGACAAAACCTATTGTGGACATGCACAACTTGGCAAACTACTTATCACTTCTAAGAAGTTTCACTGAATTCCTGTATGTAGTTGCTGAGAAATGGTACGGACAAAATTTACCTAATTGTATAAAAACAAAGGGCCATAACTCAAACTCCAAACAAAACCTGGTTATTGTATGCACAACTTGGCTTACTTTTTATAACTTCTGTGAAGTTTCATTGAATTCCTATGAGTAGTTACTGAGATATTGTATATACACTGTATAAAAAACAACAAAGGGCCATAACTCAGTGAAAATTTAACCAACCAAGACAAGCTTAATGCATGCACAACTAGGCTAACTACTCATCACTTCTGAGAAGTTTTATTGAATTCCTAGCAGTAGTCAATGAGAAATAGTCCGGACAAAATTTGCCTATTGTATATACTGTAGAAAAAAACAAAGGGCTATAACTCATTGAAAATCAATCCAAATGAATAATGATTTAAGCATGCACAACTAGGCTAACTACTTATTACTTCTGTGAAGTTTCGTTGAAATCCTGTGAGTAGTTGCTGAGAAATTGTCCGGACAAAATTTGCCTATTGTATATACTGTATAAAAACAACAAAGGGCTATAACTCAGTAAAAAATTAATCCGAACGAATAATGCTTTAAGCATGCACAACTAGGCTTACTACTGATCACTTCTGTGAAGTTTCATTGAGATCCTGTGTGTAGTTGCTGAGAATTTGTCCGGACAAAATTTGCCTATTGTATATACTGTATAAAAACAACAAAGGGGTATAACTCAGTGAAAATTAATCCGAACGAAAAATGCTTTAAGCTAGCACAACTAGGCTTACTACTGATCACTTCTGTAAAGTTTTATTGAAATCCTGTAAGTAGTTGCTGAGAAATTCTCCGGACAAATTGTGTCTACAGACGCAAGGACCGACCGACCAACAGACCGACAGTCAAGCGTGAATCCAATATAGCCCCCATATATTTCATATCTGGGGGTATAATTAAACCTCTATACAGCAACAATCTCGAAACAACAGCCAATATTCGCAGCTCCCCCAGTGTGTTGCTCAACAGAGGTTGTACTGTATATACATCATTACATAGACTGTTAGTAATAATATTATTAGTAGTAGTATTAAATATTGACATGAATATCCATGAGTCAATACTGGTCAACACAGTATACAACTTGCAATGATACAATTATCAAATAATTATATATTTGATTGATCTGGGATCCAATATACGTACAAAATATCACACCGATATGAGTAATGAACCAATAGGCTCAGTGAATATCTTTCCTGTATAAACTGGGAGCCAATATGTGCAGTAAATGTCTCACCTATACAAGCAGGGAACCATTATAAGCAGTAAATATCTCACCTATACAATCAGGGAACCATTATAAGCAGTAAATATCTCCCTATATAAGCAGGGAACCATTATAAGCAGTAAATATCTCACCTAGATATAAGCAGGGAACCATTATAAGCAGTAAATATCTCACCTAGATATAAGCAGGGGACCATTATAAGCAGTAAATATCTCCCTATATAAGCAGGGAACCATTATAAGCAGTAAATATCTCACCTAGATATAAGCAGGGAACCATTATAAGCAGTAAATATCTCACCTAGATACAATCAGGGGACCATTATAAGCAGTAAATATCTCACCTATACAAGCAGGGAACCATCATAAGCAGTAAATATCTCACCTATATAAGCAAGGAACCAGTCTTCCTGTAATTCCACATCTATATATTGTCTTATCTTTTCTTGTAGAACAATCAACATACAGACTGGAGTTTGTACATCTCCCTGAATAGATAAATAAACTTACAATAAAATATGAATCAATGTTTATCTATCTTTATCAGTAACAATGACTACATCCTCTCTGCAGTGTGGATAACCCTTGTGACTTTTTATGTCACAAATGCGTACAGCGGAAAGCACTTTTTAGCACCAAGTCAGGAGAAAAGAATTATTTTATTCCAATTTAAATTTTCAAGACACATAGGGCATGCTAAGCGGAATAATGTGTTAGTTCCACATAAGAGAGGAAAGATAAGATACAGGAGAACCAGGTCTTTATAGGGAAGATAAGATACAGGAGAACCAGGCATTTATAGGGAAGATAAGATACAGGGAACCAGGCATTTATAGGGAAGATAAGATACAGGAGAACCAGGCATTTATAGGGAAGATAAGATACAGGGAACCAGGCATTTATAGGGAAGATAAGATACAGGAGAACCAGGCATTTATAGGGAAGATAAGATAGAGGGGAACCAGGCATTTATAGGGAAGATAAGATAGAGGGGAACCAGGCATTTATAGGGAAGATAAGATAGTGGAGAACCAGGCAATTATAGGGAAGATAAGATACAGGAGAACCAGGCATTTATAGGGAAGATAAGATAGAGGGGAACCAGGCATTTATAGGGAAGATAAGATACAGGAGAACCAGGCATTTATAGGGAAGATAAGATAGAGGAGAACCAGGCATTTATAGGGAAGATAAGATAGAGGAGAACCAGGCAATTATAGGGAAGATAAGATAGAGGAGAACCAGGCATTTATAGGGAAGATAAGATAGAGGAGAACCAGGCATTTATAGGGAAGATAAGATAGAGGAGAACCAGGCATTTATAGGGAAGATAAGATACAGGAGAACCAGGCATTTATAGGGAAGATAAGATACAGGAGAACCAGGCATTTATAGGGAAGATAAGATACAGGAGAACCAGGCATTTATAGGGAAGATAAGATAGAGGAGAACCAGGCATTTATAGGGAAGATAAGATAGAGGAGAACCAGGCATTTATAGGGAAGATAAGATAGAGGAGAACCAGGCAATTATAGGGAAGATAAGATAGAGGAGAACCAGGCATTTATAGGGAAGATAAGATAGAGGAGAACCAGGCATTTATAGGGAAGATAAGATAGAGGAGAACCAGGCATTTATAGGGAAGATAAGATACAGGAGAACCAGGCATTTATAGGGAAGATAAGATAGAGGAGAACCAGGCAATTATAGGGAAGATAAGATAGAAGAAAACCAGGCATTTATAGGGAAGATAAGATAGAGGGGAACTAGGCATTTATAGGGAAGATAAGATAGAGGGGAACCAGGCATTTATAGGGAAGATAAGATAGAGGAGAACCAGGCAATTATAGGGAAGATAAGATAGAAGAGAACCAGGCATTTATAGGGAAGATAAGATAGAGGAGAACCAGGCATTTATATCCCTACTCTTATTTTGAGTAGTTTTTCTGGTTGTTTTTATGTCTGGTGTTGAAGCATCAATAGACATCTCACCCATTTCCTATGAATTGCTTTACACAGTACTGTGCTCAGTAGTAGATTTGGAGACACTGAAAAAGTGTACATGAAATATTGGGAGCAAGAGCCAAAATTCTAACCCCATGGCCTTCCATTAGTAGTCCTAAGACCTTAGTACAAAGTTTATCTACATCCTCCATGCAATTAGTTCCCATTTACGTTGCAGTACAAGTCAGTGTAAGTTCAGTTTCCACGAGTACTTTCAGTACTTTGATTAAAACACAATGCTCACTCAGGTTGACCTACTGACCAGAAAATGCACAGGTCCTGTAGAGATTGTCATGAGGAACAAACATATGAAGTTTGATGATTCTAGGTGGAAGTGTTTTGATTTTATAGGCAAGGTTAAAGTTTGGTACAGACAGAAAGCCAAAACCAAACTGTCCCTGATCTGTCAATATAGGGGCATAATAAAAACAAAGCCAGTATACCTCAGCAGCGAAGTTCTTCAACATATCAGTGACAATATTCATAAACTGCCAGTCAGGAGTCTGTACAAGCCTCATATCTGTTGTTAATACTTTATTGGATGACTGATCAATGTTCGTATTTGTTACAACACTATTACTTAGTTCATTCTCTAACGTAAGTTGTGTCTGTGCGTCCGTACTACCATGTGGGAATGAATCCAGTGGAGTTTCACGGTCCAGTATTTCATGCCTTGGATGGAATGCTTCTGAGGGCAGGACCCATTCCTGAAATAAATATATCATTTGGATACCATTTCACATAAACATACATAAATAGTAGAGTGTAAGAGAGCATGAAAGTCACTCAATAAAACAATATGTTAACAAGCGTCGAATTGACATCCCCCACAGTATTTTCATCTGTTGGTAAAAGCAGATAAAGCACGAATGAAGTATAAATGAATGGTACTTTCTAGCACACATTGTCCATCCTTCTGTCCATCCTTCTGTCAGTGCATCCTTCCCTCCAACTTTGAGAACAAAGATATCAGTCATTTGAAAAAAGTGGATGTAGTTTCTGATTTTATTTATCTGTTGTTTAACGGCCCATTTGAGAGCTATGGTAATTTTAGAGCTGCCACAGAGACAGGGAAGATAAGATACAGGAGAACTGAACACTACTCTTTTCTATAAGTGTTTCCTGGTTCTTTATCCGCAGTACTTGGCTTGGTAGTTTAGATGGAGACATTGAAAAAGTTTCCCTGAGAAATTCACAGAATCGAACCCACAACCTATCATTTAGTAGTTCAGCACAGTACTACTTAGACTAGATCACCGAGTATCCCTGACGTTATTCTGAGAGGGTCTTAATACTGAAATGATGCTATTAAGGTGAGTTTTATTGTATCCATGTAAGACAACTGGTTTATATATAGTACATTACTATATCACCTGTTTATTATTGTCTGTAAAACCATTTATTGTCCTTAAGTCAAAGGAGCCTGGTTCTCCATCACCAAAAAAGATGTCCCAGTCTGGATTGATCTGTCCACGAGCAATGTTAGATAATTTTGAATCCATCTCTTTATCATCCAAATCATCGTCCGAGTTACCTAAAAGTATGAATATTTACAGTGAAATAAAACACAAATAAAATGAGGGAAAATTATTTTTCTCACTCACTCATTCACCCTTAATGACCTGAAGCCTCTTCCTAACTCTACAAAACTCCACCCACATGACCTGAAACATGTATTACACTCCAAGAAACTCCTCCCTCACATTTATGAAGCCTCTTCCTAACTCTACAAAACTCCACCCACATGACCTGAAACATGTACCATACTCCAAGAAACTCCTCCCTCACATTTATGAAGCCTCTTCCTAACTCTACAAAACTCCTCCCTCGTGACCTGAAACATGTACCACACTCCAAGAAACTCCTCCCTCACATTTATGAAGCCTCTTCCTAACTCTACAAAACTCCTCCCTCGTGACCTGAAACATGTATTACACTCCAAGAAACTTCTCCCTCACATTTATGAAGCCTCTTCCTAACTCTACAAAACTCCACCCACATGACCTGAAACATGTATTACACTCCAAGAAACTTCTCCCTCACATTTATGATGCCTCTTCCTAACTCTACAAAACTCCACCCACATGACCTGAAACATGTATTACACTCCAAGAAACTCCTCCCTCACATTTATGAAGCCTCTTCCTAACTCTACAAAACTCCTCCCTCGTGACCTGAAACATGTACCACACTCCAAGAAACTCCTCCCTCACATTTATGAAGCCTCTTCCTAACTCTACAAAACTCCTCCCTCGTGACCTGAAACATGTACCACACTCCAAGAAACTTCTCCCTCACATTTATGAAGCCTCTTCCTAACTCTACAAAATTCCTCCCTCATGACCTGAAACATGTATTACACTCCAAGAAACTCCTCCCTCACATTTATGAAGCCTCTTCCTAACTCTACAAAACTCCTCCCTCGTGACCTGAAACATGTACCACACTCCAAGAAACTCCTCCCTCACATTTATGAAGCCTCTTCCTAACTCTACAAAACTCCTCCCTCGTGACTTGAAACATGTACCACACTCCAAGAAACTCCTCCCTCACATTTATGAAGCCTCTTCCTAACTCTACAAAACTCCTCCCTCGTGACCTGAAACATGTATTACACTCCAAGAAACTCCTCCCTCACATTTATGAAGCCTCTTCCTAACTCTACAAAATTCCTCCCTCGTGACCTGAAACATGTATTACACTCCAAGAAACTCCTCCCTCACATTTGTGAAGCCTCCTCCTAACACTACAAAACTCCTCCCTCGTGACCTGAAACATGTACTACACTCCAAGAAACTCCTCCCTCACATTTATGAAGCCTCTTCCTAACTCTACAAAATTCCTCCCTCGTGACCTTAAATATGTACCACACTCCAAGAAACTCCTCCCTCACATTAATGATGAAGCCTCTTCCTAACTCTACAAAACTCCTCCCTCGTGACCTGAAACATGTATTACACTCCAAGAAACTCCTCCCTCACATTTATGAAGCCTCTTCCTAACTCTACAAAACTCCTCCCTCGTGACCTGAAACATGTATTACACTCCAAGAAACTCCTCCCTCACATTTATGAAGCCTCTTCCTAGCTCTACAAAACTCCTCCCTCGTGACCTGAAACATGTACCGTACCACACTCCATGAAACCTATACTCAATCTTACCTGAAGTTCCTTCATGATTTTTATCTTCAACATCAGTGTCAGTGATAACTTCTTTAACAAGTTTACCTGAAATATTTCAACATTGTTGTATCAATGAAATCAGTAAGTCAACAAATAATAAAACTTCTCTTATTGACTACCTACATTCCTACATTCTGTTTGATCCTGTACGTGTTTTACATTCGTTTGAGAAAAATAATAAAATAAAAAAGACTGAATTACCATCTATTTATTTTAAGGTTTGTATCAATCTACAGTGTAACCTCTCTGAAGCCATACCCTTTGGAAGAAGCAAAATTATGTTGTTGTTCTAGAGAGATTAAATTAATAACAAAAGCATGCAATAGGAAAAATCATGCTGTTGTTGAAGGGAGGTTGTTGTAGAAGAGAGGGTCACTCTGGAGAGGTTATACTATACATAATTAGGAGGCTACTATGGTCAAACGTTAACGATCTATGAATAACAATCAACAACCCTTCATCTTGACCACTAGGAGTTCAAACACCACCTGGAACCAGACAAGTTTGAGGAAGCAGTCCAGCTAGCTGACAGAAGGCCAGATAGTTCCACCAGGTGTAAGCCCGGTGGCTTCCTCAACCAATAAACCTGGAAAAGTCACCTCACTGTTTGTGTGACATTTAACCCCAGAGAAAATCTTTAATTTAATCCGGTTAACGCCATTTTTTAACGATATTTCATATATATATACAGTGTCCGGTTCACCTAACAAGTGTTCCTGGACTGTATTCTAACCATACAGTGTCCGGTTCACCTAACAAGTGTTCCTGGACTGTATTCTAACCTGTCCTAATTTACCTTCAACAAGGAGCAGACAACTTCTCAAAGTATGGAGGAAAACGTACATGTACTCTTATGTCAAATATTCATAGAAGAGTATGATCTGCCAAGATTCTAACCTTGATCACCAGGTTATAAGTCCAGTACACCAACCACAGGACCACGGCCCAGTGTAAAAAATCTTTACAAGTGACAATGGACAAAACAAACATTACATACTTTTATCTGGTTCTAATTTATCAATATGTCGGGAAGCAGTAGTTGACATTGTTCTATTTGGGTGCTGTGGTTTTGACTCCGGCTGATTTGTACAATATAACATATACAAAATTAACCATGCTTGTGATACCTGAAATATATATACATGTAGTTACATACACAAAGTTACATATCATAGACATATCACAGTTAGTATAATAATGTTACATCCAAAGGGAGATAAATATGTCAATCACTCTTCTTGTCATAGTTAATATTTAAAAATGTACAAAACTTCAGAGAAAAATATGAAAAATATGTCCCGATAACCAACCTGCAAGGTGAAATAAATACCTAGTACCATATAACTTAACACAGAGCTACAAGTATGTAATTACCTGGCCTCTATCTAATGACCGTGAAACTTCAGCATTGTGTTTACACATCTCTTCAACAGATTTCCCAGTCAGTAGATATCTTCTAGCTGATTCTACCATCCATGTAAGTTCCTATGGTGTTATAAGGTAAACATTATACATCTTCAGTTTTATTAACACAATTTTGTTGATACTACAAGTCTTCTGTAAGTTAATACTACAAGTCCTTTGTAAGTTAATACTACAAGTTCTCTGTAAGTTAATACTACAAGTTCTCTGTAAGTTAATACTACAAGTCTACTGTAGGTTAATACTACAAGTTTACTGTAAGTTAATACTACAAGTTCACTGTAAGTTAATACTACAAGTTCTCTGTAAGTTAATACTACAAGTTTACTGTAGATTAATACTACAAGTTTACTGTAGGTTAATACTACAAGTTCTCTGTAAGTTAATACTACAAGTTCTCTGTAAGTAAATACTACAAGTTCTTTGTAAGTTAATACTACAAGTTTACTGTAAGTTAATACCACAAGTTTTCTGTAAGTTAATACTACAAGTTCTCTGTAAGTTAATACTACAAGTTCTCTGTAAGTAAATACTACAAGTTCTTTGTAAGTTAATACTACAAGTTCTCTGTAAGTTAATACTACAAGTTTACTGTAAGTTAATACTACAAGTTAACTGTAAGTTAATACTACAAGTTAATGTAAGTTAATACTATGAGTTTACTGTAAGTTAATACTACAAGTTCACAGTAAGTTAATCCTACAAGTTCTCTGTAAGTTAATACTACAAGTTTACTGTAAGTTAATACTACAAGTTTACTGTAAGTTAATACTACAAGTTCACTGTAAGTTAATACTACGAGTTTACTGTAAGTTATTACTACAAGTTCACAGTAAGTTAATCCTACAAGTTCTCTGTAAGTTAATACTACAAGTTTACTGTAAGTTAATCCTACAAGTTTACTGTAAGTTAATACTACAAGTTTACTGTAAGTTAATACTACGAGTTTACTGTAAGTTATTACTTCAAGTTTTCTGTAAGTTAATACTACAAGTTCTTTGTAAGTTAATACTACAAGTTTTCTGTAAGTTAATACTACAAGTTTACTGTAAGTTAATACTACAAGTTTACTGTAAGTTAATACTACAAGTTCACTGTAAGTTAATACTACGAGTTTACTGTAAGTTATTACTACAAGTTCACAGTAAGTTAATCCTACAAGTTCTCTGTAAGTTAATACTACAAGTTTACTGTAAGTTAATCCTACAAGTTTACTGTAAGTTAATACTACAAGTTTACTGTAAGTTAATACTACAAGTTCACTGTAAGTTAATACTACAAGTTTACTGTAAGTTAATACTACAAGTTTACTGTAAGTTAATACTACAAGTTCACTGTAAGTTAATACTACAAGTTTACTGTAAGTTAATGTTTGTGGGACTTGCCAAAATACTTCGATATAAACGAACTTCGATATAGGAATTTCGATATCCGTGTTTACATTTTAGAGCTAAAGTCAGTGTGTCGTAATAATAACGTAACCGTGTTATTTAGTGTACGGGATTGTAACGGGTTATAAGAATACGGCATTTATACCGGTACTTATACGGGTACTTTCGATATATTTATTTTGCTTTATTTCGAAACGCATACGATAGTTTTAAATGAGCGTATAGCAGCATTAATAATAATTTTTTTCATCAACGAAAAGTTTGTATCAGTTTTATAATCGTGAGAATGGACACTAACATGTTTATACAGCTGTCAATAATTAGATATCGATTTTTAATTGTAAGTGTTTGTTTGCGGAAAAGGTGCAACATTTCTTTTGTAAGTTGGCGACATAATTGGTTCGACATAGATGGTCACTTCATAGTTGAAAATATTTGGTTCGGACCGAAAATCTACTTCGATATATAAAAATATCGAGAACCACGAATTCGATATACGTGAGTTTTTTTTATATGTAATAAGAAGGAAAAAAATCGGGACTTTATCTTTACTTCGATATAAGCGGGATTTCGATATAAGCGATTTCGATATAATGAGTTTCGACTGTACTACAAGTTTTCTGTAAGTTAATACTACAAGTCTTCTGTAAGTTAATACTACAAGTTTTCTGTAAGTTAATACTGCAAGTTCTCTGTAAGTTAATACTACAAGTTTACTGTAAGTTAATACTACAAGTTTACTGTAAGTTAATACTACAAGTTTACTGTAAGTTAATACTACAAGTTCTCTGTAAGTTAATACTACAAGTTCTCTGTAAGTTAATACTACAAGTTCTCTGTAAGTTAATACTGCAAGTTCTTTATAAGTTAATACTACAAGTTTACTGTAAGTTAATACTACAAGTTTACTGTAAGTTAATACTACAAGTTTACTGTAAGTTAATACTACAAGTTCTCTGTAAGTTAATACTACAAGTTCTCTGTAAGTTAATACTACAAGTTCTCTGTAAGTTAATACTACAAGTCTTCTGTAAGTTAATACTGCAAGTTCTTTGTAAGTTAATACTACAAGTTTACTGTAAGTTAATACTACAAGTCTTCTGTAAGTTAATACTACAACTTCTCTGTAAGTTAATACTACAAGTCTTCTGTAAGTTAATATCACAAGTCTTATATCACAAATGTTTTATAAAAAAGCTGTTTTTGCAACATAGAAGAACAATGAAATGAAGACCAAGCCTATTTTGCCAAAAATAACAATTCTTCTTTGTAGCAAAGAACAAGTTTACTATGTAACAAAGAACAAGATTTCTATAGATGTAACATAGCACAAGTCTACTTTGTTATATAGATCTTTTTTCTTTGTAACATTGCGGAAGCATAAATTAACTTACATACTAGCAAATAATGACAGTCATATATGCAGTCATATATACAGACATATATACAGACATATATACAGACATATATACAGTCATATATACAGACATATATACAGACATATATACAGACATATATACAGTCATATATACAGACATATATACAGACATATATACAGTCATATATACAGACATATATACAGACATATATACAGACATATATACAGACATATATACAGACATATATACAGACATATATACAGACATATATACAGACATATATAAGCACAAGCTAATCTTCATGTAGTACAATAAAATGTTTGTATTAGGACCACCTCCCATATAAATCAACCTTAACATTGAGGATGTTCATTAATCTAAATATGGAGGACATTTTGAAAACTAGTCAGAAAACAAACAGCAATTAATACAAAATGATTGTAATATCAAGATTGTTGTTAAAGTTCTGTTCTGTTTGATTCTCCTAATTGAGATTTAAATGCATATAGAAAAGCTAATTTAAACAGGATGTGCTTTTTAAAACACAATGCCCCCTTCGGGTGACCTTAATTGACCTACTGACCTTAAAAAGCAAAGGTCCTGTAGAGAAACCATCATATGAAGTTTGATGATTGTATGTGGAAGTGTGCAAGGTTAAAGTTTGGAACAAACAATCAGACAGGCCAAAAACAATATGTCCCTAATCTATCGATATGGGGCATAAAATGTTAGATTGTTACTGCAATATTTATATATTACATGATTGCTTTATGCGTGCAATGAATGCTCGTGTGATGAGTTCATCATGAATTTACACTTTTTTATGTTATTATTTTACAATAAATTTAGTACATTTTGACATATCTGGAAAAAGAAGTTCAGCCTGTTTTTAACATTTTTCAGTTATATGTAGACAGACAATTAACCTAACAAGTTTCCTGGATTCTATACTAACAACACCCAACTTTTTCACACAAATGATCAGAAGTAAAGGACAAATGACCTTAAGACATATTTAACCAAATCATTATAGAGAACATGTCAATGATGTGCCACACCTAGGGTGTGATCTCACTACCCTTAGATCTGCAAGACCTTTATCAACCTTTACAGAGTCTGTCAAAACATACGGTGATGATAATGATGAAAACACAATATTAACAACAACAGCTATAACAACATCAATAATAGAATGTTGTTAATCAACACAGTCAGTGCTGAGTTAACAAGCAACCACCTGAGAATGAAGATCATCATACACACAGTTATCATCATACATACAATTATCATCATACATACAATTATCACCATTACACACAATTATCACCACACACACAACTAGAACTATCACTAAAGGTGATGAATACCCCCAGATGCGGCCTTGACACAGTCATTGTTACATTTTACAGAGGGAAATATAATGCATTTTCATTTTTTTGAAATCCTGTGAGTAGTTGCTGAGAAATTGTCCGCACAAAATTTGCCTATTGTATATACTGTATAAAAACAACAAAGGACTATAACTCACTGAAAATTAATCCAAACAGAAAATGCGTTATGCATGCACAACTAGGCTTACTACTGATCACTTCTGTGAAGTTTCATTGAAATCCTGTAAGTAATTGCTGATAAATTCTCCGGACAAATTGTGTCTACAGACGCACAGACCGACCGTCAAGCGTGATTCCAATATAGCCCCCATATATTTCCTATCTGGGGGTATAATTATCACCATACATACAATTATCATCACACACACAATTATCACCATGCATACAATCATCACCATACATACAATTATCACATTTTAGCACAAATATTATTAATCTAAATGACCTATGAACATTTAAATAAAGGTGAACTTGTGATTTAAGTTATATGGCTTCAAATCAGCACTTTGTGTTTTTTGTTGACAGACTTACAGACAGTACTGCAGCCTCCATCCAGTGTTAGTAAAGGAAGAAAGGACATTAGTGAAGCATAAAGCGTGTACCTCAATTAGCACTACCTGCCCAGTATCCCGGAAAACCTGCATGTATGATGTCACATCTACAAAATGATCATTATGATCTGAACTTTTCTTATGAAGTAGACCAGCCATGATTCCTCCAGCATCAGTGCTTGGATTTAACTTTCCTGAAAATATCAATATGGTTCATCCAGACATATTTGTATAAAGATCTATTTATAAACTAGCCCTCATCTGTAGATAGGTGGGATAATACTAAATCATTAACATGCTCCAGGAAATTTCCTCAGGTAACTGATGAAAGTTGTATGATTATTTGAAATGAACTCAATTTTAAAAAAAAGCTCTCATTCACCAATAAATCAGGCCCCAGCTTAGAATAAAGCTCTGTCCAGGTCCTGGTCTATTCCCTATACATATCCCAACCTTCTTCTAGTATGTTATACATACAGAAAACTTCAATAAGTGACATTAACATTAAGACTACCTTATCTATAATGTCATTTTATCTTAGATATGAATATTTCCTCTTTATTTTATATTAATAATAAAACTACAGTACAACCTCTCAAGATCAAGCGGCCCTCTCTTGAGCAACAACCTCCCTTCAACAACAGAATGATTTTTTCCGCAGCATGATTTAACTGCTAATTCAATTTCTCTAGAGCAACAACCTCTCATGATCAAGCGGCCCTCTCTAGAGCAACAACCTCTCAATTAAAACAAAATTTTGCTTCTCCCATAGGTTGTTGCTTTGGAGAGGTTGCATTTTACGTTAACATTAGGGCTGTGGATCGTAGGGTAAGTGGCATTCCGATCCAAACCAACACTTTGACACTTACGATCCATAAATATAATCACTAATCTTTTGTTATCAAGTAACCCATCTTAAACTTCAACATTGCTGTCATGAATACAGCTAAATTTTCTTTTCTTTTAGGAATAACAAAGTAAATCAATATCTATCATTCTATGGCATGAATTTATACATACTCCCTTCCATTTAATGGATTTACCAGCATCATTTTCTGGTTTAAGCCTGTGACCCATTATTTAAAGATCCAATTGGACCTCTTGGTCCATGATGAGACAATATATATTCAGAGAAAATGAAATTTTAAGAACACTTAATGTTAAAAAAATCAAGATCGCGAACCACGAATCTCAGTAATGACGATTATTCGTACTCGATTTTTCAATTTGATTTGTGATTACCCGAGTATTCGGATACTTGCCACAGCCCTAGCTAACATTTTGACTTATTGGTCCCAAAGTTTTGCGTAATAAGAGAGAGTATAGTACCTTGTTTATCACTATTAGCATGACCAACAATTCCATGTACACTGATATCTACCCCAGCTGGCACCAGCTCCTCACCTGGTCTCTTAGCATCACGAAACACATGCTGATATAGTAACGAATCTTTACTTCCACTTAACATTACATGGGGATCTTTGTTCTTGAATGTAATACCTGCAAGTTGTATAAACTTCAATCAGACCTTGAGATTTTATTTCTAAACATTGTAACCAGTCTGGAAACTCTAACCTTTGATTGGTTCAGCTTGAAAAAGTTGTACAATTGACCAATGGCAATGCAACAATCTCAGACTGGTATTCATCTAAGGAAAGACAGATTTTTAAGACTAAAGATAAGAAAGCAATAGTTCACTACCATTTTTGATTTTGAGAATTTCATGTATAAAAAATTGTGTCCATTTTTCTTTGGATCTGTCAAACTGCTTGAAAAAAACAGGAAAAATATCTGTTGTATAACAAACTTGCACAAATCCTTAAACCCTTTTTTAGATTGACAAACAAATCTAAGGTCGCTGACTTCAAATCACTGTAACCTCTCACTGATAGAGGGTCGTGGGTTTGAGCCCAGTTACTGACCATGTCTCCTTATGTGATAAAGTAGGCAGTTGCTTATGGAGGATGGGAGTCTAGTACTGGTTCTTTCCAGAATGATGGTTAGGTGAACTGTCCGCATTATATGACTCTGACTGTTGAAAAGGGGTGTAAAATTTGATAAAACAATAAAACAAACAAATCCTTACTTGTTGTGACATCCTTATGGTTATCAAATGTAGCAAAAGGTACATAAGGTCTTCTAACGTCCCAGATATTGATACTACAGTCAACTAACAACGAACATGAAGCTATGTGATGTCTTCTCTGAGGCCGCCATTTGATCCTAGCTACTGATGCTATACTATAGATTGTATGTAAACATTTCTGTTTATTGAGATCCCAAACCTGTATGTAAATACATCATTTTTAGTGCATATTTTGCCAACGACCTGTGAATGATCAAAGTCCATTTTGTAGGGTGAGTGGCATTTTGAAACATTTCAGTGGTTTCCATGATAAATAAATAACAATTATTTGTCTATTTTAACTCAGATTAAGTGCATAGCCCTATTTTAAGGAGTGGAAAAATCCTTGAACTTTTGTCACACCTCACTGATCAATTTCTAACTATACTAAGTGTTAATTGAGATACAAACCTGTACATAAAAAACAACATTTTCTGTGTCCTAAGTATGAAGTAAGATGAGTACTTTGACACTGATGTATAGAAATTTTAGGATACAACTTAGATAAATCTTTACCAAGTTGACCATAATGTATGTACAGTCGAAACTCATTATATCGAAATCACTTATATTGAAATCCCGCTTATATCGAAGTAAAAAAAGTCCCGATTTTTTTCCTTCTTATTACATATTAAAAAAACACACGTATATCTAATTCGCGGTTCTCGATATTTTTATATATCGAAGTAGATTTTCGGTCCGAACTAAATATTTTCAACTATTAAGTGAGCATCTATGTCGAACCAATTATGTCGCCAACTTACAAAAGAAATGTTCGCACCTTTTCCGCTAACAAAGTCTTGCAATTTAAAATCGATATTTAATTATTGACAGCTGTATAAACATGTTAGTGTCCATTCTCACGATTATAAAACTGATACAAACTTTTCGTTGAGGAAACAAATTATTATTAATGCTGCTATACGCTCATTTAAAACTATCTTATGCATATTTGAGATGTGTATTATAGCAAAATAAATATATCGAAAGTACCCGTATAAGTACCGGTATAAATGCCGTATTCTTATAACCCGTTACAATCCCGTACACTAAATAACACGATTACGTTATAATTACGACACACTGACTTTAGCTCTAAAATGTAAACACGGGTATCGAAATTCCTATATCAAAGTTCGTTTATATCGAAGTATTTTGGCAAGTCCCACGAACTTCGATATAATGAGTTTTGACTGTAGATTGTTTTTGTTTCATTAAAATGGAGTCTTTACAAACACAAAAAAGTCAGTAGAAGTATTCACACTTTGTGATTTAATCCATCAAATGATGACACAATCACATAAAATGATGACACAATCACATAAAATGATGACACAGTCACATAAAATGATGACACAATCACATAAAATGACATGACTTTGGATGTAAAAATATGCATCATAATTATACACAACTGATTACGGTAGTGACATTCCATCTCTATTCTCTACAGACTACCGGTTATCAGTTTAATTCATACAATATGGAGGAACGACATGAACAAAGTAATTATAGCACTGCTATGTTGAGGTAATACCTTGATAGTTTTATCTCTACCAGCCGTAGCAAACAACGATTTATCTTCAGGATGCCAGTTAACAGAGAACACAGGACCACTGTGGGCTGGAAACTGTCTTTCACATCTATCGTTTTTACGCATATCCCATATCTAAAAATACATAAACATGTGATGTAATAGGACTGCTTTTCAAATTTAAAGTTAATATCAGGTTTTAGGTCATAATTGGTAGATTAATGTGTACATTTTAAGAAATTGATTGATTTGTGGGTTAGTACATTAAAGATTTTGCACTGACTAGATGACACAGTGATCACAGTAGCTCGACTTTTTCTTTGAAATCAGACAAGCTAAAAATAACCATCAACTGATAATAATTCAAAGGCATAAAAAATACTTATGTTCAAGCAATTTTGACCCTTTCGTACTAATTCTCAAGAGTCCTAAACTGTATTATACTAACTAGAAGAGTCAAGATGTTATTTTAGGGGTCAATGAGAGCCTTAACTAAGTTCACCTATCTTATTAACTCTTTGTGTTTAAAACAGACAGGTTCAAGCTAAAGAAAAATTGTACCATTAGATTGCCATTCTCATCTGCTGCAGCAAAATTGAAGTAACTTAGGTTGCTTGGACCAAACTGCACATCACGGATACTAATGTTGCCCATCGAGAACGACATACAAACTTCCTTCTTCCGTAAGTCCTACAAGAAATATCAATGAATATGAAATAATGATTTATGACAAAAATATGGTCTAACCTATGTTAATGGCCACAAATGAATAAAGTTTAACATGTAAATATAGCCACTCCAGAGCACAAATTAATTGTTGTTCGAGACCACCAAAACGTTGAAAAAAGGTCTATTACATATAAAGATTTTTTCCTCTAAAATTGGTACACTTGCAAGTTTTACATCTGTTTTTGACAATATTTCAGTTATATACTGGATGGAAGTTTACCCGAGTTCCTGTATACTGTACAGTACTAACCCTGACCTCAACAAGTAACTAACAACTTCTCCACTTGAATCTGTGGAACTAGAAACGACCGATGAATGTCCTTAGACAGATGTCTTCAACTAAATTGTCACCGTGACAGAAACATGACATGATCTTTGGTATGTATCTAATAAAAGTCACATATAGACTCATTATTTATAGACCCAATCATTTGGGGACCTATGAGCTCAAGGAGTTACCATAATTTGTCAGATATAATAATCACTAGCGGCTCTCTACTGTAAGTTTGATTCCCAACCTGGAGCAGACATATCTAACAAGTGAGACAGCTGTCAAACTAGGTTAGAGAAGGCCGATGGTTCTAATCGTGTGTATGTCAGGAGTCTTTCTCCAATGTTAAAGTTAAAAAAGTCACTAAAAAGGACTCGATCTTTAAGAAACACTCGTAACACTAGGACGCATAAAAATTACATAAATAAACAAGGATAATCATACAAATAATTTCATGGATCCATCTTGGGACGCACTGAGCAAGTATCGATGTTCTGTCTCATGAAATGACACACGGTTAATAGTTCTCTTGTGTTCTTGAAAGACATGCTCTGTAAAAAACATTCCATATAGTATAAAATCATTTTCAAATTGCTGCTTCATTAAAATGGTAGTTAAAGTACATAATTACATATATAAATCACTTTGCATGTCAGTATACTGAATTATTAACCATTATCTATCAAATTTGAACAAAAGATTACATAGTTCAGTCATTGTCATCAGCACTTTTCAGAAACAACAGCATTGTAATTGAAATTCTAAAGTAGGGATACAAATGTCCTGTTCTCCAGTATCTTATCTCCCTCTCTCAGGGGCGGCCCTGAAATGACTGTTGAATGGGCCGTTAAACAACAGATAAACATGAAGTAGGAAGACATGCCCCAATCATAGCTTAGAGCAGAATGACCAGCTTTACCTTGTTTACATCTTGTTGGTTTGTTTAAATCCCAGATCACAACAGCACCATTAGTCGCCCCTGTGGCTATTATATTATCTGAAATAAGTTCAAATACAATGTTGTCAGTAAAGTAAATTATACGTCCAGCGGCATAGCTTCGTGTTTACAAACACTGAATGGTATATACTAATGTAAGCTTACAAAAAGAAAAACTTGGAAAGACGGGTATTGGACCTATCTCATACATAAAATAAACCTGAGATTTCATTCTATTTCTATGATAATATCTAACCAAATTTCATTTCCAAGTTCCTAAGAACATTGTTGACTACACATTAAATTTTTAAAAGTTTCTGAAAGTCTATAAACTGACGATTTTCTTTCTCCTATAAAATTTATACATTCGTACTTAAGTGCTGTTTGACTTATAGATAGATAGATATTATAATTATTGATATACTTCCATTGGTTGGAATCTCAACCAGTATATATATTATATACATGTATTATGACGTGATTGTCATGCTGGGAAACTAAAGACATTTTGGTTAGTTTGGTGCCATTATAAAACCATCAGAAGAGTGACGCAAGCAGTGCCAACACTCATCTGTTCACCTCCTCACTGAGATCTACCAACCTATGAAGTTTCATGATACTATCTCTTATAGTTTCTGAGTTATGAGCTAAGTTTGCATGAGGCATACACTGCAGTGATCACAACAGCATGACTATTTCTACGGAAACAGCCAAACTTATAATAACAAGAGGGCCACAATGGCCCTTTATCATTCATCTGAGAACAAAGGCCAATAATTAATGACCAGGTAATATAGTTTCCATCTCGTAAAACTCATTTTTACGTAGATTTTGAGATCAAAACCAACAATGAAGGTATAATACTGTTAAACAAGCTAAAACGTAGCAAATTTTCTAATCCAAGGGCCCATTACTCTTGAAGTTGTGGTCCGATTCCACCCATAACTGAACTTGTCCAAAACCACAATGTCATACACATTCATTTTAAATATGATTAGGATCGGTGAATAAATGATGGTGCTAGAGTGTAAACAAGCTAAAATATAGCAAATTTTCTAAGTCAAGGGCCCATAACTCTTGAAGTTCTGGTCCGATTCCACCCATAATCGAAACTTTTCCAATATCTTTTGGTTATATACATATTTACTGAAAATATGATTAGGATCGGTGAATAAATGAAGGTGCTTAGCTAGAGGGTAAACAAACTCAAATATAGCAAATTTTCTAAGTCAAGGGCCCATAACTCTTGAAGTTCTGGTCCAATTCCACCCATAATCATACTTATCCAAGATCTTTTGATTATACTCATTTACTGAAAATATGATTAGGATTGGTGAATAAATGAAGGCGCTAGAGTGTAAAAAAGCTAAAATATAGCAAATTTTCTAAGTCAAGGGCCCATAACTCTTGAAGTTCTATTCCGATTTTGCCCTATTCGAAACTTGTCCAAGATCTTTTGGTTATATACATTTACTGAAAATATGATTAGGATTGGTGAATAAATGAAGCGCTAGAGTGTAAACAAGCTAAATATAGCAAATTTTGTAATTCAAGGGCCCATAACTCTAGAAGTTATTGTCCAATTTTGCCCATAATCGAACTTAGCCGAGACATTGTGGCCATATACATTGTGAGCAAGTTTAATCACGATTCGTTAAGAGCTGCGGATGCTAGAGTGTAAACAAACTAATTGTGGACGGACGATGGACGTCGGACATTCAATGATCCTAAAAGCTCACCTGATGAATTAGGTGAGCTAAAAAGGACATTAGTTCAGCAGCTTTAACTGTGATAAAAAAGTACCATCAGTTTGGTTCCAGGCCATGTCTGCAGCACAGTAGTTCAAGTTAACATGTTTTCCTACACGCAAATTTTGTTTCTCTTCAAAACATTCATCATCCACATTGAAAATCTTGAACACTGTAAAGTAAGAGAATATTTATTTTCCATGAGGAAACAGTTTGGGAATAATGTATCAAATGTAAGAAGAAAAGTAAGCTTAATCACTCCTATCAGGGCTGTCTATAGAGTCATATTAAAATTCCTGAAAGTCATATGTGGCCGACCATTTTTGCCAATAAAGAGGCCTTCAACCCCATTGTTTCGATATTTAACTCAGTTTGTATTAAAGAAAATCCTTCAGAGCAGATTAATTGACCATAACTTTGCCATTTCTTGTGATATTATCATCTTATCTTGCTCAGAAATCATAAGCTCTTTCATGAAAAATGCAGAATTCCGGAATATTGTCACCCTGTCAAGTGTTAACAAGAGGGCCAAGATGGCCCTATATCGCTCACATGACAATCACTGTTCACTCATTAAAACATTGTTTTGAACCGGTGACCTATTTTTTGACCCCAGACGACCTATGTTTGAATTTGTCTCACATATCATTAAGACAAACAGTCTGACTAGGTATGGTGAAGATACGATCAAAATTTGACGTCAACAGTGTTAATAAGGTTTTCCTAAGATTTGACCTTGTGACCTGGTTTTTGACCCTAGGTGACCCATATTTGAACTTGTCCTTAATATCATTAAGACAAACAATCTGACAAGGTTTGGCCAAGATCCAATCAAAACCATGACATTTAGAGCTTTTACAAGATTTTTACCTAAGATTTGACCTTGTGACCCAGTTTTTGAACCCGGCTGACCCATGTTCATCCTTGACCCACATATCATTGAGGCAAAGATTTTGACATGGTTTGGTGAAGATCCAATTAAAACTGTGACATCTACAGTGTTAACAAAGTTTTCCTAAGATTTGACCTGGTGACCTAGTTATTGACCCCAGATGACCCATATTTATACTTGACCGTTATATCATTAAAACAAACGATTTGACAAAGTTTGGTGAAGATCCAATAATAACTGTGAAATCTACAGTGTTAACATGGTTTTTCATAAGATTTGACCTAGCGACCTAGTTTTTGACCCAAGATGACCCATGTTCGAACTCGTCCAAGATATTATGAAGACAAACATTCTGACAAGGTTTCATGATCATCCAATCAAAACAGTGACTTCTAGAGTGTTCACAAGGTTTTCCAGCTATTTGCCCTAGTGACCTAATTTTACTACAGAAATTACCCATTTTCAAACTTGACCTACATATTATTAAAATAAACATTCTGACAAAGTTTCATGAAGATACAGTCAAAACAGTGATTTCTAAAGTGTTCACAAGGTTTTCCCTTATTTGGCCCTGGTGACCTAGTTTTTGACCC
Organism: Lutraria lutraria; assembly: GCA_964023205.1. Taxonomy (NCBI): domain Eukaryota; kingdom Metazoa; phylum Mollusca; class Bivalvia; order Venerida; family Mactridae; genus Lutraria; species Lutraria lutraria. The sequence goes on along the minus strand of OZ026848.1, from coordinate 33,223,216 downwards.
CAAATGGCCCAATATCGAACTCGTTCGAGATTTTGTTGATATTAACGTTCTGACCCAGTTTTGCTAAAATTGAGCCCAAAATGTGGCCCCTAGTGTGGTCACAACATAAAGTTTGACGACGCACGACGCCGGACGCCGGACGGAGAGTGATCCTAATAGCTCACTTTGTCACTTTGTGACATGTGAGCTAAACAAACCAATACTGATCAGTTCCCTAGCAAGTAACTTCCAAAATTAGTGTCAAGAATGATTCAGAGAGAGAGGACAGCCTTCAGCAATATTAAGTCATCATGTAACATACTGACCCTGGCAAGCCACAAAATGAATGCATTAAATTCCTCGTGAAACAGGGCCTTTTTCCAAAAATTGGGTAGGGGCCTAAGCTCTTTTGAGAAATTCAAGCACAATATTAGGCCAAATTTTGAGAACGTTAGACAAATGAATTAGAATAGCATTGTATTTTTGGGAATTTCTTGCCTCAAATTGGGAAAAAAACAGCCTTTTTGCAATTGGGAAGTCACCGAATTTCGGCCTCTGTTATAGAAAGGAAAAAAGCCCTGAATCATTAACTGAACTGATAAATCACTGTGACCTTTCACTGATGAAGGGATGTGGGTTCGAGCCCCACTACTGACCACATCTCTTTATGTGAGAAAGTAGGCAGTAGCTTACAGAGGATGGTAGTCTAGTACTGGTTCTTCCCAGGAGCTATGGTTAGGTGAACTGTTCACCTCATATGACTCTGATTGTTGAAAAGGGGCGTAAAACTCAAATAAGCTTGAGCTAATTTAGTTTCAATGAATAGAAGTATATGTCTAAAAACGAGATAATGTGTACCGTACATGAACCTACAAAATAAGAAAATCCTAATAAAACTAAAACATTCACTAAACATGAAGGAATATGTAAACACCTGTTCTGCCACCAACGACCACCTGGGATCCATCTTTGTTTTGTGCTATGGTGCTCACTACCCCACCACAATCTATGCACATTGTCTTAGGGTTACTGGACGTAACTGGAAAGTAGATTAAGAAATTAAGGAACCAAGTAAGTACAATCCAGTAATATTTATTATACCTGATTAAGTTTTAATAAAGACGAATTGCTTCAGAGTGGTCTGTAATCAACATTCAAATGTAATATACATAAAAAATATTAAATCTTTCTCATGAACAGTGATGAGGATAATTTACAGGAAAGTAGCTAGAAGCATTTTGGTATTCACTCCCTAAACACTACGACTGGACAAAGTCAAAATATAAAAAGGAGAAGACTAAACATTCATTAAGACCCACTTCTGTATTATTTTGAGATAAAATCAGACAAACTTCATTAGCACAGAGATCAAGTAAAAATTACCAATAAATGAAAAATCATTAAATTGTGTATTTAAAAAAATAGTTTTTGTTTCTAACAAAAAAGCTAGACTAATGCTTACCTCTGTCATGTACTATCTTTGTCATAGTCTGCATGGTTGAAATTGCCAGGAATTATTCTAATAACATCAAGCAGATATACACAGATACAAGGCAGGCAAATATTCAATGTTTCTGAAAAGTGAACAACAATCAAAATATGAGTTTTCTCTTACACAAATATTTTACAGGCCATAATTTTGTTTTTAAATTAATTAAATTAATTTTAATTGTAGCGTCTGTGTTGTCCCTTGTTATCCAAAAACATAATCATTGATCTCTACTGGGTAAAATGTGTGAAGCTGGTGGATCTAGTAAATTAAATATTCTCTCTTGCATTTCTGGAGTGTGTTCTTGTGTGAATCTGGGGTCAGATTTCAACTTGACATCTGACATGTTCAACCTGATGATTAGTGGTGTTGAAAAGTTTGGCCACAGCGTCTTTGCTGAGAGGAATGTCTCTGAGATGTTGGAAATTGGGAAGCGGCTAGGGCTACTGCGAGTTCCGGAGTATCCAAGCTTGTTCTCGGGTGATCAAATTAAAAAATCGAGTATTTTCTTATTACTAAGTAAAAACTAATCTTGATGCATACTTATCCTCAAAATGACGTTTTAACTCTGTTCCTGCTGATGACAGATATGCTGACAATGGTAATTTATGCATGAGTGTATATAAAGGATATTTTTAGATGCACAATTGTTTGGATAACACCGGTAAACGGGGTACTGAATCACTGATTGTGTGTATCCGGATGGTGTCAAATCGGTAACTACTCAAGTAAATAAAGGGGTTTACCTTGGCATCGCGTTAGGATATTTTTCTGGCTGATAAGGAGGATCTACATGAGGCAACCCATTCTTAATAATTTTGGGAAGCGGCAAACTATGGTCTATACACTTGACGAAAGTAAGTTATCACCAAATTTGTCATTAGAAAATAAACAGAAATTCTCTTAAATCTTGCTGTTGTTTTCATCCGTTTCCGCTCTATTATTAACCGGAAGTCAATGAGCATACTATCTGCCGGTCTCGTCCGTTCGCTTTACCGTCCAGTTACTGGAAAAGTAGGGACGTTAGATATAAGATTACGTCATCATAATAAGTATATATGTACTTTATTCAACAGTTATAGCAATCACAGTTATACATCAATTGATAAATATCACAAATGATGTTATTCATATTGTATAATACAAATGATCATACTAAATCAGTTAAAGCAGCGTGTACTATTTTGGGCGCTTTTGTAGAAAATATCACAGGAACCTGTTATTCAATAAAAAATGATAATTATGCCCCTTGAAAATTTTTACTACGTATAGAAAAGAAACAACTCTATACGAAGGTTATTTTTTTAAGGGGCATACTTATTCTTTTTATTGAATGACATGTTTCTGTGAAAATATCCAGTTTCAGTTAAGGTTTTAGGTTTCATCAAGGACTTATATACATACACGGATTCGCAACTTCCGTATTAACAGTTAAAAGTAATCAAATCCCGCGATAATAAGACGGGAATCAACGGGAATACAAGCTATTGTTTACAAAAGCGAAAATACGAAAAAAATCCGTGATATCCGAATGATAATAACAGTGAAAATATCCGTGGTATTCCGAATGTTTAATCTCGGAGACGAAAGGATTATAATAGATGTCCGCCATCTTGGAATTTAAAATGTTCGACTGATGCCTTTTTCAATGCTTATACTTAGACTTCGTGGATTATAAATGTATCTCGATCAATATCTTTAAGGAATTTGTTGCATCCTTTACCAATTTCCCGTGCCCAATTGCCAGAGTTTTATTAGTATAATCAAATTCGTAAACACCCAAATACAGCTGTCGGACATTGCCGAGTATATATAGCAATGCATTGTGGGATCGCCGAACGATATCGTTTTATCTATTTTTAGCAGTTGCGAATCCCTGTATGTATATAAGTCCTTTGTTTCATGAACAGAACACGCGCATATATAAAGAAAAATAATAAAAAAAGAATGAACTTATTACCTATTTTGTTTTTCCTTGTTTAGAATGATATATTGCATTGCGGTGGAAAATCATTGTCACATCATAAGCCATGTTAATCAATCCAAGTCCTGTAACTGCAAGTTGACACTCGATTATAACATTTTAACATTTAAAATGTGTAAAAATGAAGCTAGGAAAACTACAGTACATGAACTAGAAATGTGTATGACTTGTATTCAGGATGTCATATTTTGACATTTTAATGAGATCTTTCATCTTCAGAATAGGCTGGGAGTATGATTGAATTGCTCTAGACTAATAAAAAGATAACAAAAAAATTAGATCAAAAAGTTGTACATTGATAATTATAACGTAGAAAGATGTACAAACAATATGCATTTTAATTCATTGATCTCGGATTTCATTATCACGAATAACATAAAAAATAAAAACAAAAAATGAAAAACAGAAATCACAGTTTTTCTTCATTTTATCACACAGATTACTTGTTAGTGCCAAGGACTTATATACATACATGGATTCGCAACTGCTAAAAATAGCTCAAACGTTATCGTTCGACGATCCCACAATGCATTGCTATATACTCGGCAATGTCCGACAGCTGTAATTGGGTGTTTACTAATTTTATTATACTTAAATAACTCTGGCAATTGGGCACGGGAAATTGGTAAAGGATGCAACAAATTCCTTAAAGATATTGATCGAGATACATTTATAATCCACAAAGTCTAAGTATAAGCATTGAAAAAGGCATCAGTCGAACATTTTAAATTCCAATATGGCGGACATCTATTATAATCCTTTCGTCTCCGAGATTAAACATTCGGAATACCACGGATGTTTTCGCTAGTATTATCATTCGGATTATCACGGATATTCCCGTTTTCGCTTTTGTAAACAATAGCTTGTATTCGCGTTGATTCACGTCTTATTATCGCGGGATTTGATTACTTTAAACTGTTAATACGGAAGTTGCGAATCCATGTATGTATATAAGTCCTTGATAGTTTCAAATGGGACTGACTATATATATATATATATGGTCGGCCATTTTCCCGCGCTTAACTGCATGTAATTTCGGACGCATCTGAACCCAACAAACCGCCTCTGGGGGTAGTTTGGAAGGTTTGACAATCCGGTTCGAGATTTTTAGGGCACTTTTGTTTGCAACAAACCAGGTTTGGTTTCAACTGGTTTGTCACACTGTCCGTTTGTTTAGTAAAACTGATTTGAAACGAAAAAAGAGAAGAACACGTACCGTGTACGTTGTTCTCATAATTGCACGACTTGCAGTATTTTGTACACGCTGGTCAAAGCTTGTTAATATATGAAAACTTCGTTAACACATTACGTAATGCGCATTGCTGTGCCTAGATGTAATTGTACTTGTATGCAGGTCGCTCACATTGAAAGTCTGTGATGTATGAGATGGGGATCAAATCAACCAAAAAAATATGAAAGTACAAGTTCTGCAGCCTATCTTGAAACATAATATGTGTATAATAGTCCCAGGAACTATCAAGTCAAGTAACAGTTATATTAAACATGTCTACTTACAACTATTTTTTTGTGAAAATACAAAACCAAACATATTAAAGCATTATCTCTATACCAATACAGTAATTTTTCATACATATCTATTCTCAAAATTACTGCATACTGTGATCAAGAATCTTTTTCTGGAGAGGCAAAAATCTTAAGAACAATTGTAATTAAATATTAGACAAGTTCCAGTTCTGCATGACGTAAAAAGTCAGTAAAATAACATACAATATAGACTATATTCTGCTAAAAGAATTATTTAACCTTTAAGATTAGCTAAGCAATTATAAAAAGTCCGGAATGCACCAAGTTATGGAAAAACAGTATATTCATAGGATCGTACAATCAATTACCCTTTTCTTTCTTGTTTTAGCGCTCCCACAGGACGGGGTCATTACTTTGCGTTCGATTAACACGACCGGTTGGTCGGGAGTCCGGTTTTGTAATCAACTTTATTGTATGCCGTGTTACTCTTCAGTCGAACAGTACACTTCCGGTTACAGCTACCTAGGTCAAATTGTTTTTATTTTTACGTCGTTTAAAAATGGATTTTATCCCATTCAATAGCTCCAGTTCTAATAGAAACAAAACATCGACACCACAAAGTTGTAAATCTTCATCACAGACACTCACACCGCCTTCTGGGTTAAAGAAAAAATCGTTTTCGAGTCCAGCAATGCCAGCGTTTGGGAGTCCAGCCGTGAATTTTGGAGCACCCGCCATACAAAATACAAGTTTTACTTACGTTGATTCTCAAAATAGAACTCCGAGTCCAGGGCAATTCAATAAACAATATTCTCCTCGTAGTTGGGGTAATCATAGCCCACGAGGCTTCAATAACTCGAATTATAACTATAGATATCAGCACCACTCACCTTATTCTCAGAAGGAAAGTTATAATCAGTATGGGGATAATTCCAGACTGCCAAATGAAGCCAGTAATTTTAAAGCACCACATCATTTCTCTAATAGAGGTAGAGGCAATGGTAGAAAGTCTTTCAGCCAACAATTTGGCCAGGTGATTATAATTAATATTTTTTGTTGTGATGCAGTCACAAATCATTTCAATTCTTTAAATTTTAATATGGAAAATTCGGATGAAACCTGACCGAGCTTACCGCAATTTCTCAAAATTAAAGTATTTGACTTAATTACGATTATATGTGATGGACTCGTCTTGGACGGTTTAAAAGTTAAAAAATGAATGAATTTGGGGCTTTATTGTGGCTGTGAGATTGTGACATAGTTAACAAGATCTTTGGTTACACTGCATATCAGCTCATTGTAGAAATAAAAGCTTGCTCTCAGAATTACCTTTTAGTTTTGTCTTGCATTAAACAGAAATAGTTGTCATTACCTATTAGTTAATATAAAAATTCATGCGTTCTAAAATCGACTGCATGTGGGAACTTGACAATTGAGTGCTATAAATTATACTTCCTACTAAAATGTACTTGTGTTTAGGCTATTATATAAATTTGCATAAATTTCTGTATTCACTATAATTTTGTGTACACAATATTTGATAAATTCACCTGGAGTAGATTTTTGCATTTTACAGTTCTTACTCCATTAAATTGTCCACAAAAGTCATTTATTTCCATTTTTACTTTTATTCAGATTTGTTTAATATTGTTGAAATACAACTTTTTCTTACTTCGCAGACACCCCGTTATGGTTCTAATTATAACACAGGAGGAGGTTTAAACGTAGAAGATTTCTATCATCCTGGTATGACTGAGGACCCTTGGTGCAGATTAAGTCCAGTTTTAATAAAGACCTGATTAGAAGAGTTGATGTCTATCACAACTTAATTGAATGAAACAGCTCTTAGTCACTTAAATTTACCACCGTAATTATACTACCGGTAGATTCATAGCATTGAAACACTGATATAGATTGGATTTCAGCCGATTTAACCTACAGTAAAGTATGTGGATCGGAATAATGAATCTGAATGCTTGTAAATCAATGATTTCAGGCAAGTTGTACTGAGCAATAAGTAAAAAATATTCACATTTAGTGACTAAACTTTTTCGTAGGCAGCGCTAGAAATATCCCGATATGTGAAAAGAATTCAGGGAAATCATTAAGTCATCTGTTACAAGATTCATCAAAGCTTGAAATTATTTGGATTAATTACTACTTGATAATTGAAGTGTCATGTCGAATATATCATCTTGGTTAGAGTTTGTTTTGATGACCTTAATTCCTGTGTTTTGTTAATCAGACTTCATCTTCTGCTCAGGAAAGTTTTTACCCTTTTTTAATCGTGCATGTCTAAACTGGTGATGAATTTTCATGTTCCATTTATTTATATGGGCAGCAATTTTATCATACATGAATTATTTTATTTAATTCAATTTCTGGTACATACAAGATGTATGTTCAAAGACATGCTTATATAAATATACAATGAATTTACATTTTATTTCAAACGAAATCTCAAATATGTATCATCATTTCCCAGGTTATTATAATTTGTGATCTACACCGCTGAATAACATTGATTGGTACATGATATCATTGAAAATACAATTCTGGTCATTATCATTGTATTGTGACGTCTTTGCCATTATCTGTAAAACATTACTGTATCTACGATAATTTTCATATTTGGCACAAAATAACAATTACTTGTTTTATTTTTTAATTTGTTAATGTGCAGTTGTAAATACAATATTTTATAAGTAATAAACTTGAATAACCCTAATTCTGTTATTATCCGACTACTTTCTTCTGCAAAAATATGTTTGTTTGTAATCACTAGTTGTCAGGGGCAGACATATCATTATACCTTCATTATGGTTTTGGTAGTTTTTAGAATTTGAGATGACAATAGCAAAAGACTAACAGTAACATTTGGAATCATAATGTTTCAATGCTGATGTCTCAATATTCAGACAGGAGTTCTGAACCAAGAACATAAGACAGTTTTCTGTTGGGTTTATAAGATTCTGTACCACTCGAAGTCTCCATGATGGTGTAATACCCATCTTGTTTTAAATGTTGCAGTACCCAGTAAAATATGCCATTATCTGGCTTGATGTTTCGATAATCTGATGTGAAAAGTGTGTGGATTAAATTGCATGATTGGATAAAGTTATGTGGCGTTGAGAAGGTAAAGTCTATGGTGGGATTATTCTCTTCGCATTTATTTCTTTAAGAACTGACTAACAAACTAATCTCCAACTATCTTCTCTAGCCATTCCCTCTTCCATGTAATTTTTACAACCTTTTTAGCTCAACTATTTGAAGAATATGGAGAGCTATTGCAGACATTTTTTGCGTTGGCATTGCATATGGTTTTAAGTGTTGCATGCAAGTTACTTTCATGCACAGGCTACCGGCATGTGATAACAGCAAATTAGTTTTACACCGGAGTGGGTATGAAATTCCGAAGGAATAAAGAAATTTACTCTGTAGCTAATGAAAAGAAACTTAGGTCACATCGATGCCTAGTGGTACTTTTTGTAAGTTGAAGGGCTTATTGCTCCAGTTCAGAGCATTGTATGGATATAAGAGTGGATGGTGGTTAAAGAGAAATAATTTCTGCGTCGAATAAGACCAGGCTTTTAAGAATCGGTTCAGAATTGTTACATCAGGACCTTGATGAACATGACCGGTGTGATTTCTGAGCCCAGGAGTTCTATACCTTTACTCTATAATATATATAAGGTGAAAAAAAATTTTTTTGGTGAAACTTTTTTTGCTGTTATCACATGCCGGTAGCCTGTGCTTTCATGCACATATCACAGTATTAAGCCAATAATAATTTCGTGGGATTGACTTAAAACTTCATGTAAGTGTCTAGGGGTATCAGACAGACAAGTTTGATAACTCTTGGTTGGAATTCGGCCATATTATGGCCCTTTTTGGACTTACAAATTTGCTTAAAGATTTGCATGCGGGTTGCTATCATGCACATTTTTTAGTAACCACTTATGGCATTGACATGAAACTTCATGGAAGTGTCCAAAGTTAGCAGACAGACAAGTATGATAACTCTATACATAAAATTATAAACACCACATCCTTCTACATTAGTGCAAAAATATGAAATTATATATCTTTCTGTCTGTTACACTGTTTTACAGACAGCTCTTAAATACTATTTAGATATTGTTTATAAATAGACAAAAGTTAATTTGCTGTCAATCAGGGCCATGATGGCCGTTTCTGGCTCACCTCAGTAAAGACTTAAATTTCTTTCCTATTATTGCAACTTCTTTCTCAACATTTAATTAGGTCAGAGCCTAACATTTTACAAGAAAACATCAAATCAGATATTTTTAGCAACTTTCATCAGGAGCAATGTCTCTTCAGTGTTATTAGGGTTTAACATTGATTTACCTTTTTAGTATTTTTTCAAGGGTATCATAGAGACAAACATTCTGACAAGGTTTGGTGAAGATCCGATCAAAACTGACCTCTAGTGTTTTCCTGGGATTTGATCTGATGATCTAATCTTTTACCCTAGATGGCCCATGTTTGAACTAGTCCAAGATATCATTGAGACAAACATTCAGACAAGGTTTAATGAAGATCCAATAAAAATGTGACCTCAGTGTTAAAGTTTTCATGGGATTTGATCCAATTCATGACCTTAGACGAACCTCGTTCAAACTTGTCCAAAACATCATTATACAAACATTCTGGAATTTGATGAAGATCCAATCCAAAGTGTGACCCCTAGAGTGTTAACAAACCTAATTGTGGACGCCAGACAACGATTGATACATGTACTAATAGCTCTCCGAGACGTGAGCTAATAAAATTATATTGATTATTGTATCACTATCATAGAAAACATATGCATTATTTTTTTGTATAATGTGTATTTGTAAAAAAATGTTCTCTGATATATGTTGTAGAAACTTGATTTGATCATACAAAGACAGGTTAACATTTGGTCTGACGAAAGTTCATTCGGTCTGGTAAAATTTATGTCTTTACAAGACCGAATGTCCTGTGCTTGAAACTTTTTGAAAGTTATTCAATTTCATGAAGACTGTTGTGTAAGTTTTGACTTTACATTTTATAGTTATAGGTAAATTATTTTCTGCTGATCAGAACCATCTACCTTTTAGATGAATTTTGACTTCTGTCTGACGGTAAATGCACTTAATTCTTTCAGACCACAATTAACATGGTTTATTATTAAAACATTACCCAAGTAATTCAGAGCCGCCCAAGAGAGACCACAGACACTTAGGGTTAGGAGCTTTTAAAACCTAAAATAATTGTATTTTTGTCAATCCAAACACATAAACTTATCATTAAAACCTAAAATAAGCTGTTTTGAAAAAACTAGTAATTTTGTTGACATTGAAAAATGTATTTTTTCAAAACGGCTTATTTTAGGTTTTAATGATAGATATGATAAGTTTATGTGTTTGGATTGACAAAAATACAATTATTTTAGGTTTTAAAAGCTCCTAACCCCAAGTGTCTGTGAGAGAGACGAGAGATAAGATACAGGAGAACTGGGCATTTGTATCCCTACTCTTACATGGCGCTCTTACATTAGCTTTTTCTGGTTCTTTATTGTGTCTGGTGTAAAAGCCCTGGTGTACGACTCACCTGTTTCCTACGATTTTCTTAACACAGTACTTAGCTAGGTAGTTCACTAGTTGGGATATGAAAGTATGAAAAACATCCAGAAATATTGAGGCAGGGCCGAGACTAGAACCCATGACCTTTTGTTTACATACTACAGCTGTTAAAACTTCTAACATGCTACAATTGTGTTTACATGCAAAGCTACGGTATGTTTACATGCTATAGCTGTATTTACATATAGTATGATTTTATTAACCTGTCAAAGCTGCATAATTATACGGTTGAAATGATTGCATTTATGTTTAGCTTCGGTGAGGTTCGATTACATTCGTAAGTTATACGATAATTTTCGTTTTACCATTATACCAACACATTGATTGGAACATTCCATAACGGTAAAAAAAAGAAAACTATCGACTGTGTCATGAAGCTAAAAATAATCGCATCCAGCAACAGTGCAATTATTCAGCTTTAACAGGTTAATAAAATCGTACTATACTATAGATACAAATTGAGCAGTGAGTCGTGACGAAAGGTCGATGATTGTTCATTCTTTAAAATAGGGGTTAGTAGTACAATGACCAAGTACATTACTAAATATGACCTTACATTATAATTTTGTAGACTACTTTTGTAAGTGGCCTACGTAGTTCTGAGGTCAGTGCACTGCGCTAGACACATCTAAGTGAATTGTGTTGGTTCGTATCCTTAATCTTGCCACTATTTCTTTTCAAATCATGCATTGCTCGTGATTTCGGTGCCTTTATGTTAAAAACGGTATATATTTGCGATCAAAATAAAATTCTATTCTCAAAGTATGCAGAAGATGTCATTTTACAACAAAGCAATTTGTTAGATTCTGACAGTGCATGGCTCCAGTACAAATACTGCTAATGGAGTAATTGAAATTGAATTTACAAGCAATGAAATGAAATGAAATGCATACGAAATTCAGTCCAAATATTGAAGTTAAAATTTGCAATAACCAAATGCCAAAAAGCCAATTAAAAATGGAAAGGAAAAAGCGTCCACATGGGTTTCGAACCCATAACATCTTTACTAACAGGCTGCTTAAGTAAAATATTTGGTGACTTTACCGATTGACCTACGCTCTTAATCTCAGCTAAATTGGAAAATAACTGATATTTATATTTTACGGAAACCACCGAAACGTTCCTAAATGCCACTCACGCTTCAGAATGGACTTACGTTAGCTGTTCTTTGATCATTCACAGGTCGTTGTCGGACCATACAACTGATTTTATCCTACGGCAGTGTTTTCATACTGCAGCTCTTGCTTTAGCCTTTTAACACATGAAGTAATGATCAGTGTGAATAACCCACATGACTTGTCGTGACAAACGAGTAGTGCGTGAAGCACTTGCACGAAGCCTGTAGAAGGAACCTGTAAGAATATACACATTTTCCCGCAAAGCATGTGCTTTATGTCGTGAAAATTGAAATCAGAATAAAGTACTTACAGCTACCTTTCTCCAGGCTTCGTGTACAAGTGCTTACAACACTCCCCATTTGTGACGTCAAGTCATATAGGTTAATTCACACTGAATAATAGCTATTTACTTACGAAGTAAAATTGTCTTAAGTTTTTAACCTAGTAGTATCATACAGTATTTTCATAAACTAGCAGTACAGCATTTTTTCAATAAGTGGCTTAATGTAGATAATCATGATTATGATTTCCTGTCGTGTAGTTGAGTTCATTCATCAGTAAGGCCCCTTTGGTAAGGCAGATGTCTTCAGTCAATAACAACTTTATCATTCTATAAACAACAAAAGAAGAAATATTGAAGCCAGACAATTTATTCTAGAATACATCCATTTTTGTATGACATATTTTTAATCAGGAAAAATGAAAAAAAAAACAATGTAGAATAACATTAAACACTACATTTTTTCTTCAAATTAAAAGCAAGTCTCATCATTTACCATAATTATTCATAGATTAGAAATATCATAGTAGGAACACTTTAGAAATGCTGAGACACAATGATTTATTGATTGGATATAAATAATTTACATGATTCGAGACCAACTGGTCACTGAAATCGAAACCTTAATCATTGTATCACTACGTACTAAAACAAACTTCAAACTCAACAAAACTCGATATTGTACAAGGAAACAAAAAGGGAATAGATTATGGGGTAGAGTTAATAACTGATGAAAGACAATAAATTCAGTACCTAAGATTTATACACAATCCATTTCTTACAATACACTGGACCATTTTCCAATGCAAGCAAATTCAATATATGTATTTTTGTCGAATTTTCAACATTTTTTATTACTTAAAAAAAGAAAACTGATTGACCTTGAGTGCTTAAAGCCTCAGGATTAAGTAGCAAGTATACATGTACTATAAATTAAGATCAATTTCAAGATTTTTATTATGATATTTCTGCCATGATGGTGATATATATTGCTTACAACTCTTTTAAGTGCAGAACAATTTTCACACTGGAGTATAATTTTATGAATATTGGCACCAATCAACAATAATACACACTACATATCCAAGCTCTAGGTGCTTCTAGCCAAGAAGATTTTTAAAGGATTCCCAAAATAAACCCATGTAACTTCTGCAGCAGGGCTAATGTTGACTCCAGGGGACAATTTGAACATCTTCAGTCAAGGACCAGGATACAATGCGATAAACCAAATATCTAAGCTCAGGACCCATAGATTTCAAAAGGTTTTCCCAATATAATCTTTGTAAAACATGTGACCTGAAGGCAGAGCAAATTTTGACCCCTTAAGGACTAATGAGAAAACTACCAGTAGAGAACCTCAAGACAATGCAACACACCCAGATATCTAAGCTCTACTTCATGCACTTTTGGCCAAGATTTCAAAGGTTTTTGCCCTGAGACAATGTCATATTTGTACATTCTAGGTAGAGGACTATGTAACACACAATGACAGCTCTGGGCCATGCGGTTTCGGCCAAAAAAGATATTTAAAGGTTTTCATATTAAACTAAGTAACCCCCAGGATGGGACCTATCTCCTTGTAACTTATAAAAATATGAACAGAATAATTAGATTGTGAATATGTATACTATGTTGAAAATTTTAACAGCCAGTGTAACAGTATATGCATCTTTAGTAAGCTACATATTCTATAACAGAGTACAGAGAACTATCGCGTTTTACTCAAAATATAAAACCCATACTTCTAAGAAAACGTAAAATAAATGGATGATTCAGTAATGAAAATCTGGTCTGTAATGATCGTAGATATATCACATCAAGTGATTTAACAATAAACAATATCACTGAATCTTTCATATCCATTCATACATACATCTGTCAGATCATCCATCATGTATACACAACACAGCATACTGACATGTTCACAAATAATATAATATGGAAATGTTCACATAATATGCATACTTTTAAAGTATCTATTACATCGGATATACAGAAACTTATATCAACATATTATCATCAATGTCGTAGAAAATATAAAAGCACAAATGGTTCAATATAATCACGACACCTGACATCCAAAACCTGTTCAGGAACAAGTTACACATGTATACAATATAACAAACTGACATCAACTGGATACAAGAAGTTCCGGTATATTAACACAATACTGAGATATGCTCAATTTTCTGACCAGACAAAATTAAACAGAACTATTTAGCCAGCTTTCATTATTCAAATGCATATATATACATTTCATATCATACAAAAGTGTCAACAAACAAAATGTAAGCTGAGAAAGTATACAAATCGTGGCTGTCAGCTTCTCTGACCATGATATAGTTGACTCTACATTAACACACTTTTTGCTATCAACAATTAATAGTAACTCATAGCCCTGTTTATATAATTGATTTAAAAAATTAAATAATAAGTATTATTAAGTTTGCAAAAATATGTTTTAATACTTGATGATTCTAAACAATAAAGTTAATAATCAACTTGCATTATTATGCAATAAAATTCATGAACTTCAATAGCCATACAAAGCACAAATCTAGCAATGAATTAACCCAATCAGTACTGCATCACTCTTCCATCCCGTAATCAACTGAGAGAAGTACACATGCTGAAGCGCATCTCAGTAGCAACTGGAAGTATCTTTTATAATCATCCAACTACACATTTCAATATCGTCCATCATTCTGTCTGTTCAGTTCCAAGTATAAGTGCACCAAATCATTACACACAAGAATATCACCATTTTTCTCGAAATCCTCCCCTGTGGTTACTGCGACCTCGGCCAGCAACCTCATATGACATCAGAGGTCTCGGTCCACCTTGGCCACCACGACTAAATTGTGATGCAGCATTGTAACCTTGAGGTTTATTTCCGTAATGTCCATGGCCACGAGTGAATTTTCCATCTTCAGACGATGTACGTCTGTAACCTACATTGGCAGCTGCTCCACCATCCCCTGCGTTTCTATACGGTGGAGAAGACAACATACCCGGGGGCCCGGCAGCATTACCAGTAAAACTTGATGTACTAGAATTTCTATGTACAGCAGCTTTTTGAGCACCTTCAGTGTCGCTGTAGGAATACTGTTTTTGAACACTTCCAGACCTTATATCGTCACCACTATATTGTTTGAAGTCTGAATTAACACCACTTGATATACTGTGATCACCAAAACCAGATGACTCCTTCAAGTCAACTCTTCCACCAGAATCAGGATGAAATGAACTATAACCTTCACCTTTATCAGTGTTTGTCAAGTCAGCACCAGTTTCACTACTATACACACCTTCAGCTGGTCCTCGAGCTTGGGAATATACAGGATCCTGGGTATTATAATCTACAAAGTTCTGTCCTTGCTGTTGACTAAGCATCTGATTCAAGGCAATTTGTACACCAGAGCTATCACCAGACGGTTTATTAGCACTATCCTCACTGCAACTTGCATTACTATAATCGTAAGTTTTTCCCACCCCACTTTGGTCAGGCACTGCAAAACCCTGATTCATAGATTGCTTTGCTATAGCAGTAGCTAAATCCAGTTGTTTTTTTAGTGTTGTCAACAGACTGTGAGTTTGTTCATCTAACGTGATACTCAAACTCTCAGCAACTTGTTCAACACTTAATCCTTGTTGTAACATGGCAGTTAATTCATTCATATCAGGGTTAGGATTGGTTGGTGCATCTTCAGCTCTGTGTTCTTCTTCTTCATCCTCCGGAGCTTTGAATTGTGTAATATCTAGATATTTGGTAGGTAAAGTGGGATCTTCAGGTGGTGTCGGAGAATGTGGCTTTGGAACAACCAAAGGAACAGGAGGCGCTTGTTGAGCTGGTTGTGAACTACTTGAGACTGACTTAGTAAACTGGCTTGGTTTCTGAGTCGCTGAATTAGCAACAGAGGAACCCATGCTTGGTTCTGATTTAGAGTTTTTATCTTTACTATGATCATTGTTAGAATATTTGTCTCTATGATTACTCGATGCACTAGACAATCTCTTATTTTTATCTCCATCTTTCTGAAGTATTTTTTGGTTCATATTAGCACCACGATCTCTACTTCCCTCTCTGCTGTGTGACTTTCCTAAGAATACAGAAAACATAGCAATTACTAACCAATAAACTACAGCACCCCTAAATCGGCCGAATGTGACTGTACATGTACATGTATAGAAGACAAATATTCCGTCAAATTAAGTTAACTACAAGAATGTCACAGTTTGTAGCCCAGCTTTCCCCAAAAACTACATATTTACAGTAAAATTCAGACACATAACCTAACCTTTAAACATAAAGGAAAATTTGCTAGGTTGAAGCTGGATATGCTAGGGTCTTGTCTGATATGACAGTAAGACAACTAAATAGGCTAGGACTGATACTAGAGTTATGGTTCTTAATCACACCTTCATATTAATAATAAACCAATTGAACCAATAAAGACAGTTGAATGCTGAAAAAGTACTAAAAGTAATAAACCTGTTCTTTAATAATGACACAATTATGCTGACATTCATAATTTAAAAGACATCAAATTTTGAATCTTTTATCAATCGACATACTACTGCAGCTATTTCTAAGTATCTGTGGAAATTCAAGCTACCAATTACCAGATATTTACTTTTTCTTTAATTCAGATACACCGTAATGTATATTCAACAAACGACTAACTTAAGTAGCTGCTATCAGCTACATATAAAAGCCATTGACCACCTTCTGTAACTATGTGCTCATCACTGTATCTGTTTACAAATCCCAACAGACAACATGGCTATCTGTTTTTCAATGGACAATTTGAGAGCTATTGTCATTTCAGGGCTAATCAAGAAAGAGGGAGAGAAGATACAGGAGATCCAGGCACACTCTTATTTACAATTATTTTTTTCTGGTTCTTTATCATGCTCGTTAAGCACTGATACACACCTTGTTTGATTCCTGTGTGTTTCTAAACACAGTACTTGGCTCGTTATTTAGGATGGGTATACTGAAAAAGCGTCCCTGAAAAATTCAAAAGGCGGAGCTAAAATTTGAACCCATGACCTTTTGTTCAGTAGTTCAGCATGTTACCATCTGACCATGGATCCACCACACCGACTACACTTATTTCATATCCTTATAATTTATTGAAACTTAAGAAACAGAAGTTAACATACCATGATCCGACATTTTTTGACCCGCACCAGCATCCTCTCCACGATTCTTCATCTCTTTCAGATATTTCTTTCTATTTTTACTCCACATTTCATGACAATCCTGGTCCTTTGGCAAACTAAATATTCAAATGTATACACACATAATAAAACAGAGTCCAACAAGAAGACAACAAATATTTCTATGATTACGTTACTTGTAAGATAACTTTATACTGTTCTACTGTAAGGTTCCAGTAATTATTCTACAATTACTCTTGATAGACACATTGTAAGTAGATATTAACTGAACACAGTATGGACTAAAATATATGATTTTAAAAGTGGCACATAAAAACTTGTTTATGAAATATCTAGTCTTAAATTGTGACAACTGAAAACATATCTCTAATAAACATTGTCTCACATATTTAAAATATATAATACAAAACCACATGATTCATGTATACAGTGCAACTTCTTCAAAGCAACACCATTTGCAAAATTATGTTGTTGCTGAGAGGTTGTTGCTTTGAAGAGGTTAGATCAATAGTTAAATTGTACAGTTGGGAAAAATCATGCTGTTGTTGAAGAGAGGTCATAGCTCAAGAGAGGGTCACTATCAGGGTGTCCACAATTTAAGTAAAGCAAAATTCCCGGACTGAAATCAAATTTTCCCTGACTAAAGTTTTTGTATTTTACGCTTAAGTACTGACATCTGTTGGTCCCCTCCTCCCATACAGCCAACAATTTTCACCTTTTACTTTACCAACTGTTATTGTATTACTCTTTTGTAAATATATGTAATCTAGATTGTTCGGAGGTTTGTTTTTCCTTAATTTCCTTATTCTTCATGTTTTAAAAAATAATTCATAGATTTGTCATTTCAAAATTCCCTGACTTTTTCTTAAATTCCAAAATTCCCTGACAATTCCCTGACCGTGATTTCCCCCCCCCCTGACTTTTTCCCTGACCGTGGACACCCTGACTATGGAGAGGTTGTACTTTTTATCTCTGAATGTTCAGAATTGCTATATAAAAAGTTTAAGAGATGATACATAACATAGAAAACATGACTTACTTAGGAGGTGATGTGATTCTAACATCTACATGTTTAAGCCATGGTGAGCCCAATGCTTGCTCTGCGTTACATCTTTTACTTGGATCAAGTTCTAACATATTGTCCATTAAATCTAATGCTAACTTTGGTAGGCTGTAAATACATAAGTATACAAAATCACACATCTAAATATAGACAATTATACATGTCAAGCTGTACAGTCTGTTGGTAGATCACATGACTGCTGCTCTACACCAGATTGATCACATCTGAACCTTGGACAAACAGTCAAACAGTAGATAAAGGCCATTCTTTTAAACGGTCATAGAATATTTAAAACAAAATGACTCCAAATAAAGACCACCTACCAATAAAGGCCACATTATGTCCTTCTAAATTGTGGTCTTTGTTTACAGGTCAGACTGTACATGATTCTGTATCTGTAACAATGTCACATGATATTTAACTTCCACCTGATTCACACTTCCTATACAAAGCTGTCAGTTTTTTGTGTGTCTGGTAAAACAACACTTGAAATTTGTGAACCATGTATCATCATTATTGGATCATGTTTGGTGCTAAACAAGAATCCTATGAAAACTGTCAATGGCACAACTACTGTATGACAGAGTGACAACTTTCCCACACATCAACATCAATTGAGGGTATGACAATATCAAGTTAATATGTTTATACAGTGTCAGTGTAGAAGTTTTATTTTCAAAGATTTAATGACTCAAAGAATGAATCGGGAACAAGTGTAACTTGAACATACTATCAGTTACACTGCATGAAGTACTGTTACGTGGAAAAGAATTTATTTTATCAACTACCTTCTGCCATTTTATAAATTATTGATTGAATTATATGTCATTCTGCCATTTTTAAAAAAAAAGGTCATGCACAGATTGGACTTACAACAATTAATTATGTATTGTCTTTTTTATATAGTTGATAGTCATTACAGATATGAATGAAATGATTAAACTTGTTTCTTCACTATATAAACACTTGTTTCATCCATCTACTGCCCATATCAGCAAATGAGTCACTGTGATAAAAACATACTGAGACAAAGCCCGTAGGAATTAACTCGTAACAACCATAGTATGAAATAAATTTGGTTTGGACCAATCACACATCCAGAAACAGTATGTTAAGATTAAAAACAGTACTACTTACAATGAGAACTCTTCCCTGAGTTTTCGTCTGTACTGTTTTTTTGGTTTAAATGTGTGGAATAGAGGAAGTTTGATGACATCAGGCCAGACAGCTGGACAAGGTGAACCACAAGTTTTACTGATGTATTCCAGCTGAGCTAGTTCCTGTTGTGCTTGAAATATTGGCTTCTTTGTAAATAATTCACCCAGAATACAACTGTAACAGGATAGTAAATCTATGAAACATAATTATTTAAACATCGTCGAAAAAAATCTAGCACACAATAGGTTAATTCAAACACCGTTTTAAGTAAAATCATTTGAAAGTTGCAGACTACACCTTGTGTCAAATATTGACACTGTTTGGCCAAGGACTATCAGTACAGGAAATTTTTTATATAACTCTTCAGTTGTATTGATGAAATTCATTTACATTTAATTAACTTTAATGAAACATTTGACTGGTGTACTGGCTTGTATACTGAACAATAAAACATTAAGATACGAACAAGTTTCAGGAATAAAATCAGATGATCAAATGTCACAGAATTGAAGTGTAAAGTACATAAACAATCAAGATAATATCATGATCAATTTTCCTGACTAAGCCAGCTCCAGTGGACCTTTTTTAAAACCTTGTTGTTTGTATGCTACTACTGACTTTTTGGTAAATTTAGTAGCCATGATAAAGATGAGACCTTTTTCTGCAGTAACCACACTACAGAAGCAGATATGGTAATCTTAAGAATAAAATTTACCCAATACTCCATATGTCTATAGAAGGACCATATCTCTCCTCTCCAAGTAACAGCTCTGGTGGTCTGTACCATAATGTTATCACTTTATTAGTATACAAACGTTCTTTGTCTTCAGCATCATATAAACGAGCCAGTCCCCAATCTCCTAACTTGATCTGACCCCTGATGATAGAAATATAAACAAATATACTTTCACGTCAGGACTGTATGAGGCAATTATTAAAATCAATATATGACTGAAATCCTCCCACATTCATTCTGCTATTTCATTATTTCAATTCTATGTTTTATTGACAGATATAAAAATCATCTAAGTCATAGATATGAATCTAATCAAAATAAATGAATCATTACCATTACAACATTTAGATATATTCACAATGTATTAAAAACATTAACAAAGTTAATATGTATACTACAGAAATTTCTTAAATATTGACAGAAACTAATGTTTTAATTTTTTTTCAAATCATATGCAGTATTACACAGTCACTAATTATCAATTGAATTAATGAAAACTTTGAGTTCCTGCCAGAGTTTACATTATACATACTGGACATGCCCCAAGAATGTTCCCTAAAAATTATCATCGTTGGTACAGAGTCTTAGAGTCAGCTATTCCACAGATAATATAAGAAAAACTTACTTGTTATTCAGGAGAATATTGGAACATTTTATGTCTCGATGCAGGAAATTCTTCTTGTGGCAATACTCCAGTCCTTCCAATAGTTGTTTCATAAATGAGGCAATGTGTGATTCACTGAAGTTGACCATTCCAGACTCTAAAATCCCCATCAAATCATGATCCATGTATTCAAATACAAGATAAAAAGCACCTGAAATATACATAAGATATAGAATATTAATAAAAGCACTTTCAGACATTACAATTCACAGGATTTCGTTTTTGAGGAGTTACTGTTTAAACAATTCTTGGACACACTGGATCGAACACTGGTTGACCTTGCTAGTGTTTGAAATTGTTTTATACACATTTTAAATATCAATAATTCTTAGATAATGATGTAAAATCTGTAGTAGTAATTTTATTTTGTGATAATAATTATCTCTAAGATAAATTTGTATTCCATTTTCTTTTTTCATTTTAATATAATTTGCTGTTGTTTTCTTGGTTATTTACATTAATTTTATAAAGGACCACAATGGAAATAAGGATTTACTTCCTTTTTTGTGTTATCCTTGTATTTTAACGTTTTTGACATGGTTTCAATTTTTACTGATATTATTTACCTTTAAAAATTTTACAGTCTCAATTTGTATATTCAGTAATATTTTTGTGTTTGAACACTGTAACTTTATATGCCCATTTTGTGTAATATATTTCCTATGTACCATGTTTTAGAAATAGTTAAAATATGAATAATAATATATAAATAAACAAACATGAAGGGTCATTTAAATATACGTATATATGGTAAGCCATAATTTTTCTTTTTCCTCAAAATGGGGTGTTTGATATAAGGAGAGAATAAGATGCATGCAATATGGAAACATATTATCTCTCAATTAGGATAGATTCACTTTTGATTAACTTGTTTATATATCAGTTCCTTGAAGATTTCATGCGTTACAATCAACAGACAGCTCAATTACAGTTTTGTACGACTGAATTTGTAAAACTTAGCAATCCTGAAAATACATTCTTTGGTAATACCGTATGTACAAATGTTAAAATTTATATGATAGAAGTTTATTCACAATTATTCTTATAGACTTTCATGTAAAATATGAAACCAATCCATGAAATATTTCTTAAGCAAACGCTCAGAAACCAAAATTTGAATAGACAGACAAACAGGGGCAACACTTTATGCCCTTACACCATTTTGAATGGGCGGGGAATAAAAAACTCAAGTCTAAACTAGGGCTGTCCCGATACAGATCTCAGGCGATACGATACGTATTGTGATACTATACTAGCGATATGCGATATCAACAATACGATATAAAAATATTTCAAAATAATGCAAAAACCTTGCAATATTAGTATTTTTTGGGAACTCTGCACACTTGTTTGGTGCTAGAAAGTCCTAATTAACTGTTAAAAAGGTGTAAAACTAAAATTGTCTTGTACTTACAGTCATCAATTTGATGCACATAATGTTAGTTGATATTGTGGAAATTAAATAATTATGAGAAATGTTATTATAACAGAAGCAAGTTTTAATCTCTGTCCCATAAATGGCCTTATATCAAGAAAATAGAACCTAGCTATATAAAATTGTTTAAAGAATCAGGGTTATGATTGTCAAATTGATTAAAAATACTAAATTAATAATGAACTTCTGAAACCTTCAACTTGGACGTTATGATGGCTAGACACAATTATGTGTTCTAAGGTTGCTAGACCCACTATTATACTTTACATCGCATTGACAACTACATGCTTCTTTGTTTCATTAATCGGCAAACCAAAATACTGCCATATTTTATGTAACATTTATAAGTCAATATCTATTTGACAAAATCTGAATATTCGAATCAAATTTGTTGTCTAGCTTTCCCTCACGCTGCTAATGTCTATAAATAGAGTATGGAATCCGGCCGGAAATTAGTTGAGTAAGCATTGACGACGATGATATGAGAGTAAATTCGCAAATCTAGTTCAGTTGTTCAACATTCTAAGAGTTTTTAATACAAAATAAAAAACCGCGATACAGCCGATACGGGACCTTCCGATACGATACGCATATCGTTCAGCACTGTACCGGTTCGTATCGGTACGCAGCCACATCGGGACAGCCCTAGTCTAAACCAATTATACTATAACCATTTTGTTGTCAATAATTTGACAATATGAGACCTAGGCATGTCCAAAATAAAGATTATGTTAATGGTATGTACAGGGTGGAACGAAGAACTTTATCACAGTAAGACAAAAATTCCCAGATAACCCCATTAATTGATATAGGAAGACAGAACTATGACAATGTCCAATCTGTGGTCACCTCTGTAGCTCTGTACATCCATACATGTATATATAATAATCTTAAAGTTCTAAATATCATCAAATTTATAACAAACAAGTAACAATTGACCATTGTGTTAATTAGCAGTCTGTGAATTTAGGATTTGGAACTACTAGTCCAAATTACCAAAAGTGAGTAGTTTTCCTTTATACTCTATACATAATTAATTTCACAGACTGAATTAGTATACTAGCTGAACAACATAATAATTATAGACAGACTTCGGAGCCTTCCGCACAAAAACAACCCTACATCAGAGCTAAAACATCTTGTCAAAACTGTTTAAAGGGATCAACTCCTTTAACATTGTGGTCACAAAATCTGCTGACAACAGTTAAAACAAGAGGTGTTAGTCAAACACGGATGCCACCCCAAGCGCTAACTGGATAGTAATTTCCTGTTATTGATCTTCTGTGGATTTTACATTGAGAGTAACAGTGACCTTGATGATTAACATCAATTGTTACCCAATCTTTTGACAATACAAGGCCTTTGCATGTCAACAAAGACAAATAAGATAAGTAAATGGTATGTACAGGGTGGAACGAAGAACTTTATCATAGCAGGACAAAAATTCCCAGATAACCCCATTAATTGATTTAGGAAGACAGAACTATGACAATGTCCAATCTGTGGTCACCTCTGTAGCTCTGTACTTCCATACATGTAAAAATAATAACCTTATTCCTTAAGTTGAAAATGTCATCAAGTTGTATTCAAATAAGATTAACAAGTTGACCAATGAGTTATTAACAAAGTCTGAGGACCTTAGGCCAAATTATTCCAAATGGGTTTGGTAACTGACCGATTGACCAACATGTGCAAAGCAATATACCCCCCACCTCCTCAAAGGGGGGGGGGGGGGGGGAGATAATTACCAGCTAATGTTACAGATAAGTTACAGAGAACAGAACAAAAAGATGGTCAGATAAACAGATAGAAGTCTGGGTTTTACATCAGTTCACACAAATGAGAATATTTATTTTAGTAAGAAATGTTGTCATCTCTCTTACTGAAGTCATACAGAGACAGGGTGAGATGACATCTTTATGTACCTGATATATTTTATGACCATTTCAGAGAACAAAAAATAGCCATTCGTTTCCATCAGGACTGACTGTATACATGACATAAAGTTAAATATGAACACGCTAAATATTCAGTCAATATTGCATAATAAGATAACACAATGATTGTACAATAATCTTACTTTGTATGAATCAAAAGTTAATACAAACATAGCCAGGTACAGTGTTTGTGTTCCTGTTTTTAACAGTATCAGTACACAGAACTATAGCAAGACCTTCTGTAACATCATCATCAAAACTTTCACCATTTCTGTCTTATTTAGCAAGTTAATCTGTGAGGTCAGCAAGCAAAACATTTCATTAAGTCAGATAACTGAAAGCTTTAACCTAAGAAAAAGAAAATTCAGACCTGAACCTAAACTAATGTTCCTTCATATCATAATGGTAAACAATGTAACAGAGGTTAAATCTGATATAACAAGATAAAAATAATACAGTTACAAAAAAAAGAGCAATAAAAAAGTATGCTGTTAAATGTCTCTCAGAAAGTCTGTTTATATGCTAAACACAGATCTATGCTTATACTTGCATTTTCATGCAGATTTAATACACAAATCTTAAGATAATAAAATGTTGTCATCTCTCTTACTGAAGTCATACAGAGACAGGGTGAGATGACATCTTTATGTACCTGATATATTTTATGACCATTTCAGAGAACAAAAAATAGCCATTCGTTTCCATCAGGACTGACTGTAACAAAACAGTCATTTATCAACATTTCAAGATAGATATTTACAGATACACTGAATATAAAAATTAATTACCATAAACTAAGCTATGAGTTCAGTCTTCGAATTAGCGTTTTTTCCCTTCTTTAAGTCTTTTGGGGAGCAACCTAGTTTTAGAGTTTCCTACATAAAGTATAAAGTCGGGCAACCTGTCACAAAAAAATATTTCAAAGACTGCTCTGAGTTCACTTCATTATTTCATCAAGCTTTTTATACAGAACTATACTGAAGTGAAAATTTGGATTAATTGACCCTGGAAATACAGAAGTTTGAATACACAATCCTCAAACTTGTTACTTAACCAAGTGCAAAACTCATCCAATGAGTGAAGTATCTATCTACTAAGTTATAACATCACACCAACAGCGATTGGGCAACTTTTCCAGCTTTAACAGTGGATGAAGACCACAGACTTACACCTGGATAGAACCATCAACCATCAGTAAGTTAGCTGGGCAGCTTCCTCACATGTGAGGGGTTAGAAATAACTAGTCACAGACTTACACCTGGATAGAACCATCAACCATCAGTAAGTTAGCTGGGCAGCTTCCTCACATGTGAGGGGTTAGAAATAACTAGTCACAGACTTACACCTGGATAGAACCATCAACCATCAGTAAGTTAGCTGGACAGCTTCCTCACATGTGAGGAGTTAGAGATAACTAGTCACAGACTTACACCTGGATAGAACCATCAACCATCAGTAAGTTAGCTGGACAGCTTCCTCACATGTGAGGGGTTAGAGATAACTAGTCACAGACTATAACCACACAGCCAAGAAAGTCCCTTAATATCTTTTAAGTTAAAGAAACTGAAATACATCAGTGTAATATTTTAGAAAGAATCTAAATATCACCTGAATGTACCTATACATGATCTTCAAGAAGATGTAAAGACATGAGCAGTATGGAGTCAGCACTCATATCACCAGGCTGTCAGAGCAGCTGATGTCCTATCTTTATTTATTTATAGGTTTATTTATTTCATCAGATTTAATGCCATTTTCAACATTATTTCAGTTATATTCAGGCGGGCAATTATCCTAACCAGCTTCCCTGGACTTCATTTAGGTTTCAACCAGAACTAACACATTCTATCTCAAGCTACTACCAAGCTAACCCACATAATTCAGAGGTGGAGGACAATTTAACATATGATGTAATATCTGCTGTCAAATTTGTTATGGACAGTGTGAGCCTCGCCCTGGGATCAAACTCACAACCTCTTATCAGTAGACCAACGCTCTAACCACTGAGCTAACCGGACGGGCTCTATGTCCCATCTCGAACTCCATGTTATCCAACATGTAATGAGAGAACTATAAAACATCCACTAACCTCTGTCCTTCCTGAAATCAACAGCATCTTGTTTATCTGTCACAATCTCTTTCAGGTTGACTATACTCTGATGATTCAGTTGACGTAATATTTTAATCTCTCGTACAGCAGTGATAGGAAAACCTTCTTTTTCATTCTCAAGTCTTACTTTCTTCAAAGCAACCAATTCATCTACAATATAATCACCAGACAGTGTAATACTTAAAAATCTTGCTAGTGCTAAACAGATTTGCTATTAAGGGTTTTTTAATGAAAATGTTCTCAACTCATATTTTTCAAGTGGTTCATCTACGCAGATATAACTAAATAGTAACAACTGTTCCACTAAAATTCAAATCATTCAAGGAAAAAGTGAAGTATTTTTTGTACATCTAAATCAAATATTGATGCATTAAGATTGTGTAATATTTTAGTCTTTAATGAAGGAATAGTTAGTATGTGATGGGAAAACAATATCGGTCAGGCATTCAGACAGCAGGGTGCATTCTAGAATAAAAAAAAACATGGGTCATGCTGGAAAAATGTGGGGCCCTCGCAATATCTTAGTCTTTAAGCATGTCTACCCAAAGTGCTAGTCCGAAAACTGTTTGTGCCTTTGGTCATTGTATTGTTCTTTTTATGTTTGATGCACAAATAACAGTACATATACTGTTTGCCTTCATCCTAACTAAGCAAAGAGTATTTCTTCAACCACACATTCTGAAATGATCAACTTGCCTTTGCTGATGTTTCGCTTGCCGATGTTTTGCTTGCTGATTTTGTGTTCGAGAGGGGCTATTGTTGTTTGTCAATTGAAACAGTTACTAAATTGTTGTTTTTATCGCTCAGTTGTGCATTATTATTATTTGTGGTGTACAGAGCCCATAAAAATACTGTTATACAACCCCCCGATATTCCGGCATAATTGCCCAGCCTGAATTATTCAAAATTTCTGTGTTAAGGTAATGTTACAAAAGTCATTTTCAATTTTACATAACAGGTTTTGATTATAAAAGTGAATACCAACATTACAATAACTTGAATTTCTACACTTACCTGTTAGAGTGTCTTTAGCTTTGTATACCTGACCATAAGTACCTTCACCAATAATCTCTACAATATGAAACAAGTCCACACAACGCTCTCCCCAAGCACCTTTTATCTTTTCATTCTGTCTTCTCTGCTGACAAATCCTGCCAATAGAACAGTTGACACATTACATAATATACTGATGTAAATTAAAACAAGAATTTTAGTTTTCAGTTATTGGCAGCCAGGTTCACTTGTCTTCCTGGACAGCATTCTTACATGTACCAGTACTAACTTACCCGACCATAAGGAGGTGGAAGGAAATCAACATTTTGTCAATTTTTCATACAAGGGTGTTACCTGCCGCGACCAGGATTTGAACCCCGACTGCCGGGTTTCAAGTCCAACACACCACTGAACCTTGGCAGGGACCTGCTCAATGAAAATCTAGCAGAAATATTATATAGAGGTAGTCACTCTCATCAATTGTAGTCTTTATTCATTTATAAGGTTAATCACTATCTAGAATCAATTGAACATGAACAACACATGTACACAGATGCAGAAAAACATGTCAAATCCTTCATTTTAGAGGCCACAAGTGAATTTGCTTTATGGTTTAAAAAATGTCTATTTTTGGCAATGATGATAAATAAATATCATAAACAATGATACGAAACTATTGTCATTAATGAAATAATCATGATACAGTCTTGTGAGTTCAATGTAAAAAAAGCAAAAAAATTTCAATGTATATACTTGGGACGTTTTGGTCGACTTTCTTTCTTGTCAACGTCAGGATCGAGTGAATCTCCAGGGGAGTTTTCATAGTCAGCATCCAAATCTGGTTCATCTAACATTGGTGGCATCGGTAGATCTGTGATTCTACGCTGTCTTTGAGGACTTGACGGCCTGAAGTAATCACACAGAAAAATAAGTTTATCACCTCTATCAATAACTCCAAGTAGTTTTCTAACAAGAAGTGTTTGTGAAACAAGGATGCCCTTTGTGACCTTGACCTTTGACCAAAATCAATAGGGTCATCTATATGTGATGACCAACCTCCCAACCAAATCTGAAGAGCTTATGACAAATCGTTCTCTAGTTATTGGTCGGACAAGGTTTGGTTACAGACGGACATATGCAAAGCAATATATCCCCTTTCCTTTGAAAGGGGGGCATAATTACTGAAATTTACGAGCCATTGCAATCAGCTGACAAAGCTCTGCAATTTCTAACAAGATTTTTCCCCCACAAAAAATGCTTAATACACATAAATAAAAACATGGTCTACCAGCTGAACTAACCACAAAACCACAGATTTCTTCATCTTGATCTATAGTATGTCAGGATGATCATGGTTAGCACAATACTGAAAGAAATTTATGTTGAAACGTATTCACTTTGTAGCAGTTTATCTAAAAGGTATCAGCCTTAATACATGACATGTTAACTTACCTTGTTTTATACTTTGGATAATCTACTTTTGGAGGCATGGGAAGGTCTGTAATTCTGGGTTTCTGAGGTGGAGTTACCTTTTGTTGAACACTAAAAAAAAACCAACACAACATCATAAAAAATAAAGACATGAAATACTAGAACATAAAATCTCTTAACAACAAGGTGTGTAAAAAGCAACACAACCTCCTGTGTAACTTACCACTATTTTCATCTCACTTCATTTGGCACATCTTCCTGATACATTATGGTTGGTAAATTTAATACATTATTAAAGGTACAATACAAACAACATGGAATGTAATAAATATAATCTTTCATATGGTTTCAGAACAAACAGTTCTCTACCAAGGTTCCAAACCCATTTCAAGATGTTAAGTCTGCATGTTATACATGTTCAGAAGATAATAATCTTAAATGAATACTTTTTTACAGAATATACAATCCAAATTTGATGAATTTATGTTACAACGTTACGAATATCAAAACATGAAGTAGACAATCATTCTTATATAATATAATATGCAAACATTTACAATATATCTAACATGTCTTACCATTGTGGACTGGGCTCCATATCACTCACATTCTCATAACCAGGTGACTCCTTTGGAAAACCAGGTTTAATATTCCTCTCTAAATGAACATTCTCCTGTACTTGAACCTTCTCATGTATCTTGTCCACAGGTTGTCTTTTAGGAGAATAAGATTTCTCTACAAGTCTCTCCTGTGAAGAACCATGATTATGCTGCACATTTTCTACCTTCACAACAATATTAGTGTCTCTAGCCTCTTGTAATCGTTCTTTGCGGGAATATTCAATTTCTTTTCTCATTGATTCAATCACTTTACTCTCAGGTGTTCGTTCTTTTCTTATTTTAATTTCTTTTTTACTCTCCAAAGGAGAATCACTAACAGACTTGCGCAGCTTGGCTGCTATTTGAGCATCTCGCATTTCACGCGCTTTTTTATGTTTACTAAGTTCTGATGCAAGGCTGGTTGGCGCATACCTCACACTGGCGCTGCTTGATCTAGAATGTCTTGATGGACTAGCAGGTGGTGTGAGACGACGTTTAATTTGCCTGGAATGGCTTCGAGACCGAGATCGACTCCTTCTAGACCAGCTGGTAGGACTACGACTTGATCTTCGTACACCTTTGTATCTAGTTCTAGACCTAAAACAGCATTAAACGAAGATTTTATAATGGATGTAAATTTGTCAACAACAAACTATGTTTACCCATTTAAGTAAGATACAAGTTAAATCGAAAATTCAAGAAAAAATCAATGTGCATGCCATTCATTCCTTTTTGTTGTCAATGACTCATATTCCGTAAGAAAAACGTTGTCTGCTTCTAAGACATGCAGGTTAACAGCTAGGTTTCTTTCAGAAGAATAATCAGATGGGTACAGTACACTCATCGTGGGTTTTCCAATTTCCACCCAGCCACCGCGTCAAAAATAAAATTGAGGTGGCATGTCACCGTGGTGTATCCACCATGGACAGAAATTGCCACCCTAATTGTCACCATGGCCATTTCCCGGTACATCATAAAATTGACGGTCACAGTGGAAACACCGTGGTCAAAGTGGACGAACGCGGTGGATTCACGGTGATTATTTGACTGTGGATTAATTTTTGGCAACAAATTTTAAACAAAGTTAAAAAAATATAATCATTTCTACCATGGACTGTAGTGCATATTTTTGAGAAAGCAAATTATATACCTGAAGTTTACGCACTTACATGCCTGATTTATATGCATTACTAAGCTACTACTTGTAAATCCAAATTTGAATCATAAATATCGAAAATGGGTTGGCAGTGTTTTCTTACAAACTTAACACATTTATGAAGTGATTTTCAGAAAATGACATATGGTTACTTCGCTAAGTTTTGTCACCAAATTAGACCAAACTGCTTCAGTTTCAACACTAATTACACCTTAATAAGGAGGGTACAAATTCTCTCGAACAGTCAATAGCAATACATATTGATTGAACCGGGGTTTACAGCTAGAATTAAATGGAGGTTAATTTGCCAGTCAAGGTCAGTTTGGAAAACAAACAACCAATGAAAATGCTTGCATTCATCAATCACATGCTAAGCACATGCTTTTGCTAAACAACTTCATCAAAACAATGTGTGTAGATGATATTGGGATTAAACTGCAATAAAGTCTGACCTTGTTGACATATTACGCGCTTAAATTAGGAAATTCCTGTTCAATATATGGGAGTTAAATATTAACCAGAGAGCAAGATATACGTCATCTGATTGACAGATAACATCATTCATGACGTCAGTTACATTAACTTAAAACTGTGTTAATTTCAACAGCGCTAAAAATAGATCAAAGTACTGAAAGTACTGTCGGACTTGATTTTTACCGTACGAGGCAAAAGAGAGAAATGTGTACCCACATCGTTCGAGCCCATACAAATATTTTAACATTTAAAATTACGGACTGATTTTCCATTCATATTGTAATGCAGGTCATATGCATGTACTATGGTAAATGACATACGCTAAGGCTTTACTATAGTCCCTTTGCTAAAATTTTAAGATGAAAAAAGTCTGATATTGGAAAGTTTAATGATTAGCACATTAATTGAAGACAATTTAATTGCATTAAAAACTCTTTATTGTACACAAACTAGTAAACAACACTTCAGTAACAGTAAATACAAACATAGATTCTTCTGGTTTTAACACAACAGAACATCGTCGCATTGAACACATTCAGGGACACTTAAATCAAAAAGGTCCTGATACAGTAGAGTAAGACCTATATGACCTATAGTTAACCCGATGTTGCATGAAATTTAGACGTGATTGTGTAATTCTAAATAATCTGGCGTAAAAGGAACTCTTAAACAGCAATTTTTAAAAGCACGTATCCAGTAATTTACGTTCGTATTTAGCGACTCGAATTATTATTCGTAAGCCGCA
Organism: Lutraria lutraria; assembly: GCA_964023205.1. Classification (NCBI taxonomy): domain Eukaryota; kingdom Metazoa; phylum Mollusca; class Bivalvia; order Venerida; family Mactridae; genus Lutraria; species Lutraria lutraria. Next base: position 33,191,566 of record OZ026848.1, on the reverse strand, counting down.
GTTTAAACATTCAACCTTCGATAAATCAAACTCCCCACACCGGCTACGCTTTGCTACTAGCTCTGCGGGGAGCGAGTCTATAAATAGCGATTCCGTCATCAAACTAACACTAGTTGGTGTGAATATCACGGAAATACGATTAAATACAAATTCGCTTTGTAATATCAAGAAATGTTAGAAAGGCACAAAACACATACATCGATGGTAGATTGTTGCAAATGCATGAATACGTCCGTAGAGATGTTTCTGAACTATCGAACGAAAACCGAAAGTAGAACTACTTTTACGGCAAGAAATTTCATTGGACAGTGAATACGCGGTTTCAATTCTACGCATTTGAATATCTCATGTATCTACCGACAAGCACTTATTTAGATACATGACTCTTTCCATGTAGTTACAATAAAATGATTTGAAATATATTTAGATCTGACACACTTAATTGGGGAAAGATTCCAGATACTTCTATATAAACATACCATTTAGTTGCGTACTATTTCCTTTATATGGCATTCTTTTAACCAAGCTGTTATGGAGTCCAGCGCCAAAATATAAGTCAACGATTACAAAGGACTTGATTTTGATAAAAATCAAGTCCAAAAATCAATAATAGTTCAACTCTCTGGCAAGACAAATTGCACCAGTTCACCCCATTTGTGCAAAAATACACGCAGACTTTAATTGTTGTGTTTTAGTGCTGTGCAAGTGTCTGAAAATATTTTTTTGTTACTCAGCCATTAGTTGAGTTGGATTTTACGGATAATTTCAGGACCCATATTAATTTTGGTCGACTTATACGGTAATTGTTCTGCGATCTTATCAATTTTATTCTTTTTTTTCAATAGATCGTGTCGCCACCGTGTTGTCACCATAATATGTGTTGTTACCATGGATTCACGGTGGCAATGGTCACCGTGGCCGTCCACCGTAATTTAAAGATCTGGGTGAATCTGGGTGGATTCACGGTGGCAAATTTTGCGTTGTCACCCAGAGTCGTCGCCACCGTGATGGGTGGAAAAAGGAAAGCCCACCTTGCGTGTACTGTACAGGGCAAAATAGTCGCCCTAAGCTTTCTAACTTCCGTCTAAAAAAAACTGGTTTCACCCTAAATCTTGCCAGTCTTATCTCTGTATATACACTCAGACTTACACAGCAACACATGACTATCGATCACGCTACGATGGTTTTAATAAACAGAATGCTTATCATAGTGAATCTTAATTCACACTTTATGACCGCCTCCAAATGCAGCAGTGGGCCGTCGAATATAGATCAATAACAATGCGCCAATCACAGGTTAGGGCTTATTTTCACAGTAAGGGAGCCTTGTCCTTGAAGTTGGGGGAAAATAACATAATTTTCCGTGTTAAGGATTTTACACTGAGACTCTGAGTAACTATGACTGATAAATATGATGACCAACTTCCTAGTCCAACTAAATACTTATTTGACTGCTTTAACTTTGTGACGACGAGCTACTTTTTCGACTTGGTCCCAGGGCTTTATTTCCTTCTATAACAGAGGCTGAAATTCGGTGACTTCCCAATTATAAAAAGGTTGTTTTTTTCCCAATTTGAGGCACGGAATCCCCCAAAATACAATGCTATTTTAACTTGGTTGTCTAACCTTCTGAAAATTTGGCCAAATATCACGCTTGAATTTCCCAAAATGAAAGGCTTAGACCCCTTCCCAATTTTGGAAAAAAGGCCCTGGGCCCCGTCCCGCACAGTCTAACAAAGATCTGCATATTTGTTTGGGGAAAATCCCCAATTAAAACCCGTTGGACATGATAACTACAATATCTGTGACCAAAGTGAACTGTTCGGTAGGCAGAAGAAAACATGTTTCTATATGCATATGAGCAAGTATAAATTATTCCAACATAACTATTCGGAAAGGTGCATTTAATGTGTTGTTTCTCCCCACTATTTCCCAACTGAAAATAAAAGCGGTGTAATGGCGGTTAAATGCCGGAGTCATGGTAAAAATCCCCGATTCTAGAAAATTTGCATTGCAAAAAAATTAAGGATAAGTTAAAATAAGCTAGCATGTCAACGAAATGTTGGCAAATTTAACTTAAATCAAATTTCGTAAATCCTACTAGGTACCCATTATAAAGATACATTTAGAATTGAACTGTTTGACGTTAGTTGTATACAGCTTGGAATTGGATGTGGCTGAAGTCCATCGATACTGGTTATTACATGCAACGTAAAATTTTAAGTTTAATATTTCAAATTCGACATTTAGAGCACATTCACACAGATTATTGTTATTTCTTTTGAATCAAAAAAGTTATACAAGTTATTGAAGAATTTTGATGTAATTTGAATTTCCGCACGTAAATATGCAGATGTTCGTAAGGCTGAGAAGATGACCCTTCTAAAGGGAAACCAAAAGCCAAATTAGTAGGACAAACCCAACTTCCCAACCAAGACTGCTGAAAGTATGACATATCGTTCTCTAGTTATTGGTCAGGCAAAGTTTTTGTGTGGAAGGTCATTAGGACCTTGACCTTTTGCCTAAGAACAGGGTCATCTACCTATGTCTATATGATGACAGACCTCCCTAATAGGTCTGAGGGTCAGAGGCCAAATCTTTTGCTGATTATAGTTATACAGTAAGGGATAATTTACTTATTTCTAAGATGTAAGCAAATCAAACAGTTCACTGACAATAAATTAATCATAATTACATCTATAGGTCACATGTGTATACTGTCAATGACAGCAGGGTGCTCCCTAGACTTCAAAAGTCGGGGGTCAAAATGACTCTTAGCTGATAGAAATTTGAAGTCAACAAAATTTCCTACTAATGTAATAGTGAATTTGACCCTTTGGTTCCAATTCTCAAGAGTCAAAAACCTTATTCTGCAAATTTCAAGAGTCAAAATGCCATTTTAAGGGTCAAAGGAGAGCCCTGGGTCACAGTAACATTTTAAGTAAAATGAGTATCACTATCAGATAGCCCACTTAAACACTGACTGAAACAATTATTTTTCAAACATGAATCATGAAAACAGTTAACACTGACTACATGTACATCCACAACCAACTTCATGCATAATTATGTCAGAATTTCATCCATTTACATGGCAGGCAAAAACTCAGCATAATAATTCATATCTATGCAACATTCAGCTATAAATACACTGTTACACAAATTAAAGTATTTTAACTTTTGTTCCACATGTCTGCAAACTGATGAACAAATTCAATTAACATGAATGGGTTTACTAAATGTGTAAATCATGTAAAAGATTTGATGTCTGAAAGTACAAGATTACTTAGAAACTAGCTTAAGGTCTTCAGCTAACCCGGTTTACACTGTGATAGGACGGGTACGCTGAAGACAATGCCATAAGGAAAGCTTACCAATAATCGTGTCAGGAATCTGACACGCTCATATTGGTTTATCCAGCATGCAATGTAGTAAATTGAAGTATATCCCGATAGAAAAATGTATAATCTTTTTATATGGAAGGTATCGAAGAGATAAACCTAATTTTACACATAAAACAACCTAGGAAATTCAGGTAGGTCTATAATTTCATCACTACGCCGCCATCTTGCCATAATGTTTAGTCACGTGACCACGAGAGTCGCCCGCGCGAACCGGTAAGAAAGCAATGCCATGTGCTTTTAACCCCGCAGCATTTGTCAGCGGCAGCATCTGTTTACAAATATCTCATTTGTTTAAAAAAGACTTCTTGAGGACCAATAAATAACTCATTACTACTTATAAACACTAATTACTCTTTGTTCAATACAAATTTACTAAAAAAAAGGAAATAACAAACAAATACGAAAAATATCCCCAACTATCATGTATACATACACATGTCATGTTTTCTAAGCGGTTCGCGCGATTGACGTCATACGAGATCTCACGAAGCTGTTAAGTTTCATGGCGGATGAACAGTGCTCCAGATAATATTTGTATGCAATACGTATGTACTCGTAGGTTTTACTTTTCAATGCGTAAAGTCCGTTGTCAATGCTGAAAATTTCAGTAACATGCACTAATGGCAACCTAACGCTGTTTTCACACCTGCTACTCGATAATTTGATACTTGATATTACTTACCTGTATTTTAACACGTATGTGTCATTGTAAAGAAGAAATCATTAGTCCATAAAACACGTAAGTGTGAAACAAAATTTGCGCATACAAGAACTGATCAGTAATTTGCAGATTAGTGAGCAAACATTTCAGTATGTTTCAAAAAGTCGAAACATATTATCCCACAAATGGCACAAATGATGTCATTATTTTTTTACGTCATGGTTGTGTTAAATTGATTTACACATTCATGAATTTCAACGCCTCGGACAGATCGATCCATAAATGCTCAATAAATTTCATAAATCGGTCCAAAATTGCTACGTACGTGCAAAATGTCACTCTGTTTGCACCATTTTCAATACCCCCATAAACACACCAAGATAACCATTTGGGATTTTGAACATTGTTCCGCAGATTACATACTGCTGTTTTTTCTTCATTTGATCATTTAGGTTTAATCAAAGGCGGTGAATTGTTTTAGAAGTCGGTACCAAAGAAAATTTGGCTACAGCAAAAGGATGCCGACATTCTATGGTCCAATTTTGGAGACGAATTTAGTTTTCATTGTTCGCCTTTTCGATTCAGTAAATAAGCCGTTCGTGTAGTCATGTGATCAACTTGGGAGAATATTGTTTGTATGTTATACACGTATGTATTTATAAGAAATGTGTTTTTATTTTTTCACGTGTTTGGCATTGTAAACAGAACGTGCGTAACTTTATAAATTCAATACAATGACATATTGACCGCGTAACAATCATTTGTGCAAAAGGATTTGGGGTGAAATTAAGATGGACTGGTTCTATTTAAAATACGCATTTTTCTGCTCCGAAAATCATGGTATGAAGATTAATCTACACTATTTAATTTATAGAATCAGTCGCTGATTGGACTTACTGAAACAGATTACTGTTACTCAATTCATATTCCCGACGACTGGGAAAAACGCAGCGCTTATAGAGCGAAATACGTAAGCAAATGGTTTAATGCGTACTTGTACGTCCGAGATTTTTTAGCAATGCGTTTTCTGATAAAAAATATGCGTGATTAGGCGTGTACACGTCTTATCTGGAGCACTGGATGAAAGTTGATGCAAATGCTATTTCGCATTGAAAGAAGCAAATTTGTTGGCTGTATTGATATTTTAACTTTGTATAGGGTATAAAGCGATAGTTAAATAATTGCTTTATCGATTTATGGCCAAGATTTATTTGAAAAAAAGGTATTTGCGTATTTAAACGAGACTACAATAATGTTTGTTATTCTGGTAAGGTTTCGTAACGGGTCTGATCCAAAACTTTAATGCCGCATAAAAAGCAAAAAAATAATAATAAAGCGGCTTTTAAAGTTTTGGAAGCCAGAACTACTTAGAAACATACACTTTAAACACATTCAGATATAAATACCTGTTAGTTAAAGTTAGTAAAGAAAACAAGAAGATTTATTTACCTGCTACGACTACGTCGTCGAGCGTAGGGACTAGTGGGTGACCTGGAACGATGTCGCTTTTTTCCGGTAGGACTACTGTTGCGGTATGAACTTCTTTCAGCATACGCTCTTGGAGGCTCAACATATGCCTTAGGTGGCTCCGCATATTGTTTTAATTTTGGCTCATGCATTTTTTGAATGTCAGGAGAACGTTGTCGTTTCTTCGATTTTCTAGCACTTTTTTCAGTTCTAAGTGGACTAGTTTCATGTATCACAGGTGAATTACTATGACTTCTTTCATTCATATATGATCGAATCGCTGAAGCTGGTGACTGGTCTCTGTTATTGCGAACTGCATCCACTCGACTAGGTCCAGACGGCACACTTGGTGTACCAGATATATCAGATAGTGAACCGCCCGATTCTGAACTTACATCTTCATAAGCTACAATACTTGAACGTCCTAGCACCTCCACTGGAGGATTCTGAGAATGTCTACTCTTACTCCTATCTTTCTCACCCTTTTCCCGTGATCTTTTATGTGACTTGTGTTTCGATTTCTTTCGCTTTTCATGTTTTCTACCACTACTAGAACTAAACTGTTGTCCGGATTGCGAATTTACTTGTCCAGGAATGAGGTGCGAATACGCCCGTGCGTCATACTCGTCAAACATAGCATGTTCCCTTTGTCTAGGCATGTTATTAAAATCACTAGGACAAAAATTCACTGGTTTGCGTATGCCACATGATAAAAAAGTCCGGGAGTTATCCTCCTTGCAAAATTTTCATCCACAAGATGTCGCGATTTTCACAAGTTAAATTCCATGTCACTAAACAAAGCACCTTCTACTCCAACATATCCGTTGTCTCGATACGCATATACAAATTAATAAAAGTTCCAACGGTTATATCTGCTAAAATTCCGTTGTTATGGTCACAATATTCACCAACTTAGGTTATATTGAAAATGGATGTCGCCGGGTTGTAAGTTTCGATTTGATAGAATGGTTACAGTCGCTTTACAAAGTTATTTCATGGTCTGCGACGAAAATTTATCGTCAAGAACTAAGAATAGACATTAATTGTTAAGATGCTTTATTGATATTCAATTATTTAGCTCAGATGACAGCGATTTTAGCAGATATTTTAAGTGACCAACAGTCGTACGTTCTACCAACATTAGAGAATTTTGACCTAATGCACAGTCAGATACACCAATATTGATGACGTAGTACGCAAAGGCGTACCTGACAAAAGAAGGAAGTGAACAGAAAAGTAAGGAATTGTTGTAAAAAATGGCGAAATAATGACATTTTGAACACAACATAGTTCAGAAAAACAAGACACAAGCATTTTATTTTATTTTTTATTTATTACATAGCGAATAAACAACATCATATGATTTCGCGACCCTTTATTTTGACGTCTTATTTTTACACTCACAACATAGGCTGTCATGTAATGTTAATGGAGTAACAGTATGTCATTTGATTCTTTGAATGATTCCTTTTTTAAATTCATACGGACCGTCATAATCCAAAAACAAGCACGTTCCAAGTGTCATGGAATTAGGACAAATTAATCCAGTATTCACTAATTATACAGTATAATCAATTTCACTGAAACTTGGAATTTGTGCATAATAAATGGTACATTGGAGACACAGATCTCGCAATTAGCATACTTTCACATTGATGTGGTTTACCTAATACTTACATAAAACAAAGAATAAACTTTACAGTGATTTATTACAGCACTGGATGGATGATAAAAAATCAAAGTAAAATCACAGTAAAACTAATAACCGACCGTAGTTTACAAAAATCAAGGAAATATTTATTATGTACTCCAGTCATAGTGACTTATTTTCTGTAGATGTCAAATAATGTGGCATAAGGTCATAAATGAAGTTTTAGTTCTGTTTTAGGAGTTGTTTCCCTTGTCCCATCTGCTGTTACCAAATAATAGTAAATAGCAAATACATGTATATATACCTTGATACTTCCCTTTCAGGATGAAAATCTGCATATTACTGAAGGCATTGATTAATGCTGGTGAAAAAGGAGCCAATATTGCTAGAATAATTCGTTCTGAAGCCTCATTGCTTGACTTACTCGTTCAAGAAAAGAAAGGGGAACAGAAAAATGACAGATTTGTACGTGATTTTAAGACACTAGCTGATGTTCTGGTACAAGAGGTTGTTCGATATGATCTTAAACAGCAGGTTAGTTTTTTACATTATCATGAACAAGTATGATGGTGTTAGGAAGAAGTTTTTAGACTTAAATTTGACTTAATCAATCATAATTCATATTCCGAGTTTGTCCTGTGCAGTTGTTAAAAAGAAAGACTTGTACTTTAACTGTTTTGGAGAAAAGTTTGACAAGTTATGATTAATTGCTTCTGTTGAATTTCACTGGAAATACATTGTAAGAAATACTCACATGCACACTTAACAATTTGTCAAAATGCTCCTGTACACAAACATACAGATTATATATAATTTGAAAGTCTCTGAAATTATAACTTGAACATGTACATGTATACCTTTTTTTCTAAATCTCTAGACAGGCAGTATATACATGTGGAGCAAACTATAGATGACATTTTCAGGGCAGACTCATTTGCTCTGGAAACAACCTTGTTGATTTATAAGCAGAATATTAAACTTTAAAAAAGGTTCTGTATAAATGTGCCCTTGTATGAGTGACACTTCTACATTATATTAGTTGTGTTTAGTTTCCAGGTATAGGTGAGAATATCCATGGAGAGGAGAGTAACAAGTTTACCAACACATTGGGTGACAGTGTTACAGTGGAGATTCAAGATACACCACAACAAACACAAACAATTCTCAGTGAGGTTTAACAAATAGTTCATCTTGTACCAGTTTACTAACAATACATACTAACAATACAATCCTTTCCCTTTAGACAGTTCTGTATAAGTCCTGATTCATGAAAGTTTATTATGATGTGATTGTCATGATTTTTAGTCTAAAATTTCATAGTTCAATCGTTAATGTTAAATTTCATTAAGAAGTAATCTTCGTTCCCATAAAATTCCGGGATGGATCAGTGATCTAGCATGTAACCACTAGACTGCTGAACGAAAGATTGTGGGCTAGTACTTCAGCTCCACCTTCTGATACAAATGCCTGCTTCTCCTGTATTTTTTCTCCCCTGATTCTTGGGCAGCCATGAAATGACCATAGCTGTTAAATGGACTGTTTAACACCAGATAAACATAAAATTCAACTGAAAAAAGTTGACATGTGTTGATTAGAAATACTGATTTTCTCTGAAGCTGTTCATTTTTTCCTGTAGACTAAAAGTCACTTCAATTAAAGAGTAACACTGGAGCAAAACTGAGAAAAGAATTCAGTCTATGATTATAAGTTGACATAAGATAATGGGCCAGTTAGACTACTATTAGAATCCAGGATTTGATCTTAGTGCTCTAAAGTAGTCAGTAATTTTGATTTATGTTATTTTTGTTGTTTGCTTTATGTAATTGTATAGAGTTCTCATTCTAATGTATTCAACAGGTCAAGTTCTGGACGAAAATGAACACGCTGCAAAGATTCTGGCAGAAGTTGTACATAAAGATGTGAATGTCAGTGAAGGATATGATTTACAAACAATGGATCAAGAATTGAATGTGGAAGATATTGGTGTATGGATTGACCCTATTGGTAAGATAAATGTGAAAGTTACGGGCATGGAAATAGTAAATTTGAAATACATAAAAAATATTGCCAATGATGTAATAAAAACATTTTAAAAAATTCTAACAAAATATAATGCAGATATTGAGAATGTTCAATGTTATTTGTGATATTTGGAGACAGATCATAAAGATTTTTCTTGAAGTTGATTTAGGCTTTGCAAAAATAACAATACAGCTTCAGTAAGATTTTTTTAGGATGAAAGAAAATAATTATATGTAAAATAAGTATAAGATTGTGCTGAAATAAATCAACAGTTGTAAATAAATACAAATGTAGCACATTTCTAATTCTGACTTTGTCTACCAACCTTGAATAAATACAAAGCACCTTTAGAATATTTAAATTGTGGTCTGTAATGACAGAGTTTAATGTATATTTTCTTTTTTCAGATTCCACTGCACAATATATACATGGAGAAATTGGAATTGAATCTAATGGCATGGTAGATGAGGGTTTGCAATGTGTGGCAGTACTTATAGGTGTGTATGATAAAGCCACTGGTTTACCAATCATGGGAGTTACCAATCAACCATTCTACAAACTGGAAGGATCTAGGTGTGTTAATATTCTTATTTCTTATTCAGCTCTTTGCAGAATTCAAGTTCTTTGTTGTTAGATATACAAAGAGTGAGTGCGGTTAGACATAAATTGAGTGTGGTTAGATATGGAGTGAATGTAGTTAGACATAAATAGAGTGAGTGTGGTTAGACATAAATAGAGTGAGTGTGGTTAGACATAAATAGAGTGAGTATGGATAGACATAAATAGAGTGAGTGTGGTAAGACATATATAGAGTGTGTGGTTAGACATAAATAGAGTGAGTGTGGTTAGACATAAATAGAGTGAGTGTGGATAGATAAGAGCGAGTGTGGTTAGACATAAAAAGAGTGAGTTGGTTAGACATAAATAGAATGAGTGTGGTTAGACATAAATAGAGTGAGTGTGGTTATACATAAATAAAATGAATGGTTAGACATAAATAGAGTGAGTGTGGTTAGACATAAATAGAATGAGTGAATAGATAAGAGCGAGTATGGTTAGACATAAATAGAGTGAGTGTGGTTAAACATGAACATAGTGAGTGTGATTAGACATAAATAGAATGAGTGTGGTTAGACATAAATAGAGTGAGTCTTACCATGGGAGTTACCAATTAACATTCTACAAATTGGAAGGATCTAGGTGTGTTAATATACTTATTTCTTATTCAGCTCTTTGCAGAATTCAAGTTCTTTGTTGTTAGATATAAAAAGAGTGAGTGTGGTTAGACATCAATAGAGTGAGTGTGGTTAGACATAAATAGAGTGAGTGTGGTTAGATATGGAGTGAATGTAGTTAGACATAAATAGAGTGAGTGTGGTTAGACATCAATAGAGTGAGTGTGGTTAGACATAAATAGAGTGAGTGTGGTTAGATATGGAGTGAATGTAGTTAGACATAAATAGAGTGTGTGGTTAGACATAAATAGAGTGAGTGTGGTTAGACATAAATAGAGTGAGTGTGGTTAGATATGGAGTGAATGTAGTTAGACATAAATAGAGTGTGTGTGTTTAGACATAAATAGAGTGAGTGTGGTTAGACATAAATAGAGTGAATGTAGTTAGACATAAATAGAGTGAGTGTGGTTAGACATAAAGAGTGAGTGTGAATAGATGAGAGCGAGTGTGGTTAGACATAAATAGAGTGAGTGTGGATAGATAAGAGCGAGTGTGGTTAGACATAAATAGAGTGAGTTGGTTAGACATAAATAGAATGAGTGTGGTTAGACATAAATAGAGTGAGTGTGGTTATACATAAATAAAATGAATGGTTAGACATAAATAGAGTGAGTGTGGTTAGACATAAATAGAATGAGTGAATATATAAGAGCGAGTATGTTTAGACATAAATAGAGTGAGTGTGGTTAAACATGAACATAGTGAGTGTGATTAGACATAAATAGAATGAGTGTGGTTAGACATAAATAGAGTGAGTGTGGTTAGACATAAATAGAGTGAGTGTGGTTAGACATAGATAGAGTGAGTGTGGTTAGACATAAATAGAGTGAGTGTGGTTAGATATGGAGTGAATGTAGTTAGACATAAATAGAGTGTGTGTGTGGTTAGACATAAATAGAGTGAGTGTGGTTAGATATGGAGTGAATGTTGTTAGACATAAATAGAGTGTGTGTGGTTAGACATAAATAGAGTGAGTGTGGTTAGACATAAAGAGTGAGTGTGGTTAGACATAAATAGAGTGAGTGTGGTTAGATATGGAGTGAATGTAGTTTGACATAAATAGAGTGTGTGTGGTTAGACATAAATAGAGTGAGTGTGGTTAGACATAAATAGAGTGAGCGTGGTTAGATATGGAGTGAATGTAGTTAGACATAAATAGAGTGTGTGTGGTTAGACATAAATAGTGTGAGTGTGGTTAGACATAAAGAGTGAGTGTGGTTAGACATAAATAGAATGAGTGTGGATAGATAAGAGCGAGTGTGACACAAATAGAGTGATCTTGGTCAGACATAAAGAGTGTGTGGTTGGACATAAATAGAGTGTGGTTATATATATAGAGTGCAGTTAGACATGAATAAAGTGCAGTTAAACATAAATAGAGTGCAGTTAAACATAAATAGAGTGTGGTTAGATATCGAGGGAGTAGATATCGAGGGAATGTGGTTAGACATAAATCTGAGGTGTCAATAGAGCCAAATTAAAAATCCTGAAAATCGTATGTGGCCAACCATTTTTGTCAAACAAGAGGCCTTCAGCCACATTGTTTCAGTGTTTAACTGTGTGTATTAAAGACAATCCTTCAGAGCAGATTAAATTATTTATTGAGATATTTTCATCAAATGACTTATTTTGCCCAGAAATCATAGCTTTTTTCTGGACAGATAAATCCAGAAATCCCAGTATATCTGGAATATTGTCACCCCTGATAAATAGAGATATATTTTCTTTAAATTGATTGTAGATCCCTGACTCATTCTGTATTAAAGGCTAATTTATTTTGGTGATGCATGGTAAGTGTTGCTTAGCTTTTATAACAATTATACACTTGTATATTTTCAGTTGGTCAGGACATACTACATGGGGAGTTTGTGTTGGTGATATTAAAATGAATTCCATACAAAATTCAAGTCAGGCAACTGTTAACACACACAAGGGATTTGTTCTGATAAGTTCAAGCGAGTCCCAATGTGTTAATGATACTCTGTCCAGTGTATTTGACGTACGACATATTGCTGGAGCAGGTTACAAACTTCTTGGTGTTTGTCAAAATCTTGCTGATGGTTACATTTTAACCAAGAGCAGTAATTATAAATGGGACTGTTGTGGACCACATGCTATTCTCCGATCCATGGGAGGTGGTATTATTAAATATTCACAATTGTACAAGAATGCTAAAAGCGGTCAGGATGATGCTAGCGGGTTAGAACAGTTGAAATATCACATACCAGATCATGACCAGTATACAGGGGCAAATAAATGGTGCAATCATGGAGGAATAGTAGCTTACAAAACAACAAACCTCTTGGAACAACTCTCAAAGCTCTTCAAGTCACATGACCTTGATTAAAACATTTTACTTCATTTATTTTAATTCCAAAAGGAATATAACACTATATAATATTATTTAATTTACTCAATGTTCAATATTACGGCTTGAATATCAAAATGATAGATATAAACAATGTACTAATGGTGTTTAAATGCTAAAATGTAGTGAAGAATAAATTGCATGTTTATTCTTGATAAAGGCTCAGGCCGAAATATTGAACATTGAGTAAATTAAATAATATTATAAAACATTTTTATTGATTTTTCACATTTTGGTAATTTTTGTAAATGGGTATTTTAACATTTTTCATGCTTGATTTATCAAAGTTCAGTGCTTCATGTTTTTGTTTGGCTCATTCACCAGTGTACCCATCTCCATTAATGAGACAGATTATGCTCAACTTGTATGTTTTATAACTATCATACCAGCATTGTCATTTTGCCAGAATAATAGGAAAAATTGCCAGCTACTGTCGGTTGTCCCTGACACATGACCTAGTAGGGAAATCCGGTGTTCATAGAAAAATCATGGTTTCCTCTGAACTTATATTTTCTTCATCAATATGTATTGATACATATTATGTATTGTGTTGTTACTTTTTTGGTAAAAGATTTATTGTTTGTTGTTAACATTGTGATAAATTGTCTCATCTTTGATGTATTGAAACGTCGTTCATCTTCTAGAGCAATCATGTGCAAAAAAATATTTGTTTGACCCTTCTGTATATTGTTTTTTCACTTCAAAATGTTTTATTTTTAGCTCACCAGAGCACGAATGTGCTCAGGGTGAGCTTTTGTAATCGCCCTGCGTCCATCGTTCGTCGTGAAGCGGCGTCAATATTTACTTAAAACAACATCTCCTCCTACACCGCTATTCCGATTGCAACCAAACTTTGCTGAAATGATCCTTGGGTGGTCCCCTTTCAAAATTGTTCAAAAAATTAAATTTCATTAAAAACTGGTTGCTATGGCAACAAATAGAAAAAACTTAAAAAATCTTCTTGTCCGAAACCACAGGGCCTAGAGCTGAGATATTTGGTATGTAGCATTGTCTAATGGAACTCTACAAAGTTTGTTCAAATTATTCCCCTTGGGTCAAAATTGGCCCCGCCCCGGGGGTCACTTGATTTTACATAGACTTATATAGGAAAATTTAAAAAATCTTCTTCTCCGAAACCGCAAGGCCTAGAGCTTAGATATTTTGTATGTGGCATTGTCTAGTGGACCTCTACCAAGTTTGTTCAAATTATGGCCCTGCCCTGGGGTTTATTCTATTTTATATAGGAAAATTTGAAAAATCTTCTTCTCCGAAACCACAAGGCCTAGAGCTAAGATATTTGACATATGGCATTGTCTAGTGGTCATCTACCAAGTTCGTTAAAATTATTGCCCTAGGGTCAAAATTGGCCCCGCCCCCGGGGGTCACTTGATTTTACATAGACTTATATAGGAAATTTAAAAAATCTTCTTGTCAAAAACTACAGTGCCTAGAGCTTTGATATTTGGTGTGTAGCATAGTCTAGTGGACCTCTACCAAGTTTGTTCAAATTATTGCCCTAGGGTCAAAATTGGCCCCGCCCCGGGGGTCACTTGATTTATATAGACTTATATAGGAAAATTTAAAAAATCTTCTCCGAAACCGCAAGGCCTAGAGCTTAGATATTTTGTATGTGGCATTATCTAGTGGACCTCTACCAAGTTTGTTCAAATTATGGCCCCGGGGTCAAAATTGGCCCTGCCCTGGGGTTTATTCTATTTTATATAGGAAAATTTGAAAAATCTTCTTGTCCTAAACCACAAGGCCTAGAGCTAAGATATTTGGTATGTAGCATTGTCTAGTGGACCTCTACCAAGTTTGTTCATATTATATATTTAATGGCCCTAGGGTAAAAATTGGCCCTGACCTTGGGTCACTTGATTTTACTTGGACTCGTGTAGAAATATTTTAACAATGTTCGTCTCCAAATGACCTTTTTTCCTGGTGAGCATTTATAGGGCCATCATGGCCCTCTTGTTTCTAAATAAGGCCACCCTGAAGAATTATTTTGTTTACTGTAACACGACAGTAGCTACTCACCAAAAAGGCCCATACCCAACTATTGGGGGGGGGGGGGGGGGTTCTCAGGTAAAAAAAATTAAAATAGAAAAATAGCATTCTGACATGTATATTGGGTTTAATATAAGTTACAAATTGTAAAACAAATATTTCCTACCTACCTACCTACCCACTGAAAATTCTCTAGGTAGGGTTACTGCAAACACACATTTTTTTAAAGGACTGCCTAAAAAAATTCAGCTGTGATTGTGTAACGGTTAACACTTTGTCCCTCTTATGTTGCTAGACTTATAATTATTGAATTACTAAGCAATTGTTCATAGTGTGTTCTCATTCAATGTTGAACATGGTCATTAATACTACTACCTGCTCACTCTTAAGATATTTGAGTCCAGGTACAGATGACAAGATTTAGTTTCCTTACATTTATCTAGTCAAGCTTATGATACATTAAAACCCCAGAAAACCGGAATTCTCTGAAAATCGGCCAATTTTTCAAGTCACATTATTTTCGGAATTTATGAAGTCTTCTCGGAAACCGAAATTTTATGTTGTTGTTTTTTATGTTGTTTTTATTGTTTACTTAATATTGTGTTTAAGTTACAGGCCTTTTTTATGTCATTTATCTGCAAGTGTTATGACATAAATGCAATCATTGAATAGTTCAAAAGCAGCAGAAGAGACATTGCCTTGTAATGTACAGAATTCATGTGACCATTGGTGTCTAGCTTATACAAATATTGTGTTTTATCAATATTTTTATCTATTGTAAAATTTCCCCATCTGATATATTTCTCCCCCCTTGAAAGGACCCGCCACCTTCTTGTTCAACCCAAAAAGGGCTGAATTACTAGCTTTGTATAAAATATTTGATGTCTTTTTATACGCCCATTTGTAAAACGGGTCATATTATGGGAACACCCACAGCGGCGTCCAAAACGGTGTCCACTCTCTAATTCAAAGTTTTATTTAGATCCTCACCAAATCTGATGGAAATTTTCATGGCCGTGAGATCTCGGTCAGGTGCGATAACCAGCTCAATCGACCCAGGGCACTTCTGAGTTATGCCCCTTGACGTTTTGAAAAATGAATTTTGTTGGGCGTATTTTGTGACCTGGCATTCTTGTTGACATATGAAATTTCTGTTTACATTGAGTAATAGTGTACATGTATATAACATACAACAAGTGTTCAAACATGTGTAATAATGATGTGTTTTTAATGACCCTGTAAATGAGGCTGGTTTTTAATACTACCTCAACTTGATATAAAATTAATATGATCAACTCAATATTAACTACATTGTTACATATATAATGTAGATTTATTTTGTCTCAAAGGTTGTCCTGGTTTTAATTTATATTTATATTGTTTAGTGCTTTATTTTGTATTTTGCGTCAGTAGTATTTGTTAGAAAACTGTTCATTTAGCATTAAGTAGAGATGTTAGACCCTGCTTCATAAAAATACATCAGTTGTCAATAAGCCTTAATCTCAAGCTTAAAATTAAGCATTTAGCATGAAACTTGGACTAGTGTTTGAGGTTATAAAACTTGAGATCAGTCTACAATCTCATATCTTGTCTTAATATTTCTAGGTAAATTATGACCAGACAATAATGATATTATTGATACATTAATCTGTCAGTATAATGAATCTGAACATGTATTCAAAGATTAATCAGATCTATCATTTCAACCATAATACTTTGAGAATAAAATGGAGCTCGGAGGCTGTTCTCAAGTTTTATAACCCTGGGGCCAGGTGAATTTCTGAGGAGGGTGAAAAAGTAACTGGTATTAAAATGTTTACAAGTCCTCTATCTTTTATAATTGACCATAAGTGCTTGGCTCAAAGAGCTTACATAATACTGCTATATGTATATTTATGTATATGTACTGGATCAGTGGGCCATTGATCTGTATAATTAACTTTGTGAATCTTTGTAATTACATGTAATCAGATTACCATATAATTTTGTTAGTATTTGCTTTATATGTATACATGAGGCATAGTTTGGGTATATTAAGCTTTGCAATTATTTTTGTGGTATCTACCACTGCCTACTAAGTAATTACAAACTACTTACATTTGTATTATACAAAAGTAGGCATTGATAGAAAATATGGAAAGTTGATTAAGTGCTACTCTCTTTATTTAAATGTTGGGAGTCCATAGTTTGTTCAGATTTCAACAAATTCTTTAAATCAATGATTATTTGTACTGAGTCAGAGTGACTTAATTAATTGCTCTTAATTTAAGATTCCACTGTATTTGTATCATACAATAATGCATTTATTAAAATACTGAATTGTGTATACAGTCAAACAAGAGTTAGCGGCCACCTATTCTAAAAACGTCATTATTTACAACAAAATAATCTCTGAATAAAGGCCACCAGTCAGTAAACACCACATTTTGCCTTTCACAATGGTCACCTTTTTCATGAATTTGACTGTAATTGTAAAACATATCCTGTTTATATAAGTATCATAATATATAATATTTTGTCAACACTTCTATTATATCCAACTACATTTGATAGTTTCCTTTCTGCTGCTGTATAATTTACATGTGTTCCTATCTGGTATAAAGATATCAATTGTTTTAATTCACACTGCCAGTTGTGTCTCAAATTTTATGTTATTAATATTTCATATTGTTACTGTTGTTTTATTATCAATAAACGTGTCAAGAAAAGAATGACTTATTGTAGTATCATTATTCTTCATTGTATAGTTAATGTCAGACTAATGTCAAAATTGGGTTCTTTTACCTATTTTTCTTCTTCAAAAGGGGGTATATTGTTTGCACGTCGGATGGCAGGTCAGTAACCAAACCTTGTCTGACCAATATCTAGAGAATGATTTCGTTGAGAGGTTGTTGATTGCATGCAGATTGCATGTAGATTACACCTATTGACTAAGTTTAATAGGTCAAAGGTCAAGGTCTTACTATCTAGTTGGCCTTTAAGGGGCATCTGTGTTCCACTAACACTTCTTGTTTAAATTATTGCTAATTTCATCAAATTTATGACTCGCAAATGTATTGGTGTAAGTTAAGTGATGATTTTGTGTAAGTTGACAAATTATAGTTTGATGAATACTGTTACATGGACAATGTCACATATGATATTTAGTGCTATGAGCTCCACAGTCCATTAATAAATATGGAAGCACACATGCAAAGATTTACAGGACACACTTTTCTGCATCAAATACGCCAAAAATTCTACCCAGGGCCCCTAAAATTGTCCAAATCAAGATATACTCGACGTCGTGGTATTAAAATAAGGAAGATCACGGCGATAGATTTGACAAACTAATTTCGTTTTTTTGTTAAGAATGAAGCACATTAATTGATGAAGAAGTAGATACATGAATGTAATAACACATGATGACATACAGACCCCTGAAACTTATGACAGGACCCAACTTAAACAAAAACCTGAGTCCTATAGACCGCAACTCAATGTTAGTATCAATGCTCTGAAGGTTCTGATGTTGTTTGGAACTACAAATCAGTCAAAAGTTGATTTCTATGTAGGGCGAGTTTTGGAAAACGAACGATAGGTCGCGCATGAATTCAATGCAGACATAAGTACTACGAACGTTTCTACACCCGCTATGCAGTTGTTCCCAGTTGCTTTCAGTACTTTGATTTATGTTTCCCATCTGATCACCAAAAGTAGTTCAGCAATTAGCATAATATTATATATAGTTTACATTACCTGCTTCTTTGAATACTCAATTTACGCAGAATGTAATATATCATACATGAAGACATGCTCGAAGAAAAAGGTTAAACTTTATAAGCATTAAATTAATCGATTGAAACTTCCCGATGAATCACTTTTTTAAATATCTGGCTGACTCACAGTTATCATCGCATCGTCCATGAATTCTATGATGACTTCTATACGTTTACAATAGAAGCTAGGAACCAGACTAAATTAGCATATACAGCACGAGAATTATGATGTCATCCTTCCTTGAAATGTGTGTACTGATAGTAATTATTGTAGTAACCCGAGGAAGAGGATTGTTTAGATTTTTTACGACTGATTTGTATTGCTCGTTTACGATATTGCATAGCCATATAGTTTTGACTTAAATGCACGTAATATTTGAATTTGTATTTAGCCATTGCATTGAAATATCGGAACTTAGACTTACTATGTTCTTAGGCGGAAGCTAGGTTAATGGAAGCTGTTCGGTATGCAGGAAAAGTGAAAACTGAGCGATTTTTGAAATACGTAATAACTTAATTGTTTGTACCGAACAACAATAAAAATCCTGCATATACATGTAATGCATAACTAGTCCCAACTCTCAAAGTGCTGTCTTGTTAGTTTTAGTTCTTATAATGCTGATAGAAAATTTCAGCATAACCTTAAAACCATTAAAAAATTACAGAATTGGATTGCTGAGTGAAAGAAGTATTTTATTTTCCTCCTAATGTGAAAAGCCAAACATTTCCAGAAAGTTTTAATTTCGATGAGTCAAAATAAAATGCAAGATGTATTCAGTTGTGAAGGCATGTAGTTAACTTAATGCTTGTGTTTTTTTTTTCATTTTTATAATGGTAGCTCCTTTTCAACTAGAAAAAAAACTATTTTTTATGTGTATTTTATTTAAAATTTGTCTTACAAAAACGTCATGTTCCTGTTGATATTTTGATGTCTTCGTAATGGAACATTCTGAGTTGATTATCTGCCCCACCTGACATCATTAATTCTGGTATTGTCCAATCAATGGCAAGGATCTTGTCTTCATGACCGACTAAATTATACAATGGTGCTTTGGGACTGTAAGAGATTACATAAAATTTGACATAATGGTGTTTTATGAAGCATTGACAACTAATGGTCATGTAGCACGCATTCAAATAAAATTGAGTTAATAAGAAATATTTGACTGACTAATCAAACATGGTAAACTATATAATGGTGCACGGAACAAACTTTGGACAATTTTTCTCATATTATGATCAGAAAACAAAATGTCCGTATTAAACCAAACAATAAGTAACTCAACATGTTAGAATTGTAAACAGGAGTACTGCAGGTGGTGCCACCCACTTATTCTTAAAAAAAAACGGCCGAGCTAAAAAGCACAATACATAATCTATAGAGTAAGTAATATTCATGGAGAGGGGTAATTGAACACTACATAATATTTTAGTAACTGATTCATGGTTGTAAATCAGTGGTTGAATATTTGTTATAATTGTCATATCCATGACCAACTATACATTACATAGTTCTCTCCCATAGTTTGTCTATTTTTCAAGTAGACAGTTGACAACTGGTACATTATTATCAAACTTTCACCAGTATATAGATACATCAAAACTTACCTTCTTTTGTCCCAGAGTTTCATAATGTTGTCATAAGATCCAGATAAAAATTGATGTTCATTTGTATGGGACCACTGTACACTAGATACCCAGCCAGTGTGGGATGTGTACGTACATTTAACCAAAGCTCCATCTGAAACATGTATTCATAAAGTGATACATGAAGAAATAAACTATAGTACAAACTCTCCAGAGCGGTTCTCTCTTGAGTAACAACCTCACTTCAACAACAGCATGATTTTTTCCCACTGCACATTTCAGCTATTAGTTTAACCTCTCTAGAGCAACAACCCCTCAACAACAACATAATTATGCTACTCTCAAAGGGTGTTGCTATGGAGATGTTACACTGCATATACTAATATTTAAACCAATCAAGTTGAATAATCAAGAAGCAGCCATGACGCCATCTTAAAATGTAACATTTCATTGTTAGACATATGAATTTAATAAAAGTAAATCTAGCACCTGTCTACTCCACTAAAAATGGAGACTATCAGGTCTACAGAACACAGAGTTGTGAGTTTGAATCCCAGACATGACACTTGTTCTCTGTGATAATTTAGCTGAAATAATTTATTGTCTTCCGTAATGATGCATTAAAGGATAGACAGTTCCTTGCGGGGAACAAGGTAAGTATGCGCACAGAATCCAGGAATACTGATTAGGTGCCAATGTTATGATGTATAACTGAAATACTTCAGGAATAGGTGTAAAACACAAAGCACTTGTTAAATCTTGTATACAATTCAGGCCTTAGACTTACAGAAAGTAAATATCATAATACATGACACAACAGTATTACCTGATGTTCTGGGGTCCCATAGTCTAACATGTCTATCAGCTGATCCAGTCAACAACAATCTGTTCAGAGGTGAGTAGGACAAATCTAAAAATACCTTGTTCCCTTGCTGTAAATATAAAAACAAATGTTAACAACATATTGAGAAAACTTTAACAAGAGGGCCATGATGGCCCTATAAATGCTCACCAGGAAAAAAGGTCATTTGGAGACGAACATTATTAAAATATTTCTACACGAGTCCAAGTAAAATCAAGTGACCCTAAGGTCAGGGCCAATTTTTACCCTAGGGCCATAATTTGAACAAATTTGGAAGAGGTCTGCTAGACAATACTACATACAAAATATCTTAACTCTAGGCCTTGTGGTTTCAGAAAAGATTTTTTAAATTTTCCTACATAAGCATATATAAATCAAGTGATCCCCGGGGCGGGGCCAATTTTGACCCTAAAGCAATAATTTGAACAAACTTGGTAGATGACCACTCGACAATGCCATAAGTCAAATATCTTAGCTCTAGGCCTTGTGGTTTCGGAGAAGAAGATTTTTCAAATTTTCCTATATAAAATAGAATAAGTCAAATATCTTAGCTCTAGGCCTTGTGGTTTAGGAGGAGAAGATTTTTTAAATTTTCCTATATAAGTCTATATAAATCAAGTGACCCCCGGGTCAGGGCCAATTTTGACCCTAGGGCAATAATTTGAACAAACTTGGTAGAGGTCCACTAGACTATGCTACACACCAAATATCAAAGCTCTAGGCACTGTAGTTTTTGACAAGAAGATTTTTTTAATTTCCTATATAAGTCTATGTAAAATCAAGTGACCCCCGGGGCGGGGCCAATTTTGACCCTAGGGCAATTATTTGAACAAACTTGGTAGATGACCACTCGACAATGCCATAAGTCAAATATCTTAGCTCTAGGCCTTGTGGTTTCGGAGAAGAAGATTTTTCAAATTTTCCTATATAAAATAGAATAAACCCCAGGGCAGGGCCAATTTTGACCCCGGGGCCATAATTTGAACAAACTTGGTAGAGGTCCACTAGCCAATGCCACATACAAAATATCTAAGCTCTAGGCCTTGCGGTTTCGGAGAAGAAGATTTTTTAAATTTTCCTATATAAGTCTTTATAAATCAAGTGGCCCTCAGGGCGGGGCAAATTTTGACCCTAGGGCAATAATTTGAACAAACTTGGTAGAGGTCCACTAGACTATGCTACACACCAAATATCAAAGCTCTAGGCATTGTAGTTTTTGACAAGAAGATTTTTTAAATTTCCTATATAAGTCTATGTAAAATCAAGTTACCCCCGGGGCGGAGCCAATTTTGACCCCAGGGGAATAATTTGAACAAACTTTGTAGAGTTCCATTAGACAATGCTACATACCAAATATCTCAGCTCTAGGCCCTGTGGTTTCGGACAAGAAGATTTTTTAAGTTTTTTCTATTTGTTGCCATGGCAACCAGAGTTTTTAATGAAATTTAATTTTTTGAACAACTTTGAAAGGGGACCACCCAAGGATCATTTCAGCAAAGTTTGGTTGCAATCGGAATAGGGGTGTAGGAGGAGATGTTGTTTTAAGTAAATATTGACGCCGCTTCACGATGAATGCAGGGCGATCACAAAAGCTCACCCTGAGCACATTCGTGCTCTGGTGAGCTAAAAACACTATAAACAGTTTAATCTTTATAGACAATCATAAGAATGAAATTGACAGAGTTCTTCTTTCATTTTGATTTTTATACAGGAAGTATGACCTGCCGTGACCAGGAATCGAACCAGGGTTGTCGGGGCCACGGTCTTCAAACCGACATATGAAATAACATTTCTTGTTTATAAACAGATATGACTAATAGATGATGTCACAACAGTCAATATTGTCTGTCAATGTTCCTACACTATCATCAAGCTATCATTTATATCCATAAAATATTAATCAATATCATAAAATAGTTTTAAATACTCAGTTTATTCACAACTTAAGGGCTGGGACTCTTATTATTACCAGTGATGACTTCTGTTCTGCTTTCTCCAGATCCCATAGTCTTATCGTGTGGTCCCATGATGCTGTGCAGACTTCCTGTTCATCTAACCATGTGACACCTGACACACCTTCAGTATGACCCGACAATGTTAACATCGGTACCCGTGTTTGTACTTTATGACCCGACAGTTTCTTCTTTTTCTTCGGATTTTGAGACTCTTCATCTTCTTCGCCTTCTTCGTCAGGATTTATTTCTAGTGACATAAAACACACACAGTCCCATGTCATATACTGTATACACCCAAATAAATGTTCCAAGAATGTTATATTGTTGTTTGAATGATTTTTAGAAGAAATGGATTTAATTTGAAGGATTATAAAAATGGTACATTGTAATACTTGGTGCTCAAAAGAAGTGTTTCTGAGATACCACAATCATTTAGTTTTTGGGGACATGTCAGATGTTAAGATAAATAAGTGTTTTCAATGACAGTCAAACATTAATTCTGACAAAAATATGCATCAGCAAGTCAATTGCAGTATTTTCAATATTTTTAATATCTAACTGCAGAATGAATATGAAAACTATTTTTTGAAATTATATTTATCATAATATGTTTATCAAAGCCTCCTGTAATACAATACAAACATGTGATGCACCACAGACTAATGATAGCCACAGTATTATCTATGGTAGACACATGGTTTTCTATAATCATACTAAAAAATACAACAATATACAATCAAGTAAAGGTAACTAACAGTACTAACCTGCAGACCACAACTTCAACATTTTGTCCCATGAACCACTGCAAAACTGAAACAATAAATAATGTATACATGTTATGTTTTATCTATCTGCTGTTTAACGGCCCATACATCAGCTATAGTCATTTCAGAGGCTCTCCAGAGAGAGGGGAGATAAGATATAGGAGAACCAGGAGTTTATATCCATACTTTTATTTCAATTAGTTTTTCCAGGATCTTTATCTTGCTAGATGTAAATCACTGATACACGCCTCACCCCTTTCCTGTGATTTTCTAAACACAGTACTGGGCTAAAGCCTCCCTGAAATATCAGAAGGCGGAGTGGAGTTTCAAACTGTTACAGAAGAGAGATTAATTCAATGATCCACAGGAATTTGTTAACCATACAATATAATAAAGTATTAAAACTGCTAGAAATATGAAACATTTAACAGCTTTATTTCTTGGGAAGGTGTCTTATTAATTAAGAATTTACACAATCTTTTCAGTTAAAATAAGAAAATTATAAAAATGTGATAATAAAGGAAAACAGCTTCATTTATAATTTGTATTTAAGATAGTACATAATGTAACCATTGGTTGTTTAAAGACACCATTTTAAAATTGACCTATGGCAAAGTCTAAGATAAAGCAATTTGTTCCATAAATTAAAGAAGTATATCGAAATAATAATAATTCATATTCATTCTATGTCACATATGCGGTAATATAATTACCCTTTTCCCAGACTGGTCCACGGCTACACAATCCACACTACCAGCATGACCTCGACAAGAATGAACACAGTCTACCTCATTACTTTTCACATCCCATTGCCATAGTAACACAGTCTGGTCATGTGACCCCGACATAAAACATTTTTTCCCATTTTCTTCTGAAAAGGATATAGATGATAATATAATTGTTTTGTTAAAATTTTAAGCAAGATATATCAGAAAAAAATTGATTAAAAAAAAAAAAGCGCAAAAGCAAGAAATGCTTTAAAGGCCCATTAGCTTTTTGAATTTAGTAATACTGAACAATAGAAAAAATATAAGAAACATATATCATTTGCTCTAAAACAATACTTACAAGATGCCTTTCTTTAGCCACATCTCATAAAAATGTTGTTTGATGCTTTTTCTTAATTTTTTGCAATATCATTGAAACAAATACTGTGCTATATACTTTGTGATTAAAAATGAAACTTTTGGAATGTTTTCATTGCAAATAAGTCAGTTTCATTGATAAGACATCTTTCTAGGTAAAATAAGACCTACTTCTAGGCTAGCGCTAGCCAAAAATTCTTAGTAGCCAGACATTTAATCGTCTGGCTATTAACCCGATTACTTAATAGCCAGATCAGCATTTAATTAACCAAAAGCAAAATGTTGGGCATGTCAACCAAGACTTATTGATATATACAGCTAGTTATAGTTTTCTCTGCATTTATCAAATCAGGTCACATTGGCTAATTATTAGACCAGTTCAATTACCACGAAATAAGACTTTATGTGCCTGTTACTGCACTGACAAAGTGACACTTTCCATGGCATTCTCTGGACTTTAGGGGCAATGCAGTCACTTGGTTTATTTATGTTTTGACATGCTGGAACTATTTAGACATGAGTCTTTGATATACTTATATATTTGATATACAAATGGTGATGTCATTATGAACTTATAATAATCAATCCAACATTAAAACTGCATCATGATTTTCATAAGACTAATAGTAACACTGCTGCCCTGGCAAATGATGATTTCATCATGAATGTGTGCCATATTATCATGTATCAAGGATAATATACCACATTTAGCATTAACAAATAGAACAGGTTTACACAAATTACTCTATAAATGCTGTTATCCGAAATTTGTTGTCCGAAATTCGTATACTTCGCGGAAGTATAAGTTTAACAACCATGCTTGAAAATAAACGAGTTTTTTTTATATTTTGTTGGTCATACTGCTAAATTCAACATGGCATTGTACTTTTGTAGTGAATTGTCAATAAAAACTTACAAAACACGAGATTGTTCAGTAAAGTGTAAAGCAATTTTCGGAAAATACAACCCGGACTATACCGGTATGGTACGGACTTTATTCATTACCACTGACGATGCACTCGCGATTGTTTGATAGAAGAGTCATCTGCATTATGAATGACCGCCTGGGGCAATTAAAATTGGTGTTGACAGATGTAAACAATCGACATGCATCGTTTGTCACACATATTACTGCTGTCTGCAGTGTAAAAGTGCGTATTTGAGATTAAAGTAGTGGATTATCAAGGCCTGTTAGAATCGCCAAATAGCAAATTGTCTGGCGATTTTTATTGCCCATTTGAGAATTTTAACTCGCCAGATTCGACTTTGACTCGCCAATAGCGATTTGGCGATCGGCTAGCGCTAGCCTAGCTACTTTAATTTTAACATCCAAAAAGCTAATGGGGCTTTAAGATTCTAACTAGAAGCCCAAGGGCAACATGTCGAGCCCCTATATAGCCAACTTGTGATCTTGACCTTTTAACTACAAGTATGGGTGATGTTCATGATACATCAATTCATTGAAGTAAACTTTTATACCAATTTATTACAAAATCCTTGAATGTACACAGAAGTCACAGCCCAGACAAGGAAAATATATTTGACCTAATGTGTAATCTTGACCTTTGACTTATGAAAATCTGGGTGTTGCCCAAGACACATGGTCTCATTGTATTATGGCAAGTCATTTTCAAATAATTCAATGCATAAGGGAGACACAGCCCTGACAAAGTGTATAATGATTATTTTTGACGTTTGACCTCTAAGTGTGACCTTGACCTTTGAGCTAGAGACCTGGATCTTGCGCACTGCACACCGTCTCATGGTGTTTAACAATTATGCCAAGTTATCTTAAAAAATTTCAATGCATAAGAAAGATACAGCCCGGACAAGGTCTATAATGCTCATTTCTGACGTTTGACCTCTAAGTGTGACCTTGACCTTTGAGCTAGAGACCTTGATTTTGCGCAATGCACACCGTCTCATGGTGTTTAACAATTATGCCAAGTTATTTAAAAAAGTGTCCATGCATAAGGGAGATACAGCCCGGACAAGGATCCGGACGGACGGACAGCCCGGACAGACATCCGGACGGACGGACGGACGGACGGACTCACTCACTCACTCACTCACTAACTAACTAACGTACAGACACGCAACCGCCATTGTGGCGACTAAGTCGAGCTAAAAAAAATATTACAAAAAACTGTTAATTAAGAATCACAGCAAGTTTTATTTGCTAAATCATTATAGTTTAAACCTAAGAGCATCTTAAGGCTTCAGAAAATTCAGAAGTCACCCCAGGTAAGTAATAGTAACAATATTTTTAGTGGGAGTGGCATGTATTGGGAAATACGGAATATTTCACATTTACTTACCGTCTGCGATCCAAGACACACATTTAACAGGATGACTGTGACCAGGTATAGTTGATAACACTTCACCTTTTGTAGTCCATAACCGAATTGTGTTGTCATAGCAACCAGTTAAAATCCTGAAATATATAAAATGATAAAAATACATCACCAAAATCAAAGTGCTGAAAGTACTCATGGAAACTGAACTTACATAGACTTGCAAGTTGCAACATGAAACGGGAACAAGATTAAAATTTGCATTGCAGATGTAGATTAACGTAGTACTTAGGTCTGTAGATTTGGTTGAACTGGTGATCTAGTTTTTGACCCTAGATGACCCATGTTAGAACTTGTCCTACATATAAATAAGACAAACATTTTGACAAAATTTGGCGAAGATCCAATTAAAACCATCAAAACTACAGCATAGACAAGGTTTTCCTAAGATTTGACCTCGTGACCTAGTTTTTGACCCCAGATGACCTATGTTCGAATTTGTCTTCCATATCATTAAGACAAACATTCTGACAAGGTTTGGTGAAGATACAATCAAAATTTGACATCTACAGTATTAATAAGGTTTTCCTAAGATTTAACCTCGTGACCTAGTTTTTGACCCTAGATGACCCATATTTGAACTTATCCTTAATATCATTGAGACGAACAATCAGACAAGGTTTGGCCAAGATCCAATTAAAACCATGCAATTTATACTTGTGACCCAGTTTTTTACCCTGGCTGACCCATATTTGTCCTTGACCTACATATCATTGAGGCAAACATTCTGACAAGGTTTGGTTAAGATCCAATCAAAACTGTGACATCTACAGTGTTAACATGGTTTATCATGAGAGTTAACCTAGCAACCTAGTTTTTGACCCAAGATGACCCATATTTGTACTTAAGGGTTATATCATTAAAACAAACAATTTGACAAAGCTTGGTGAAGATTCAATTATAACTGTGAAATCTACAGTGTTAACATGGTTTTCATGAGATTTGACCTATCAACCTGGTTTTTAACCCAAAATGACTCATGTTCGAACTCGTCCAAGATATTATAATAAAGACAAACATTCTGACGAGGTTCCATGATCATCCAATCAAAACAGTGACTTCTAGAGTGATCACAAGGTTTTCCAGCAATTCGCCCTAGTGACCTAGTTTTTCACTGGAAATGACCCATTATCAAACTTGACCTAAATATTATTGAAATAAATCTTCTGACAAAGTTTCATGAAGATTCAATCAAAACAGTGATTTCTAAAGTGTTCACAAGATTTTCCCTTATTTGGCCCTGGTGACCTAGTTTTTCATCCAAAATTGTCAATATTAATATTCTGACCCAGTTTTGCTAAAATTGAGCTAAAAATGTGACCCCTAGTGCGTTCACAACATAAAGTTTGACGACGTACGACACCGGACGGAGACTGATCCTAAACTCGATTAGATAATTTTATTTTGGCATATTTGATGCTGAAAAACATGTCCTATAAATCTCTGGAATATACGTCTTGAAAAATATTGCCACATACCTGTACATAGGAATCTTAAGCCCTATAAATGAGGCATACTTAACAAGTGTTTTGATTTTCAAAATGTGTCTAATTATCAGACAAAGTCATCAACTATTCTTTAAACAAGAGGGCCACATTGGCCCTTTATCGCTCACTTGAGAACCAGGTAATATAGTTTCCATCTCGTCAAACTCAATTTTACGTAGATTTTGATACAATGAAGGTATAATACTGTTAAACAAGCTAAAACGTAGCAAATTTTCTAATCCAATAGTCCATAACTCTTGAAGTTGTGGTCCGATTCCACCCATAACTTTACATGTCCAAAACTATAAGGTCACACACATTCATTGTAAATATGATTAGGATCAGTGAATAAATGAAGGCGCTAGAGTGTAAACAAGCTAAAATATAGCAAATTTGCTAAGTCAAGGGCCCATAACTCTTGAAGATGTGGTCCGATTCCGCCCATAATCGAACTTGTTCGAGATCTTTTGGTTATACTCATTTACTGAAAATATTATTAGGATCGGTGTATAAATGAAGGCGCTAGTGTGTAAACAAGCTAAAATATAGCAAATTTTCAAAATCAAGGGCCCATAACTCTTGAAGTTTGGGTCCGATTCCGTCCATAATCGAACTTGTCCAAGATCTTTTGGTTATACACATTTACTGAAAATATTATTAGGATAGGTGAATCAATGTAGGTGCTAGAGTGTAAACAAGCTAAAATATAGCAAATTTTCAAAGTCAAGGGCCCATAACTCTTGAAGTTCAGGTCCGATTCCGCCCATAATCGAACTTGTCCAAGATCTCTTGGTTATACACATTTACTGAAAATATGATTAGGATTGGTGAATAAATGAAAGCGCTAGAGTGTAAACAAACTCAAATAAAGTACATTTTCTAAGTCAAGTGCCCATAACTCTTGAAGTTCTGGTCCGATATTGCCCATAATCGAACTTATCCAAGATCTTTTGGTTATACACATTTACTGAAAACATGATCAGGATTGGTGAATAAATGAAGGCGCTAGAGTGTAAACAAGCTAAACATAGCAAATTTTGTAATTCAAGGGCCCATAACTCTAGAAGTTATTATCAGATTTTGCCCATAATCGAACTTAGCCGAGACATTGTGGCCATATACATTGTGAGCAAGTTTAATCAAGATTCGTAAAGAGTTGCGGTTGCTAGAGTGTAAACAAACTAATTGTGGATGGACGCCGGACGACGTACGACGGACATTCACCGATCCTAAAAGCTAACCTGATGAATCAGGTGAGCTAAAAAAGTTAAGATTTTTAACTTTCTCCAGTCTTATAAATGCTTTTAGTAAACATGGCACCTATTTTACCGGTAGGCTCTACAAGACTGTAAAAAAGACACCTTTTTTTCATTCATCTCCAGCAACTCAATGATACAGGGAGATTTTGAGACAGCCATGTCTGCCTCCAATCAATAAATAATATAACAACAGTTTCAAGCAGGAAATCTTTTTTTAATACAAAATCATTATAATTCACCAATTCGTTTTGTTCATTTTAATACAGACAGAATCGTACAAAATATTACAAATACAAAATAAATAATATATAATGTAAAGAACTTGGTTGAAATAAACAAATAAATGTTCTTCTTTCCTTATGTTAAAGAATTTTTTTCAATCATCTTTATATTGGGGTAAAATATTGATATCAAGTCATCATAAAAAAAAAAAAATTTAAAAACAACAGTGTTAGAAGAAAAAACACTTTATAAGACATAAAATCATATGTTTCAGGAAGAAGGAAATACATTTAGTATTGTTCATTGACAAATATTTGTCCATCACATCCATTATGCCATGTGATGTGTCCATACTGCGGTATGTTTACCAGGTGCATTTTACACCAACAGATACACTGTAATCATGACTTCCATCTGGTGAGGTCGAGATGCCAAGTTCTCCAGTCACTTTACAACTTTCTGTTCCTATTGGTGATACCCCTTGTATTGTTATGTCATAATCGCCAGAAGTCGGTGAGGCTGATGTTTGCATTCCACCATTTGATCCACTAACACAGGAGCCATATTCTGTCACTGAAGTAGATTGGGGACATGATGTGTCAATGTCACTCATCTTGTCAAATTGTGTATAAGTCTGAAGGCAAAAAACAACAGCATTAAAACAAATATCTATGATTGAAAACCTCATTTATGGAGTCAGGGTGCTCAATAGACGTCAAAGTAGAAGGTAAAAAATTAACCTCAGCTGATAATTATTCGAAGGGTCAAAAAATTCCTACTAACTAACTAGTAAGTTCAACACTTTCTAATAAATTCTCAGGAGTGCTAATTTCAGACGTCAAAATGCCATTTTAAGGGTCAAATAAGGACTCAGTCTGGAGTGATGATTAACTTTCATTTAGTAGCAATTGTACAACACCTATATATCAAAGGAATCATGTTCATCATGGTGACATCCTGGGTGAATAATTCACAGAATTTAAACATTGGTCTATTTTAGAAATTGAACAGAAAAATTGCAATTCTTCAGAGAAATTATGTTAAGTCAAGTTTTGCTCGGTAAAGATTGGTTTAATTTGTAATTTAACTAAAAATCAACCAGAAATGGATTTCATGAGCTTACATAACATGACACAGAACTAAGGCCAGTTTTGTAAAAAAAGATTTTTTAACACAACAATGAATAAAAAGGTCCCAAATTGATACAACATCTCTATTAATTTTTCTTTCAAGTCAAGTTTCATTTCTTGTAAAGTGAACAATTAACAACCAGCAGCCTAATTACTGATATTGATATCTTTAGTTACGCCACCTGTACTCAAACATACTAATTCAGTTTTTTACTTTCACCATCAGGGTGCTCATAAGACTTCATAAATCAAAGAATAGTCAATAAATATCATGTAGCTGTAATACAGTAAACAGTAATAAAATCAAAGGAAAAGCAAGACATATTAAATAAAATACTTACCTTGTTAGATCCTTGCCCTGTTTTTCTTGTGTCAGTGTTCAGTCAATCCCCGTCGTGAAGTGTTAGTGATAACACCACATGCTCCACATTTTTATACATATTTGTTTGATAAGACACAATATGTTAAAAATATTGACAAATCATACAATCATGTGATCCACAAAGTCTTAATGTATCTGGCTTGGATGTCAGGTCAAATCAAGTTTCACCAATTTATAGATTTAAAAACTAAACCATAATTATATACTAAAATAAACCCACTGTATAAAGTGCATTGCAAGTGATTTGAAACAAATATTACATTTGATTGGTCTTCTATGAACCAATATCGCACGTAATTTACAATTTTTTTAACAACAATAACTACTCTGTATATAGGAATATATTACAACAAATAGCCTTAAAATGACTATAAATGTATAAAGCAGGGAACCGTGCCTCAGTTTTTTTATAACGTCCGCCGTTCGTTAGATATCTGACTTTAAAGAAATTCCGTACCCAGAACCCAGCTGTTTATTACGTAATACTTCATAGATAAAACATGAAAACAAGTATCAATATTCTGAGGCACAGTTCCCTAGATTAACATTTCCGCTACAAAATTTACAAAAACCACTTTGAAATCCGTCATCAAATAAGACGACAATGTTCATTCGAAAATGACACCTACTGTGTTTTTTTAAGCTGAGCAATTAACAATTGAAGTGTTGATCATTATCGTCTCATGAAATCAACTAATTTGACGCACCCCATTCAATTTTGATAGCCAATCAAAATCGCTTATGTTTACGGTTCTATAATTGAAACCATTTGATGTGTAGTAAGAGTTTTTATAACAAATTTTTGTCATTAATGAATTAATAGTATCATATCGTACCAATACAATGCACATTATGTTAGAGATGTTTAACGCTGATAAGGAAAAGTTGATAAAGGGGCACAGTATTTATCGCAATAAAATACAATTTTTGAGCGTTCGGTTAGAATTTTTTGTTGCTTGGTATTAAAGTGTGATATTTAATCTTTGTAAATAACGTAAAATATCATTTTATGTTATTTTAGCGATTTTAACCAAGCCAGATACGTTAAGGCCACAACTTCTTTATTTGGTTAACAAAAATCTTTTGGAAAAGTGACCAACATTCAGTAAAAAGAAAGAAAATTTCCCATGCCCATGTTAAAATTTGCAACTACCATATCTATACCAGGCCATACGTCTACTTTGAGGGCTATATTTTACATAGGAAAAAATATGTTTTTATGTTTGACTCGTACATCATGCAAGGAACATTCCTGTAAAGTTTCGTTGAAATTGGCCAACTGCTTAAGAAGGAGATGTTGTTTAAAGCAATTGTTGATGCACGCAAACATTCACGGACGACGGACATCATACGATCACAATAGCTCTGGTGAGCTAAAACCAAAGCTGTTTTGGTATATACTCGAGTAATTAATACAAGAGGGCCATGATGGCCCTGTAAATGCTCACCAGGAAAAAAGGTCATTTGGAGACGAACATTGTTAAAATATTTCTACACGAGTCCAAGTAAAATCAAGTGACCCTAAGGTCAGGGCCAATTTTTACCCCAGGGTCATAATATAAACAAATTTGGAAGAGGTCTGCTAGACAATACTACATACAAAATATCTTAACTCTAGGCCTTGTGGTTTCGGAGAAGATTTTTTAAATTTTACTATATAAGCCTATATAAATCAAGTAAAATAGAATAAACCTCAGGGCAGGGCCAATTTTGACCCCGGGGCCATAATTTGAACAAACTTGGTAGAGGTCCACTAGACAATGCCACACACAAAATATCTAAGCTCTAGGCCTTGCGGTTTCGGAGAAGAAGATTTAAAAAATTTTCCTATATAAGTCTATATAAATTAAGTGACCCCCGGGGCGGGGCCAATTTTGACCCTAGTGCAATAATTTGAACAAACTTGGGAGAGGTCCATTAGACAATGCAACATACCAAATATCTTAGCTCTAGGCCTTGTGGTTTAGGAGAAGAAGATTTTTCAAATTTTCCTATATAAAATAGAATAAACCCCAGGGCAGGGCCAATTTCGACCCCGTGGCCATAATTTGAACAAACTTGGTAGAGGTCCACTCGACAATGCCACATACAAAATATCTAAGCTCTAGGCCTTGCGGTTTTGGAGAAGAATATTTTTTGAATTGTCATATATAAGTCTATATAAATCAAGTGACCCCCGGGACGGGGCCAATTTTGACCCTAGGGCAATAATTTGAACAGACTTGGTAGAGGTCCACTAGACAATGCTATATGCCAAATATCTTTGCTCTACGCCATGCGATTTCGGAGAAGAAGATTTTTTAAATTTTCCTATATAAGTCTATATAAATCAAGTGACCCCTGGAGCAGGGCCAATTTTTTACCCTAAAAACTCATTCTATTGGTTTGATTTTGCTATTTTACTCATCCATTTCAATTTCAATGAGTGAAATACTCAAGGCCCTCAAAAATTACCTGGAGCACTGGAATTGACTTTATACAGTGGATTTATATAAGTATATAATTATGGTTAAGTATTTAAATCTACAAATTGGTGAAACTTGACATGACCAGTCAGCCAATACCGATACCTTAAGGACAAACATAAACAGATTAAAAGATAAAATAGCAAACATTAGGTACAGGTTTATCTGCATATTTAACTGATTACATAATATGCTAAATAAAACTTATGATTTAGTAAACTGAAATACCCTATCAAATTACAGAATGTAGAGATTTATACAGAAAATGAAGACTTAAGACAAACTGCAAGAACAGTCAAGCCTATGCAAGCAGCCATCTCCGAATAAAGGCCACCCTCTGAATAAAGGTCACCTGTCAATAAAGGCCACATTTTTCTTTCTCACAATTGGCCTTTGTTCAAAGGTTTGACTGCAAACACTATTTTCCAATCATTGCAGTCATTATTAAGGATTTATGGTTGGGTCTGTACAGAAACATGATGAACCAGACTATCATGATCTTAAACAGACAAGATAGCTATATGGCCCTATAACCGCTCATCAGAAAAAAAGATCTTCAGAGAAGAACATTTTTCACTTTTTTTCCTATATGAGCCATTGTAAAATAACGTGAACCCTGGGGCAGGGCCAATTTTGACCCCCAGGACCATAATACTGTGGTTTTGGAGAAGATTTTTGAAATTTTCCTATATAAGCCTATGTAAATCAAGTGACCCCTGGGGCGGGGCCAATTTTGACCCTATGGCAATAATTTGAACAAACTTGGGAGAGGTCCACTAGACAATGCTACACACTAAATATCAAAGCTCTAGGCATTGCAGTTTTTGACAAGAAGATTTTTTAAATTTCCTATATAAGTCTTATGTAAAATTAAGTTACCCCGGGGCGGAGCTAATTTTGACCCAAGGGAATAATTTGAACAAACTTTGTAGAGTTCCATTAGACAATGCTACATACCAAATATCTCAGCTCTAGGCCCTGTGGTTTTGGACAAGAAGATTTTTTTCAGTTTTTTCTATTTGTTGCCACAGCAACCAGTTTTTAATGAAATTTAATTTTTTTAATAACTTTGAAAGGGGACTACCCAAGCATCATTCCAACAAACTTTGGTTGCAATCGGCACAGCGGTCTAGGAGGAGATGTTGTTCTTTAAGTAAATATGGACGCCACTTCACGACGAACGACGGACGCTGAGTGATCACAAAGCTCACCTTGAGCACATTGTGCTCTGGTAAGCTAATAAACAATAGGTTTTCTATATGTACATACTTTCAATAAAAGAGTGGTCAAAGTAATATCATACACAAGAACTGAGATGTTTAACACCTTTCTGAGTACCGGTAAACTAAAGAACAAGTACAGTTTATATCTTAAAGAAGTTCTTTTTCAACATCAATGTACCTATTTTAAGTACAGGTGTACAGTGGTCATGTTCTCTTTTCTCAAACAATCTTTCACCAACCTTAACAATCCATGTACCAAATGCTAGCCAAATAATTACTCTTAAAGGAAAATAGACCATAGTCACATATATTTCCAACTTCCAAGAAATATTTAACCTCAAATTGTCAAAATGTCAAACTCAGAAGAGATCAGATTGCATTGTTTTACTACAATAATCACTACTAAAATGCAAACAAGAGGGCCATGATGGCCCTATATTGCTCACCAGATAAAAAGACTCTTAGAGAAAATTATCATGAGCCTTTGTAAAATTAAAAGACCCAGGGGCTTGGCCAATTTTCCCCGTACGGCAATAATTTGAACAAACTTGGTTACTACATACAAAATATGTAACCTCTAGGCCTGGAGGTTTTGGACAAGAATTTTTTTTTCCTATATAAGCTTATACAAATCACGTGAACCCCAGGGCCATACTTATAATGGACTAGGTAGAGGCCGCTAGACAATGCTCCATACTAAATATCTTAGCTCTAGGTCTTGTGGTTTTGGACATAAAGATTTTAAAAGATTTTCCTAAATAAGTCAGCGCAAACCCCAGGGCAGGGACAATTTTGATGCCAGGGCAATAATTATGAACAAACTTGTTAAAGATCCACTAGATAATGCTACATACAAAATATCTAGGCTCTAGGCATTGTGGCTTCGGCCAAGAAGATTTTTAAAATTTCCCTATACAAGTCTATATATAAAATAAAGTGACCCCTGGGGCGGGGCCAATTTTGACCCTAAGACAATAATTTGAACATACTTGGCAGAGGTCTACTAGACAATGCTACATACCAACTATCTAAGCTCTAGGCACTGTAGTTTCTGACCAGAATTTTTTAAAATTTCCTTAAACAAGTCTATATAAAATCAAGTGACCACTGGGGCGGGCCAATTTTGACCCTAGAACAATAATTTGAACAAACTTGGTAGAGGTCCACTAGACAATGCTACACACCAAATATCTAAGCTCTATGCATTGTAGTTTCTGACAAGAAGATTTTTAAAATTTCCCTTTATAAGTCTATATAAAATCATGTGACCCCTGGGGTAGGGCCAATTTTGACCCTAGGGCAATAATTTGAACAAACTTGGTAGAGGTTCACTAGACAATACTACACACCAAATATCTAAGCTCTAGGCAATGTAGTTTCGGAAGAGAAGATTTTTAAAATTTCCCTATATAAGTCTATGTAAAATCAAGTGACCCCTGGAGCAGAGCCAATTTTGACCCTAGGACAATAATTTGAACAAACTTGGTAGAGGTCCACTAGACAATGCTACACACCAAATATCTAAGCTCTAGGCCCTGTGGTTTTGGACAAGAAGATTTTTAAAGTTTTTCCTATTGGTTGCCATAGCAACCAGAGTTTTTAATGAAATTAATCTTTTTTAACAAATTTGGTAGAGCCTTATGCAAGGAACATCCATGTAAAGTTTCATCGAAATTGGCCAACTGGTTAAGAAGGAGATGTTGTTTAAAGCAATTGTTGACGCACACAAGACAGACGACGGACATCACGCGATCACAGTAGCTCACCATGAGCTAAAAAAATAGTGTATTGTGTATAATTATTATTTCGGGTTAATCACAAATTTGATTTCTATGAATAAGTTATGACATCTGAATCATGTTTTGAAGTTGTTTTACCCATTCTATGTGTATTTTGATAGCAGAGTTGAATCTAGGATTATAAAACAATGGGCCAACTCCCCCACCCCCAACAAAAAAATGGGCCAATTTGAATTTCAAAGTGGGCCATTGAAAACGACAAAAAATGGATTCTGAAGTTACAGTTTTTCACACTTATCTATAGTCGAAGGGCCTTTAACGATGGTACGTATGCATTGCATTTCAGTTCATCAACAATACAAAATAAAAAAGACCAATTTAGTTGTGGGACCCAGAACTATCTTACCTACTGTTCGTAAAACATAAATTCCACAACAATCCTAAACTAGAATCTATTATTGATCTATTGTAAATACATACAAAGCATTGAATCACAGCTAAAATGTCAAACAGGTCATAAACATGTGTGATCTTTAAACAGCCAGCCAACATCACACAAATACCAGAGGGACACCGACGGCTGCTTGTCTTTGATCTTTAAAATTCACCGCTCTTTAATCCTGCCACAGCGTTAGTTTGGGGGTACAAAGTTTTCAGGTCTATGGTACGCACAGGGGTGACAATATTGCCGATTTTTTATGAAAATATCTCAAGAAGTGGCAGTTATAATGAATTAATCTGCCCTGAAGGATATTCTTTAATGCAAACCGAGTTAAATATGGAAACTATGTGGTTGAAGCCAAAAAAGTCGGCCATATATGTTGTTTTAAATTTGGTCCTATTGACACCCCTGTGCACACTAAATTAACTCCAGAATCTTCACAAAATTAGGTCAAAGTGTGTTAAGTTTATATTTGGCAGCTGAAGTACTGATTGAAAAGCAGGTGACGTCATCCTATGACGTAGGTTAACACGCGATTGACAGTAAAACTAGCTTGTAGATCTAAAATTGATTTTAATTGAGGACACGCAGTTGGCAAAATAATATGTTTATCCATCCAGTGATCATTATAGATATTACGCATGGGAATATTTGTTTTGCGCCAAAAATAAAAAATATGCGAGAGATGTGGCCCACACAAACTTTTCAGTTGCGCCAATTGCTGATACATAGCGTATTATTACCAATCCCGCACCCTAGATTCAACTCTGTGATAGTATCAAAGTATTATATTGTAATTTGTAAGTTTATGAAAATTTGTATCCTGGTCGGGATGTTTTATTTCAGTGACAACTTGACTGTCCAAGGTTTACATTTATAACTTAATGACTAGTTTAGAGCTAGTGTTTATAAAATTTGATGAAATGTTTAGGGCATACTGTGATACAGTTACCTCAGTCATAATATACAGTGAAGTTCCACCTAATAACCGGTCCTCTAATACGACCACTTTTCTAAAGAACCAAAAATTTCCTTTCTCATATCAATGATTAAAAGGTCCGAAAATACGACCGGTCTGGTATTCCGTATTACGACCACTTGATTGGACCCAATCTTTTAATTACTACAGTTTTAAGTTCCACTAAAGCGACCATGAACAAGTGGATAATTATCTGGCTGTATACATTTCACACCTAGCCGCAGGTGTTTGGTTGTTGTTGTATGTTTATTGTTAACGACATACACTGACAGACTAATTTACGGTATTTACGACATGCGACTACTTCATGATACGCTGTTATTGTTTGTTGTGGAGAAGGGTCTAAAATGTGTAATTGTTGGCCTGGTGGTCTTAATAGCGGAACTTTATTGTAATTAGATTGAAGATCAAGAGTATCTGTATACAACAAATTGACTGAAGATTTATCAACCAATTCAAATAAACACATCCAGAAAGTAATGCAATAACTGGCAGGGAGAGGCCGTAAAAGGTCTTAACTGGTAAGTATTGGGGTATCGGATGAACAGTTATATCAACTAACAACAATTTATATAAGGCTATTATACACACTGTAGTAAAACTGCAAACATTTCAATCAAAGACATGAAGAAAGTTTAATAGTTTACCAGTTATTAGAAGCATGAACACAGCTAACCCAGTCATCATGATTGAGAGAATCTTCAGGAGTCGGTGCTGGATGTCTCTCTACGTACTCTATCTCTACAACTGTTTCCTGTAATATAGATAGATAGTTTATTACAAATTTCAGTAAGCCATAGGCCCATGTGAACATACAAATAACACAATACAATTTTCATATGACAGTGACAAGTGGCAAAAATAGGCTTTAGTAATTACATTGTTTTAAGAAAGGTAGATAGGCAAGTCAGTTTAGATAATGATTCATGTATGAACAATACAATAATAATAATAACAATGTGAGAATAATAATAATAATATAAATTATAAAGTATATCATAAAACAGAGGAACTGAGAAGGTTAACTTCTAGTTGAGATAAATTAATGCTGAGATAACCAACTGTTGAGATAACTAATAAGTAAAATAACGTATAGCTGTGATAACTCATAGTTAACTTAAAGATAACTTACTATTAAGATAACTAATTACTTATAGTTGAGATAACTTACTGTTGAGATATCCTTTTGTTCAAGATGTGAATCTAGAGATACTCTAAGAAATTCTCCCTCAACAAGAAAATCAAATTCAATACCAGTGTCATCTTCAAGAGGTTCTGTAAAATACAGTAAACATATCAAATAATACTGTAAACATATCAAATAATACAGAAAACATATCAAATAATGCTGTAAACATATCAAATAATACAGTAAACATATCAAATAATACTGTAAATCTAGGTAAATACAGTAAACATATCAAATAATACTGTAAACATATCAAATAATACTGTAAACATATCAAATAATACAGTAAACATATCAAATAATACAGTAAACATATCAAATAATACTGTAAATCTAGGTAAATACAGTAAACATATCAAATAATACTGTAAACATATCAAATAATACTGTAAACATATCAAATAATACAGTAACCATATCAAATAATACTGTAAACATATCAAATAATACTGTAAATCTATGTAAATACAGTAAACATATCAAATAATACAGTAAATCTATGTAAATACAGTAAACATATCAAATAATACTGTAAACATATCAAATAATACTGTAAACATATCAAATAATACAGAAAACATAGCAAATAATACTGTAAATCTATCAAATAATACTGTAAATCTATGTAAATACAGTAAACATATCAAATAATACTGTAAACATATCAAATAATACTGTAAACATATCAAATAATACAGAAAACATAGCAAATAATACTGTAAATCTATCAAATAATACTGTAAACATATCAAATAATACTGTAAATCTATCAAATAATACTGTAAATCTATGTAAATACAGTAAACATATCAAATAATACTGTAAACATATCAAATAATACAGAAAACATAGCAAATAATACTGTAAA
This sequence comes from Lutraria lutraria, assembly GCA_964023205.1. Classification (NCBI taxonomy): domain Eukaryota; kingdom Metazoa; phylum Mollusca; class Bivalvia; order Venerida; family Mactridae; genus Lutraria; species Lutraria lutraria. The sequence continues at coordinate 33,151,001 of OZ026848.1, read as the reverse complement.
TCTATCAAATAATACTGTAAATCTATGTAAATACAGTAAACATATCAAATAATACAGAAAACATATCAAATAATACTGTAAACATATCAAATAATACTGTAAATCTAGGTAAGTACAGTACAACCTCTCCAGAGCAGCCCTCTGTAGAGCAACAACCTCTCTATAACAACACCTTCAAAATTTTCCTAAGCTTATATGTACTATAAATTTAACCTCTGTAGAGCAACAACCTCTAAACAACAGCCAATATTTGCAGCTCCCACAGGGTGTTGCTCTACAGAGGTTGTACTATACTAGGAATTAAGACTGTGGCAGCACTATGAATAATGACGGACATATAAATGTTATCTTATGACAATGGTTCCAAACTAACTCTGAACAAAGACAAGAATGATACCAGTAGTCATATTTCTACACCTTTTACAGCAGGTGCCTGTGAGATTTTAATTGTTTAAAGCAGGATTGATAAGCAAATGGAAATGCCTCAACTGTTGTCAACATTTGAGTCTGCAAGAGAAAATGATCAATAATTTATTGAAAGTTGTTATAAATGTATGTGCTTAATAGCCTAGTTAGCACAAGAAAGTTAGTATTCCACCAGGTAATAATTGTGTTCATGCGCTGTCTTTAATTTGTTTTAATGAAATAGGCAAACTTTACATCACTTTATCATAACAAGAATGTCCAATCCTGATGGTGCATGTTTCTTTCAGGAACTCATAATAGGTAAAATATCATACACAATCCTCAAGCAACATACAAAACAAACATTATATGTTTTTTTTCTTCTGGGGCTTAACATCGCACCAACAGTCACAGTCAGGGACATTAAGGGATTTTTCCAAGTTGGTGTAGGCAGACCCTTTGCCCTCCCCATTGACCATCCATAAGCTATAGGCAGGAAATCCTGTTGCTCAGAATACTAAGATGTTCAAAAAATAAATATTTATGCAGCAGTGTGAATGAAAACGTACCTGATATAATTCCATTAATCAAAGAACTAAGATCTTTTGTCTGTATTGATGCTGGCACAGAAAATGGAGTATCAGGAACTGAATACCTAGAAATTAGAAAACAGACTCATCACCAGACAGTCCTCAATATTCACATTTTACAAAAATCCTCCACACGTGTTTACACTATGTACTACACACAGGGCTGGCTCACCCTGGCTATTTTTTTGCTTGCGCCAAGGTATGGGCCAAATGAAAAAAGTTGGGGCCAAATTCTTAAAACTTGAGCCAAATGTGCTGTTTGGCACAGTTGTGAAACAGTCAACACTACCAAACTAACAGATAGAACAAAAACAAATAACATCAGTGCCTAACTTTTGATATTACATAGTGGTACTACAGATGCTATATTTTACATGTTTATAATCACGGTTATAAATTCACATTATAATTATATATTTATAATCTCTTAAAATATTACTAAAAATATTTTTCAGCCACCTGATCATTTGAAAAATGTTAGCGCATTTTTGGGAAGGGCTGAATTTCTTTTATTTTATCATCGTTAAAGTCACAATTTTAAGTGGGTCCGGTGCCTGTATTGTGATAATTTCTGTGTGTCATAATGATATTGATTATTTTCATATATTTTAACTATTTTGATTAATAAATACCATGTAACAATAAACATATTTTTTTTCTTTAGTATATGTGATGTACCAAGATTTAGATACACACATTCAATACACATAGAAGCACAAAAAGTAAATCATCTTCTAGAGTAACACGTCTCATGTTTTAAATTTTATTTAATATTCACTAACCAATTCAAAAACTAGACACACGAAAGCATAAAACAGTTTTGTTTTATTTCTATGTTTTTTCCCTAAGATACGTCTCCGTACGACTATCAAATACCGGAATCGGACCGTACAGCGGGCGTTTATTCATGATTATGATAATTAGTTTCATTCAGCGATGTTTTGACTTTATCCCCATACATCGATAAGTAAAATGAAAGTAGATTGGGAAATGTCGATCCAAAATAACAACACGCACGTACACATTTTCATTTATCCGTCATTAACGTGCTAAACTGAACAGATCAACCACAATCAGGCACTAATTGCGCAAAATAAGGGTAAGACCAGCTACAATCTATGCCTCGCGGCGTCGTTAGAGGTGCGAAGTCGGTGATGCGAATTGCAATCAGGATTAACAATCATATCTGACACGCGCGACTTCCGCAGGCGGTTGTTCTTTACAACTGATTATTGAATGATTTCACGCCATCGGCAAAATGTCCGAGGTCACGTAGCCGCTTACAACATAAAACAATGCTTTCATCAAAAAAAAATACCAAGAACAATTGTATGCGCCAAACGTATGTGCCAAATGGGAAAAAAATGAGCCAAATTTATTTTTTTTGCGCATTTGACGTGGTTGGCGCTGGCCAGCGTGAGCCCTGTACACAGTAACCTAAACAAACATGGAAGAAAATTCACTGTGTGACTGAAAGTTGAGGACTGTGTTAAGAATTGAAAATAAACATTGAAAAACATTTAATAATGAAAATTTAAAGTATGGAAACCCTCAATGACATATTGAAGTTATCGTTGGACATTGTAGTTTAAATTAATTTTGATATTATGATACATTATTTTGGCAAATTGAATTAGCATAAGTTCAGGTGAGAATTACTGATACTTGTTAGTCATCAAATATTATTTTACTGGTGCAGAAATGTACATTTAATCATTAGCTATTGATAAATACTAATTTCAGTTATGTACTTTCAGTAATTATTGAACAATGCCACTTCTTTAGGATGCATAGCTAAAATGTCAGACGGCCATTTTGTCACAATTTCGAATTACCTTAATAAATACTGCATTTTATACCAATTGATGAGGTACCGACAAATGAAGGGGTCGTAAAAAATCACATTCATGTCAGAAAGGTTATTAGAACATTGTATTAAAACTGAATGGATAAATTTATCCGTTAGCATTATAGCCTAGCCTAGTAGCAATATTAAGGTACGAAAGTGTTTAGGTACGAATCAACTGTAATTAACCATAGCACGTTCTCTTGCAATTCTTCGAAATTAAGAGATAATTAATTTAACTCAAACACAAGTTTTGATTCAGTGCTATAAATTTCTTCACTGAAATATATCGAGGTATTACCTAGACTGCTTTGTAAAGAATTTTACTTGGACATGAGGTACATTCGACTCCATGTTGACAAGCGTTTAACTGATCGAGACGAAAGAAAAGCAAGCGCTTTGAATGCACGGATGATATGATGATGTCTGACGAAAATAATTGATTAGGTTTTTAGTAGATAAATGTAAAAAATGAGTAGATTTGGCGTCAATGCAGGGTGGGGACAGCCACATCGCCCTCGAATGAACTTTGTACAGAACAATCAAAGGCCTCCTCGCTTTAATTTTTCACACAGAGTAACATATTCACAAAATCGACAGGGAACTCAATTCAAGGGAGGTAATTCTTACGAAACTAATTGGACGAACACTGTGAAAGTTGAAAATGCGTATGAAGAGTCATTTGAGCAGAATTACAATGATGAAACATTTGACCAGAACTACGATTATGGAACATTTGACCAGAATCACGATAATGGATCATATGAGAATTATGAAGATGGAACATTTGACCAGAACTTCACAGAATCCAATGATTATGTTTACTCAGAGGAAGGTAAATTAGATTTAGAAACATGATTATTCAATCACTTAAGTATACTACCATGGTTGAAAATATTAAGTTAACTCTTGTGAGCTTATTCACTAGGTTATTTGCTTGAAACTGTAATAGGAAGAGGGAAGCAGTGTATACCGGGCTCCAAGTTCCAACTCATGACCTGCTTACTAACTTGTCAGATCTATCCTATCTATATTACTAAGCTATTGAACAAAAGATCCGCCTTATGTGTTTTCCAGGGACACTTTGCTAAGTACTGTGTCTTGACAGTCCAGTGTTTTCATAAATATTCAGTATACAGCTATATAATATATATATATATTACAGGTCATCCCTATTAATTAGTATTACCGCCTACGTAACGCTTTACCAGTGTTAAAATGCATGACAGTGCAAGTCTACAACCATTTAATGATCACAAGCAATTCTTCTTGTCGAAAAACATAAAAATACTCTCAATAACAATAACATATATACATCTACTGATCGTATTTCTTGACACACTGACATTCATATTTATTTTTGCTTGATGACCTTATAACCGCCTATCGACCAGTCAAATACAAGATACGTAGTAACGCGGGAAATTCCTGGATCAGTACTTAACTCCAACCAATGTGCGAACCATCTATCATTTGCAGAAATATCAAAACTGTGTTTTAAGAGATGTATAATGCATTAAAATACGACACATTTATATAGAAGTGTTAATTTGAAGTCACCGCGGTAATAGGCATACAAGGGATACAACAGAATTTCTTAATAAAATAACGGATTTGGTGGGAAGTCAAGGGAGTGGCCTACTTAAATATCGTTTTCAAACTTTGGGGAATGTAACAGATTTTTTGTGTGATTTTAAGCGATGGTTTTCGTCAGCAAATGATTCACAAGAAAAGGGGCGAGGCATGTAATGGTAATTAACACTGAGCACAATGACCTGCTAACTTGGACCTCTACCAAGTTCATTCAAATTATGGTCCTGGGATCAAAATTGACTCTGCCCTGGGGATAACTTCATTTACATAGGCTTACATAGGAAAATTTGAAAATCTTCTTGTCAGAAACGATAATGCAAAGAGCTTATAAATTTAGTGTTCAGCACTGTCGAGTGGACCTATGCCAATTTTTTTTTCATGTTATGGCCTTGGGTTTTGCATAGTCTGATATGTAGCAAAATTTTCAAAATTTTCTTGTGATATTTAATGTGCATCATTGTCTATCTAGTAGACCTCTACCACAAGTTTGTTCAAATTCTGTCCCCAGGGTTCAAAATTGATTTTTTCTGGTTAGATATTATAGGGCCATCATGATCCTGTTGTGTTTTAAATGCTGCATGGTTTTAATTACAATGTTTGCAGGTTTTGACAATGCTAATGAAGCTTATCAAGATGATGGAAGTTACCAAGCATCTGCCGAGTATGAATACACAGATCTGAATTATGGTGCAGAACAAATGGTGACTGAGCAACAGCCTGATGATTCTCAGTATTACATGGAACAAACTCAGGAAGAAACTTGGACACCTCAGTATCCTGTTGACCCAACACAGAATTATGACACAACAGGTGGTGGTCAGACTCAACATGAAGGTTTTTATATATTGATTTTATGCCTTCATTTTATCAAATGTACCAAATTTTAAGTTAGGGCTCATACATCATTTTTCTATCAATAATTTATTATTTGATACCAGCATTAGCATCAACTCCTCAGTTCAAACTATTTTGATTTTAAAAAAGAAAAGCTAACTTGATCGAACATCTATTATCTTTTGGCCCTGTCTAGTAACAGTTAGATGACTTTGTTACTTGTTTTTTTTTCCAAGTTAAATCTCTTTGAATTTCAGGGAGAATATACATGGACACTGGTGGATTTAATGAAGGAAATGATTTTTATGTTAGAGATGGAGGTAGAGGGGGAATGATGTCAGACAGAAATAGAGGTGGCATTGCTTCAGGCAGAAGTAGAGGTGGGATGACCTCAGGCAGAGGTAGAGGTGGGATGACTTCAGACAGGGGTAGAGGGGGCATGAGTTCAGACATAGGCAGAGGGGGGATGAATTCATATAGAGGTAGAGGTGGAATAACTACAGATAGAGGTAGAGGTGGAATTACTTCAGATAGAGGTAGAGGTGGAATGACTTCAGATAGAGGTAGAGGTGGAATGACTTCAGATAGAGGTAGAGGTGGAATAACTTCAGATAGAGGTAGAGGTGGGATGACTTCAGATAGAGGTAGAGGTGGGATGACTTCAGATAGAGGTAGAGGTGGGATGACTTCAGATAGAGGTAGAGGTGGGATGACTTCAGATAGAGGTAGAGGTGGGATGAGTTCAGACAGAGGTAGAGGTGGAATGACTTCAGATAGAGGTAGAGGTAGGATAACATCAGACAGAGGTAGAGGTGGAATTACTTCAGATAGAGGTAGAGTTGGAATGACTTCAGATAGAGGTAGAGGTGGGATGACATCAGATAGAGGTAGAGGTGGGATGAGTTCAGATAGAGGTAGAGGTGGGATGACATCAGATAGAGGTAGAGGTGGGATGATATCAGACAGAGGTAGAGGTGGAATGACCTCAGATAGAGGTAGAGGTGGGATGACTTCAGATAGAGGTAGAGGTGGAATGACCTCAGATAGAGGTAGAGGTGGAATGACTTCAGATAGAGGTAGAGGTGGGGTGACCTCAGAAAGAGGTAGAGGTGGAGTGACTTCAGACAGAGGTAGAAGTGGAATGACTTCAGATAGAGGTAGAGGTGGGATGACTTCAGATAGAGGTAGAGGTGGAATGACTTCAGATAGAGGTAGAGGTGGGATGACTTCAGATAGAGGTAGAGGTGGGATGACTTCAGATAGAGGTAGAGGTGGAATGACTTCAGATAGAGGTAGAGGTGGGATGACTTCAGATAGAGGTAGAGGTGGGATGACTTTGAATCAAAGTAGAGGTGGAATGAGTTTAGACATAGGAAGAGGTGGAATGACATCAGACAGAGGTAGAGGTGGAATGACTTTAAAGCAAAGCAGAGATGAAATGACTTCTGAAAGAGGTAGTGGTGGAACAACTTTAGATAAAGATGGGACAACATCAAACAACACCCAAGTCATGTGTAACCCAAGCAGTGGTAGAGATCCAGTCAGTAAAGTTGATGATGTAAATGTAAGTGGAGATACAGATGGTGTAGGCAAAAGCAGTAACACTTCAGTTCATATTTCATTGGATAAGGAATCTAGTAATGACAAGCTAGAAATCAGCAAAAGTAGTCCTCAAATTGATGATTTCAAACAAGAAGATAATGTCGGACAAGAGCCAGCCTCAGAAGATAAAAATTCTGTTACAGCTGAAGAAATGGTTATTGTTGGTGAGACAGACAATGAATTTGTTATAGCTGGTGAAACAGAAGATGAGATACTGGTAATGGAAGAAGAAGATGATGTCAGTCCCTATAAGCAAGGCTTACAGAGTGAAGGTCAAAAGTCTAGAGGTCAATTTGGAGTAATTACAGAGAATAAAGCTGACAGCTCGAAGTGTCGTGGACAATTTAACATGGTAATTGATTATGAATATGAAGCAGATAAAGGGCAGTTTGGATTAGCTCTAAATTCTGGTTCAAATGTTGCTAATCAACATGAAATGCCACAAGAAGGTGAAGTAAAGACTGAAGAATTAGAAGTAGATTTAGACATTGATGCTCTGGGTGAAGATACCAGATACTGTAAATACTGTAAAGTCAGCTTCTCTTCTGCAAAAGTAAGAATTTATGTATTTCTAAAACAAATTTTGATGAATACTTATACTTTCTAGCCTTAGTTACGCTGCTAAGTTATCAGCTTGTAGTTCCTTAGAGTTATTAAATTTCAAAATTATCAATATCTATGAATGATAAAAAAATTATCCATTCTTTCAATTTTAGAAAATGATGCTTCAAATATAAAGGAATTCACAAAATAATAGCAGTTTCATGAACATTAGTCCACAATGATTTTTTGTCACTGTATTTACTGCCGAATATGTAAAATTTCCTTAATTTTTCGCCTAAAATGGCCAGAATTGTCCCCGCAGGGTTTTTTCTCGATATTTTGGGAATATGACCCATACCCTTGGGATTGGGAATTTTCACGGTGTTTTAATCGAAATTGGAAAAATGTATAACTACAATTTTTGCAATGTTCAACTTATTCTACTTGTTCTCCCATAGAACAGTAGTGATGTTAATGAACTTATAAATTATTTAAAAAACTTTTTTTTTTTCTTTTTTGATTGGGAATTTTTGTCTGTGAATTGGGGAAAAAGATACTATTTAACATTCGGAATATGACCAAATTTCGCATATAAAATCGCCCCCAAAAAATCCCTGTCCCCTAACAAGAAGTGTTTTAGATGATCAGGTAAAAAGAAGAAAATTACAACAGTTTTCTCACCATTGTCACCAATTACAGAGTAGTAATATTTATATTCTTGATTTAAACAACTAAATAATCATATATTCCATAGAAATAAATGTTATTATATACATATGTATTCCCATTTTGAATTTTGTTTTGCTAAATTTCCCCTTTTGATGGGAATGGGTAGTGAGAAAATTTTGGAAAAAAATTACTGGTCTATCTCCTAGAGATATTTTAATCTCAGGACCTGTCCACTGAGTCTATTGTTAAGGCTGATTGGTGGTAGAGTGGTAATCTGCTGGATTACTAATAAAAAAAATTTGGGTACAATTCTCTGCCCAACCTTTCAATATTTCAGGGAATCTTTTTCAATATCCCCATCTGAACTACTGAACCAAGTACTGTGTTGAGAAATCACAGGAAATGGTTGATGTGTGACACATCATGTGTCTATCGAGCTTAACATTGGGCACAAAGAACAAGGAAAAACTATCATAAAGAGTAAGGATATAAATGACAGATTCTCCTCTGTCTCCTCTCCCTTCTCCCTGGGGTGGCTCCGAAATGATCATAGTTGTCAAATGGGCTGTTAAACAGTAGACAAATAAATAGTCCTTTGTTAAGTATAAAAGCTGAAGTAAATAAAATACATGGATTGAAGAAAAGCTTTTGTGATAATCAGAATGCCAGAGTTTTTATTATGATAAAACTGCCAGTAATTGACATTTTGAATGTTTGACTTTGTAGCCATGTTTTTAAAACCTGTTACTGGCTGTAGCATTCATATGCCAATATTTAATTGTTCAAACTATTTACATGTATAAATTTTAGACCTACCAGAATCACACTCAAGGATTGAGACATACAACACTAGTGATGGAGGCTAAGGGTTTGAAGGAAACTAAAACTATTAAGAAGGAGAAAGTCGACCAGTCCTCACATGGTGTGTATTAATTGACTTTACATCTTTCAGCTGTTGTTGTTTTTCTTGCTTTAACTGAAGCATTTTTAAATTGAGTTGGTAGTGTGCTTTTTAAAGAATGTTCATAATTATTCTGTTCAAAATAGCAAAGATTCATTTTTTATACAAGTTCAGTACATGTAGTGAAACTTAATTGACCGACAAATATGGGTGATCTATAAATTTGTAAGGTGAATGCTTGTATCTCATGTCCACCGGCGTCACCACAGTTTTACTATTTTCTTAAATGTACCGGTATGCTAACAAAAACTAGAGAACTATTTGGCCTAAGCTCTTCAGATTTGATTGGGAGATTGGTCATCACATGAAGATGACCCCTATTGATTTTGTGGTCGGTAAGGGCATCCTTGTTTCACTTCTTGTTTTAATTTTTCTTTCTTTGATACCCTTGTTTATTTATTCAAAAATGCCATATTTTTATTGTACCTTAAATAATGTAAAATAGTTTGTTCTTGTTTTTAAATTGCTACAAGTTAAACACAAAACTTGAAAAAAAAAATTGAATATGGTTTAACTTGTGATATTTCCCAGCCTTTTTACAACACAGATTTTTTGTTACAGTAAGTCCATGTTTCTGAAAACTTTTTATTTTTGTTTAATCTACAGTAGTAAATAAACCAAAACCAGCTGGTGAGACATTTGATGTTACAGTGAGTGACATGATAGACACAGAAGGAGAAGGAAAGAGTGAAGAAAGGAAGCTCATCGAAAACAAAGATTTGAATCCGAGCGATATTGGAAAAAATCCTTTTGAAGATAGCTTACACTGTGCAGTAAGGATTAGAACAATTTCTTATTTAAAGCAGGGTACTCACCTGACAGCTAAAGTTAAGGGTAAAATATTAATGTTCCTACTAATGTCATAGAAAATTTGACCTTTTGGTACAAATTCTCAAGAGTCAGAATCCTTATTTTACTAATTTCAAAATGCCATTTTAAGGGTCAAAGGAGATCCCTGCTGAGGGTCTCCACACTAATGTTGATAGTAGAATATGAACATTACAGAAATTAACAAAATGTCATATTTTGGGTTTAGAGTTATTGTAATATTTTTATAAAAATAAAAATGATTTCTTCTTAATTTGAACATTTTCCTGTATGACAAATCCTTGAGTTGTAGAAAATGAACACACCATTTACATCCTTGATACACCTGAATCTTTTTGTCAATACAGCCAAATAAAAAAAATATTAATTAGATTTCAACAATAAATAATTCTTGAATGTAGTCCTGGCTAAATCGAATTAGGCTCTTAATTTACCTTAAGAATCACTATAAATGTCTGTCGTACTGAAAATGCCTTTGCTGTAGTAACTAGAAAAATTTACTCGTATATTGCGTGATGTTAAGTCAATTTGTTAACGATTTAGTTGTCGGAACTAAATTTTTGTTATATTTTCACATAGTCAAACCTGACAAAAAAGGCCACTCTTGGGAAAGACAAAATATGGCCTTTATTAAATTATTCATATGATTTAAATGCAAGTTAAAATATAACTATATTGTTTCATAAGTAAGTCTTTCTGCCAACCCTTAATTAATGAAAATGTTGATGTTTTCAGCTGTGCCACGTTCATTGTACTAGTGCGACCACATTCAAGATGCACATTGAAGGCAAACAACATAAATTAGTAAGTACTGTTAACATGTCATTCTAATTACTGGATTTAGTAAAAACAAGTCTTATAGTTAAGCTCTTTAAATTCAGAATTTTCATCAGAAGACAATAAATAGTCGGCTGTTTTAAGCATTTAACGATTGAAGTCAAAATGAAAACAAACATTCATTAGATAATATATGGAAAAAATGGTATGTGATTTTTGTGTGGTTGTATGATAGTATGATATTTTTTAGCAATATTATACCCTTACACCTATAGGTTGATTAAATGCTCACATGTTTACATGTATTGGTAATTTTAAATGATTAGAGATTGTACATATTATAACTCTGTATTTATTTATCTTTTATGTTAGATACATACATACTGAAAAAAATTGTCACATCATCAAAATGTTTTACATTTTAACAAAACTTAATGTTTGCCATTTTGAGAAATTCATGTTTATCATAGAGTGACGAAATGTGTTTTTTTTTTTTTTTCAAGGATTTTGAAAATGCTTTTGAAATTAATAAAAAGTGTTTTGAAGAATGTGATGGCATTTACAGAAAAATATCATTTGTTTTATTTAGAAAATATGTTATTTTTTAAATGAAGGATGTTATATTTTACTGGTGAGAGTGATTCTCTTTTCCTACTGAATTTCCTGTAAACTCAGTACAATTGCGCAATCGTGAGTCTGTGGTTTGAAAAATGTATAAATAACGGCATTTCTAATACTGGGATGGCAATAAACATATGAAATACACTGATATACCTCTAGTCTTGTATTGTGACATCTGTTTACTATGTACGAAATATCTACGTAGCAACCTAACTCATTTTTTCAGGTCAATTAAATTTATCAATCTTCACAAAAAAAGTTTTTAAGCACTGGACATTCTGTCCAGTAAAAATGCAAACTTAACTGTTCCAAATGAACTTTTAGTGAACCAAAAAGAAATTTTTAGTGGAAAAATAAGATTACACACAAAATGTCTTAATATGGTTAAAAAAACTTGTTTTTCTGTGAGGGATTAAAAAACCAGTATTGGATTTTTTGTTCTGAAATATGATAGAGTTTTCACAGAAAATTTGCTGGACCCATAGGACCACTGACCTTTTATATTTACTGGACTGATAGCCGTTTTGGTGGACTCAGTCCAAGGTCCGTGGCTAAAATTTGAAGATTGATTTCTAAACAAATAAATCTGTTGCAAATATTTCTTTAGCTGTCTCTTGATAACTGAAAACAAAATTGAAATATTCTATCTGAGATTTTCACCATTTTCGCTTGATAACTGGATATTTTCAAAACTGCGATTGCATCATTTATCATAGAGTAATCTCAGTGAATGGAGATTGTTTAATTGATACAATCGCCTTTAAGTATGGACTAGTGTTAAATGAATGTATACTTTAAATTATTTCAGCCTTATCTGTAAGTACAAAAAATGTACTAGTCTATAAGAATGTTTTAGTGATGTAATAACATTTACATTATTTTGCAAGTGAATGATTTTATTGATATGAAATTCTGTTTAAGTAGATTTTTATTAAGAATGATTTGAAATAAATAGACCCAAAACTTGTTACATTTTGGTGAAAAGTCTTTTTTGAGCAACAGGTTCTTATACATGTACTAAACAAGTTCAAACAGACAAAATAGTGAAATATTGATGACAAAATACTATTAATTGGCAGATACTTCCTAGATTTAAGTAAATAATTCTGTAATTCAAGCTATTTCTTATAACAATTTAACCTTCAAATTATCAAATAATGTGGTTGACATTTATTTGTTAGGTTTGATATTGCAGAAATACTTGGTTTAAAAAAAGATATTGTGGTACATGCAGCACCTTTTTTTGTTCTATAAAGGAGGCCGAAATTCAGTGACTTCCCAATTACAAAAAGGCTCCTTTTTAGCTCACATGTCACAAAGGGACAAAGTGAGCTATTAGGATCACTCTCCGTCCGGCGTCGTGCGTCGTCAAACTTTTTGTTGTGACCACACTAGGGGCCACATTTTTGGCACAATTTTAGCAAAACTGGGTCAGAACGTTAATATCAACAAAATCTCGGACGAGTTCGATATTGGGCCATTTGGGGTCAAAAACTAGGTCACCAGGGCCAAATAAGGGAAAACCTTGTGAACACTGTAGAAATCACTGTTTTGAATTTATCTTCATGAAACTTTGTCAGAATGTTTATTTTAATAATATGTAGGTCAAGTTTGAAAATGGGTAATTTCTGTAGTAAAATTAGGTCACTAGGGCAAATTGCTTGAAAACCTTGTGAACACTCTAGAAGTCACTGTTTTGATTGGATGATCATGAAACCTTGTCAGAATGTTTGTCTTCATAATATCTTGGACGAGTTCGAACATGGGTCATCTTGGGTCAAAAACTAGGTCGCTAGGTCAAATCTTATGAAAAACCATGTTAACACTGTAGATTTCACAGTTATTATTGGATCTTCACCAAACTTTGTCAAATCGTTTGTTTTAATGATATAACGGTCAAGTATAAATATGGGTCATCTGGGGTCAATAACTAGGTCACCAGGTCAAATCTTAGGAAAACTTTGTTAACACTGTAGATGTCACAGTTTTAATTGGATCTTCACCAAACCTTGTCAAAATGTTTGCCTCAATGATATGTGGGTCAAGATTGTCAGATTGTTTGTCTTAATGGTATTAAGGACAAGTTCAAATATGGGTCACCTAGGGTAAAAAACCAGGTCACAAGGTCAAATCTTAGGAAAACCTTATTAACACTGTAGATGTCAAATTTTGATCGTATCTTCCCCAAACCTAGTCAGACTGTTTGTCTTAATGATCTGTAAGACAAATTCGAACATAGGTCGTCTGGGGTCAAAAACTAGGTCACCGGTTCAAAACAATGTTTTAATGAGTGAACAGTGATTGTCATGTGAGCGATATAGGGCCATGTTGGCCCTCTTGTTTCCCAATTTGAGGAAAGAAATTCCCAAAAATACAATGTTTAAAATACCAATTTGATAGAATATGATTCACCCTAAACCTATTTCTCATGTTCTGTGAATAAAACTTAGATTATTAAAGCATTATTTATTGAAATGTTAAATTATCATTTCTTATATAAAAACTTACTATTGAGTTTTCTTATCCGAACACTAATACATATTCTAACTCTGTAGTCTAACCCTTTCCCAATCTGGCCGACCATCAGGTTTGAATTTCTCAAAATGATAGGCTAAGGCCCCTTTCCAATTTCTGGAAAAAAAAGCCCTGACATACATACACGAATATAGGAAGTATTAGTCAATTAATTGAACTTTTGTTAATAGGCTATACCCCCCCCCCCCCCCCCAATAAATTTGTCTTACTTATGTCATTATATCATAGATGAGTCAGTGCTCCAGATAATTTTTATGTGCCATTAGTATTTCACTCATTGAAACTGAGATGAATGAGGAAAACTGCAAAGTCAAAACAATCAAATGAGTATTTTTGCAGTCTTTTTATTAATTACTCAACTACACACTAAAACACCTTTGGTTTCTTGTTTGGCTACTGGCTTATTGCTAGCCATCCTGGGTTTACCTCTCTTTTTATGTCTGGATTTTTCAAGCCAGTTTCTATACCTCTTGCAGTTGAATTCACATAGCTGTACAGAAGCGTATTTTTGGAATTTTAGCAACATGTGTGTTGCTGTTTTAAGCACATTTGGTAAACATTGCATATTACGTGGTTCATTTATTCAAGTGGAAGCGTATTTGTAAAATAAATTTAAAATGTTAGACTGTATCAAGAACTGCCAACACAGATCATTGTGATTCAGTGTACCACCCCAGGAACATAGCACAATAAATAGATAAACAAGAACAGTCCTAGTTAGTATAGAGTTTGATAAACCTGCTGTATTTCTAGTTAATAAAAAATAGATGTACTAAATGATTAAAAAGTGACAGTCTCTAAATTTGTCATAATATTTTTTCAACTAATTTTTGTGTAATATGATTCACAGCTGTACAAACATGACATAAACATGAAAGTTGATACAGTGTAACTTCTGAAATCTGGACACCCATGGGACCAGCCAAAATGTCTGGAAGATAAGTCTAAAATTTTCTGAACAAGTACAGATGTTAAACACCAGAGTTTTATTATTGTGAAAATAGGGACATCATTATTTATGCATGATACGATATGGTGTTTTTATTACTGAGACATGATGCAAAAATAAACATTTATAAGATTTATTAATCAAAATCTAATATTTTCTCGAATGTACAACAACTGAATACAATTTTACTTTCAAGAACGAACCAGTCAAAATTGTTAGTGAGTTTAAATACTTCGGAATAAATTTTGTAATTTAAGTGGTTCGTTTTATAAATGCAAATTGATATATTGTGATTCTAACACATGTCAAAATAAACTAAAACCACTGATTGGTAAACAATTGAAAGAGGGGACAATGACATTTTGCCTCAGGGTTTATAATCGCCAGACTGGTTAAGGATGACACTTTCTGCCTTGTCCGGATTTCGGAAGATTCCGGATTTCAGAGGGTCCGGATTTCAGCAGTTACACTGTAGATATATAAAATTTCTGACTTGAAAAACTAAGTATGTTGAATATCAGTATTCATATACATTGCCATCCTAGTTATTTTCCAAGCGATTTCCCTATTAGCCCAAAGGTGCTTTGGGTTAGACTTTTATTCGTGTTCGAGAGTCCATGTTTATGAAACAGTTTAAAATTCATTGTTTTTAAAAGTTTCATTTAAGCATGGACTGTAATTGTTGACCGATATCTGGTGTTACACCATCGATGCTTTGTGGCAACATGAGTTCTACAACTGTGTTGTTTTAAAATGTATTTATTGTGAACAAATGAACTCAGTACTAATTGTTCAGTAAAGTGAACAAATGAACTCAGTACTAATTGTTCAGTAAAGTGAACATTGGATTGAGATAATACATTTTCAATTGTGATGTTTTTGCCTAAAAAATATGATAATTGTGTATTAAAATGGGTTAGCAGCGTAATGTAAATTACACAAAAATGCTATTTTATATTATTTTTCGAACTCCATTTAACAGGAGTATCAAATGAATATCGATTTCCTAGATTTTAATGTATTTACTAAATACATTAAGTTCTGATGTATTGATATGATAAACCATATATTTAACATAGGGTGAACTCAGAGCCTCTGAAAGAAAAGTGCAAACATATAGCCACATTTCTAACCTGACTTAGGAGTTATTTACTGTTAAGGAGATCTGTATTTTTCGAAATAAATTTATGTATTAAATAATCTAACACTGTGTAGACTATACATTGTGTCTGAAGTTCAATTTTGAACTGTCAGAAATAATATATTTTAATCAAATTAGGTGAATGTCTCAAAGTTCGTTTGTATGTGCATTCATATGTTTTTTTTCCATAAATTGTATTGGATAAGGACCTATGACTGTAGTATTAAGTTGCACCTGTCTCAGTATTTCTAAACTGAATTAGCTTTCATCCAGTTAGCTCAGGCTGTATAGCACAGAACTCTTAAATTAAAAAGCCACATACTTGAGACACTGATTTCTTCACAACATTTTGACTGTAATATTGGATTGGTGGTCTAGTTTTAACATGCTGGATTACTGAACAAAAGGTTCAAATCTCGGCTCTGTCATCTCAACTACCCAGCCATGTACTTTGTTTTGTAAATCTCAGGAAATGGCTGAGGCATGTATGGGTTCTTTACACCAGTTGAGAAATAAATGCCCAGTTCTTCTGTATCTTCCTTCCCCTCTCCCTGGGGCGACTCTGAAATGACCATTACAAGCCTAGGGCCATCAAATGGGTCATTAAGGAACAACCAACCCACACTAAACTGAGAAGTTAATGGTAGATTTATTTTTGTCAGAAAAAAACATCTCAAGTTTACTTTTAAGATAATGGAATGAATATAAATCATGTTTTTACCACTGTAGAGAACATTAGTATGTTTGCAGACTTCGCGAAAGGCATTGGACAGGCAGACTTGTCCGATAGCTTGTGTGTTGGTCCGATAAAGAATCTTATCACCTCAGTCCAGCTGTCCAGCAACTTACGTACCTGATGTATACACATTTATACTATATATTACAAGCAGATTTCCTTTTGGTCTGACAGAATTTTCAAGCTTGTCAGTCCGAATGTCTGGCAGATTTTTTTGCCTTTCACTAAGTCTGTGTTTGTAAGTTACATGTATGTAGAAGGTTTGTTGATTTCTTGTTAATTAGGATGAAATATTACTAGACATTAACAATTTATGAAACTACATGATTTGTTCACAGAAATAAATTAAAGGTTGCAGAATGGTTTGTATATTTGTGTAAATTAAATCTTTGGTATTTCAGTGTGACTTTGAGTAATAATTACTGCATCAGCTTATTTCAATTTTAGTAATCATTCACCATGTTTATTTCTTTTTAATGTATTGATAGCGATATGTTTCTTTACAGTTAATTGACTTGTCTCCATGGTCGAGTGGTTAAGCTGACTTCTAATCACTGCAACCTCCCAATAATTAAGGATCATGGGTTCTAGCCCAGCTACCGACCATGTCTCTTTATGTGAGAAAGTAGACAGTTGCTTACTGAGGATGGGAGTCTAGTACTGGTTCTTCCCAGGAGTGATGGTTAGGTGAACTGTCTCCGTCTCATATAACTCTGACTGTTGAAAAGGGGCGTAAAACTCAAATAAACAAACAAACAATACAGTTAATAGAATGATGAATCTACTAGAGTTAAGCTTCTAGGATTAAATTTTACTTGGAAAATTAAAGCAAAAAAGACACGCAAATTATTTGTGTTTACTCCTGTAACTAGTAATATTGTTTTGTTTTTCAGAAACTTGAAATGGCAAAACTTGGTGGTGAGTCAGCAACATTATTTTCATTATTTAGTGGAAATTAATCTTTATATGATCCAATTAAATATTTCTCCATGACTGACTGATAGTGCTATATCCTTTTGACCAGTCCTTGAACTCACTCATTTTATGGTTACCAGTTGCCTGGTTTGGGAGGGGGGATAGTTCTGGTTAGTTACCCAAGATAACCAACATAAACAACTGTCTACCTCTGCCTAATGTTGTCTCATGGTGCAGGACTAAAATTACCAGTCTCCAGTGTTTTCAATGGAGGCATCCTGAGGGCAATTTGACTGCTTAGAAACGAAAATGGGCCGTCTAAAAATCCTAAATGTATCATTTACAATGTTTGAAATGAGCGTGGAAAGCTGTTTGGCCTCTTACAGGAAAACTTGATGAAAACCCTGAATCTCACTATTGTGGTTGTTGCATTATACAATTTTGATGTAGAGAAAAAGTCTAATTGATGGTTGTTATAACAAGATATTTTTTGTATTGAATTTGTTGCTGAATGAGATTTCTACTGTATGTAATGAATGTGTACATGTTACATAAAATTGAATACAATGTAATGGAGCTGCAGTGGTGTTCGTGTCGAAATCCTAACCCAGAGGTTGTGGGTTCAAACCTGTCTGCGGTGGAATTTGACCTTCATGATCCTATAATTCGGCGCAAATACTGGTAAGAATCCAGGAAGCAGTCAGTGAGAGTAGTTAATATAAATTGTAAGAACTTGCTGTACAATCAATGTAAAATAAATAAGTTTAAATTAAATACAACATACCAGTAGATTAAACTGTGTATGTAAGCATACTTCAATGTTGGGCTTCTGTGCTGATACTACTATCACAGATCATTTTTCTTTGATCAATTCTTCTGAGAAATGTTTAGCTGCAAAGGTAAGTGAGATTGTCAATTTAAAGATATGCTTCAGTTGGATCTCTTAATTTAGATGGTGAGTGATTCTTGGTTGCCATTTATGACCTGTTTACAAGCGTACATGAAAATTTCCATATTTTAAAAGTAAAAACTTTTGTTTGATGTTAAGCCTTATCTTCAGTTAGTCATCAATGTAGCAAATAAATTGCAAAGATGACAGTGCATATTTAGGGAACCAATTTATTATATTGATGTATTGTACCTTATCGGACATTCAGGTATAAAATAATGTTTGGTAAAAGATATTTAAATGCTGTGGTAGAATATTTGTCTGAATTTAAGAAACACTTTTCTTACATTGTTTTATTCTGAAGTCAGATCGTGTGAAATTGGCTGAATAATATAATAAAAATAAAATTTTAATGTAAGCAATATTATAGTTATTGATCCAATTATTACAAAGATTACATGACGGAATGAATTAACAAACAAAGGTAAGTCTTTCCTGAAGTGATATACCATCGTTCTTCCATGAAAGATTCTTCGGACTACAAGAAATATTCTGAAGTGTTTTGTGCTCTGATGGAGTAAAACTTACTGTTTTATTACATAGTGCATACATGGAAACTTTTGTTTACATCCAAGAACTGTTAATATTCTACACCAAGATCGTGGAACTATTATGGAGTGAAGCTTGATCTAAAAGAGATTGTATTAAAAGATGGTGATCTATGAAACTTGATGGTCAGCAGAGTCTCAAGATGGATTGATGAATGAATACAACTTTTCATTATCACTTCTGGAGCAAAGGATTGCAGTTTTGAAATTGAATGTATACTGCATAATAGGATCATTGCAGAAATGGAGTAGAACTTTGACCATATTCATATCTTTATTTTGTAATAACAATTCATCTTTATTGTACCATATAATCCTTGATAGACAACACTGAGTTGTGTAATTTTACATTTTCATCCCAACCTGTCATCAAATGATGCAGGGAAATTAAGGAAATCCACATGGGACAAAATTTCACATGTGGGGAAGCTATCCAGCAAGTTTACAAAAGAGGAGACGGTTTTACCAATCTCTTCCTCCACCATTTAAGCTGGAAATTGTTTCCAAATAAACCTGGCAGTTGGTATGACATTAATCACGAGTGAAAAAAATGTCTGAGAGTGTTAGCTTTACCAAAGGCTTGGTGTCTAAACTCAAAAATGATTTTATTATTATTTAAGTTTTAAATGAAGAAATACTAGTGTGCAAATAAAAACACAGTCTTACTAAATGTGTTTATTCATTGTCTACTTTTATTCTCATGTGCGTAAGGAAGTATGTGATGTAGTTGTATGTTATTTAATTGAAGTTAAAGAATTAATTATTGAGAGATTTATCATGTATATCCAGACCTGTTTATAAGCTGGAAAATGGAATTTTAAGATAAACCTGCTTTGCTGTCGTCAAATAAATGAGTGCATATTTGCCTTTCTGTCACTCTGTTGTTCATGTATTGTTGTTTTAACTGTGTCATGTTATTCCTTAGTTTGCAGAAGGATTATCTGTTGTGAATTATCTGCCAGTATTTCTAAAAAAACATTCTGATAATAAAATCTGCTTAAAGAATGTTGATTTAATTTGTATTGTTTGCTCCAAGTGCTCAAAGAGGACTCAATGTTAATTGACAATTGTTGTTTGTGTCAATCTTTTTGTTTTAGATACTTACTCTTGTATGCTGTTTTATTTGATATGCATGAACAGTTGAATGTTTCATGGACCATGACATTGTGTTAAACTGTAAATGATGTAAAATACTTAGTTATATGTAGTATGTTGTGTGATATCCTTAGTTATACATAGTATATTGTGTGATATCTTTAGTTATATGTAGTATATTGTGTGATATCCTTAGTTATATGTAGTATATTGTGTGATATCTTTAGTTATATGTAGTATATTGTGTGATATCTTTAGTTATACATATTATATTGTGTGATATCTTTAGTTATATGTGGTATATTGTGTGATATCCTTAGTTATATGTAGTATATTGTGTGATATCTTGAGTTGTATGTAGTATATTGTGTGATATCCTTAGTTATATGTAGTATATTGTGTGATATCTTTAGTTATATGTAGTATATTGTGTGATATCTTTAGTTATATGTAGTATATTGTGTGATATCCTTAGTTATATGTAGTATATTGTGTGATATCTTTAGTTATATGTTGTATATTGTGTGATATCTTTAGTTATATGTTGTATATTGTGTGATATCTTTAGTTATATGTAGTATATTGTGTGATATCCTTAGTTATATGTAGTATATTGTGTGATATCCTTAGTTATATGTAGTATATTGTGTGATATCTTTAGTTATACATAGTATATTGTGTGATATCCTTAGTTATATGTTGTATATTGTGTGATATCTTTAGTTATATGTTGTATATTGTGTGATATCTTTAGTTATATGTAGTATATTGTGTGATATCCTTAGTTATATGTAGTATATTGTGTGATATCCTTAGTTATATGTAGTATATTGTGTGATATCTTTAGTTATACATAGTATATTGTGTGATATCCTTAGTTATATGTAGTATATTGTGTGATATCTTTAGTTATATGTAGTATATTGTGTGATATCCTTAGTTATATGTAGTATATTGTGTGATATCTTTAGTTATATGTAGTATATTGTGTGATATCCTTAGTTATATGTAGTATATTGTGTGATATCTTTAGTTATATGAGATAGATTATGTGATATCTCTAGCCACATGAGATATATGATGTGATGTCTGTAGTTACTTTAAGTATATCTTGTGATATATCTAGTTATATGAGATATATGATGTGATATCTCTAGTCACTTGATGTATATAAAGTGATATCACTTGAGATGTATTTTGTGATATGTCTAGTTATATGAGATCTTTGACAGATATCTCTAGTAATATGAGGTATAGTATATGATATCTCTTATCACATGAGGTGTATGATATACCTGAGGTCACTTTAGGTATATAACATGATATCTCAGGTCACTTGAATTATATAACGTGATATCTGTAGTCACATGTGATATATTATGTGGTATCTCCTGTCACTTTAGGTATATGAAATGATATCTCTAGTCGCATGAGGTATATGGTGTGATATCTCTTGTTTCTTGAGGTATATCTTGTGATATCTCTAGTTATATGAGATATATGATGTGATATCTCTTATCACTTGAGGTATATGATATGATATCTCTAGTCACTTGAGGTGTATTTTGTGATATGCCCAGTTGCATGAGGTGTATGTTGTGATATCTCTAGTTATATGAGATTTATGACAAATATCTCTAGTCACATGAGGTATATTATATGATATCTCTAATCACAGGACGTGTATGATATACATGTGGTCACTTTAGGTGTATGATATGATATCTCTGATTACTTGAGTTATGTAATGTGATATCTGTAGTCACATGAGATATACTATGTGATATATCTAGTTGCATGAGGTATATGATACGATATGTTCAGTCACAGTATATAATGTGATATCTCCAGTCACATGAGGTGTATGATATTATCTCATGGTTCCATACATGGCTGTAAACTAAACTTCACATTCACTTAACACATAAACACAAGTACATATACAATACAAAACATGGATAATAATATGAACACACTAACTTAGGATTCTATATTGAATATTTCCAGTTGTTACTAAGAAGAAGTCATCTGAGCTGGTTGTACATGAAACAACAGATCGTGTGTCCAAGGTCAATAGATTAATTGCTCGTGTGAGGGCACCAATAATTGGTCAGTTTGTTTCTTTGTTTGTATTATTAGTTGTTCTGTCCAACATGTGTAAGCAGCCACCTCCAAATTAAAAAGTCACCCTGTAAATAAAGGCCATTCTTTTTAAAATGTCATTTATTATTGAGAGCATAATGACCTCTGATATAAGACCAATTAAAGACCACCTGTCAACAGAGTAAATATTTTTTCTTTCCCAATGGTGGCCTTTGTTTACAGGTTAGATGGTAGTTAATTAGTTGAGTTAGAAATGTATGTTGAATAATCTGGTTGTAAGTTATGTTCCTTTATGACATTTTTACTAGAAACATTTTTTTTTGAAAGCTTATTGTTAAGCAGCTATGTCATGTATGATATAGTTGTGGTTATTTATAGAAAGTCTGGGAACAGGTGTACTTAGGTCCTACATAATGTAATGTTGATAAACTGTTTATACCATACAAGTATTGAAGTGAGCAAATTCCTCAACTTCATGAAGAAATTTACATGCAGGCCATTTTCTTTATTAACCAGGTTTTCACAAAGTGAAGTGAAAACAGGCGGTGTCCGGTCAATAACTTAAGTTTGGATTGACCAATCTTGACTAAACTTGGTATGTAGGATTCTTGAATCAAAACCTAACTTGGGATTGTATTTGAGATCTGTGGGGTCAAGGTCAAGGCCACTGATACTAAAATTAGAAAATCAGTGTCCAGTCAATAACTTAAGTTTGGAATGACTAATGTTGACTTAAATGGATATTTAGTATCCTTGCATGAAATCTTTGCTTGGGATTGTATTTGGGTCAGTTTGGTCAAGGTCACTGTTACTAAAAAAAGAAAATAAGTTTTCGGTAAATAACTTATTTAAGGATTGAGATATTGCTATGACATTTTGTGTGTAGGTAGCTTACATACAGTCCATGCTTTTGAATTGCATCAAGGGCCAGTAGGGTCAAGGTCACTGTTACTAAATATAGAAATAATTTTCCGGTCAATTACTCAGTTTGGAATGATTAATCTTGACTAAACTGGGTATTTAGCAACCTTGCATGAAAGCTTAGCTTGGAGTTGTATTTGGGGTCAGTTTGGTCAAGGTCACTGTTACTGAAAATAGAAAATCTGTTTTTGGTGAGTAACTTAATTAAGGATTAAGATATTGGGATGAAATTTTTTGTGTAGGTAGCTTAAATAGAAACCAAGCTTGGGATTGCATTCTATGCCAATAGGGTAAAGGTCACTGTTAACTTATTAGCCACTGCGGAGACTGAGCTACTGATGAAGTCTTAGCACAGAATTCTAGAGTACTGTGGTATTGAAGCCTTGGAAAACCTGGTTTCGTGCCACGTTTCTTGTTAAGCCTGATATTGAGGACTGCTCTTTGATAGATCAGTTCTGGCTGATAGCCTGGGAAATTCTGGCCTTTGTCACATGATCTATTTCAGTCTGAAGTACTTTCAATGAATTGGTATTAATTAAAACTACAGTAAAACCTCAATAATTATCAAAAATAGATGGGACCGAAATATTATTTCGGATAATCCATGGTTTCGGATTATCATGTTTCATGTATTTTATATTGAAATATATAGACAGAAATGGGTACCGAAAGTTCTTTTCAGATAATACCACATTTTCGGATAATCTGATTTTGGATGATCGAGGTTTTTACTGTATCTATGTTTGTATTTCAGGTTTGGAATATATCACAGAATTTCAGAAAGAAGATCCTCATGGTATAGCTAGATATGTGTGTAACCTGTGTGAGTCAAAGTGTGATGAGTCAGCCATCGTCCCACATTTGATAGGAGTGAAACATCGTATGAAATACTTTGTATGTAGATTTCTGTTTGTCAACATTCACATTTATATCCCCATTTGAAGGAAAGAGGTTGCTTTGCACATGTCAGTCGGTTGGTCCGTCCCTAACCAAATCTTGTCCGGGCAATAACTTGAGAACGATTTGGCCTAAGGTCCTTCAGATTTGGTTTGGAGGTTGGTCGTAACATGGAAATGACCCCTATTTATTGGTCAGTAGGTCAAAGTCAAGCAAGGTTTTACTATCCAATTGACTGTTAGAGGGCATCCATGTTTCACAAACACTTCTCGTTTTATCAGTTTTTATTACTTTCAAAAATTATGTCAAAAGTTTTAGTATTTATTATTTTTAATAGAATCTGATTTTCTGGCTTTTTTCTGAGATATACTTCTGTTTGTAAAAATCAAGGACTTATATACATACATGGATTCGCAACTTCCGTATTAACAGTTTAAAGTAATCAAATCCCGCGATAATAAGACGTGAATCAACGGGAATACAAGCTATTATTTACAAAAGCGAAAATACGAAAATATCCGTGATAATCCGAATGATAATGACATCGAAAATATCCGTGGTATTCCGAATGTTTAATCTCGGAGACGAAAGGATTATAATAGATGTCCGCCGTCTTGGAATTTAAAATGTTCGACTGATGCCTTTTTCAATGCTTAGACTTTGTGGATTATAAATGTATCTTAATATCTTTAAGGAATTTGTTGCATCCTTTACCAATAAAAGTCCAATTTCCCGTGCCCAATTGCCAGAGTTTTTTTTAGTATAATCAAATTCGTAAACACCCAGTTACAGCTGTCGGACATTGCCGTGTATATAGCAATGCATTGTGGGATCGCCGAACAATATCGTTTGAGCTATTTTTAGCAGTTGCGAATCCATGTATGTATATAAGTCTTTGTAAAAATGTGTATTTTTTCTGTTATTTGTTTTTTAGCTTGCATGTCACAAAGTGACAGGGTAAGCTTTTGTGATCAGTCTTTGTCCGGCGTTGTGCGTCTGTGCGTCGTCAAACTTTACCTTGTGAACACACTAGGGGCCACATTTTTAGCTCAAATATTGCAAAACTGGGTCAGAATGTTAATATTGACAAAATCTCGGATGAGTTCGATATTGGGCCATTTGGGATAAAAAAAACTAGGTCACCAGGGCCAAATAAGGGAAAACCTTGTGAACACTTTAGAAATCACTGTTTTGATTGGATCTTCATGAAACTTTGTCAGAATGTTTATTTCAGTGATATTTAGGTCAAGTTTGATAAAAGGTAATTTCTGGTAAAAAACTAGGTCACTAGGGCAATTTGCTGGAAAACTTTGTGAATACTCTAAAAGTCACTGTTTTGATTGGATCAGCATAAAACCTTGTCAGAATGTTATTTATATGTAGGACAAGTTGTAACATGGGTCATCTGGGGTCAAAAACTAGGTCACCGGTTCAAAACAATGTTTTAATGAGTGAACAGTGATTGTCATGTGAGCCATCTTGGCCTTCTTGCTTCTTTTTAGCCCTTAGCCCAATGAAAACCATATTTAAATCATGTCAGTAGGGTATTAGGTGATAGATATAAGCCGATAACTGTCCATTATGTAAAATATTGGAGTGTTTGAGGCGCGTAGCGCCGAATACACTCCAATATTTTACATAATGGGCAGTTTGAGGTTTATATGTAACTTAAATCATTTCGATAGGATTACACAATTCATTGACCATGACAATTTATTATTTTTAAAGGCATTCGTCAATACACTTTACTCATTAAAAGTCACTAAAGAAGGATATTGACTTTAGGATTCATTTTCTTGCATTATTATGACCAGATAAATAGACAAGATAGCGTGTGAATTTAACTGCTTAAAAGCCGTTACGGTAGGTACCTTTAAATCAACTCTTTCAATCACACTGCACGGGTAGCACGGGGAATGTACATTTTATTCAAACCTGTTCCCATCGACCCAAGCCGTATCATTCCTATGTATTCGTTTGTTAGGAATGGGTTTGTAAAACAGCGTGGAACAATGTGGAAGATGTGAATAGGAAAAAAACTGTTTATGTAGGATTATTTATGTAACACTTTCGTTTGATCTGATTTGTAATATTTTAAGGTATGAATTGTATTGAGTATTATGAAATTTGATCAATTGATTCTTCATATATATTTTTGTTGTACACAATGGGCGGAATATAATGCAACCGGTGCTGGGCTTAACCCGCGATCTCCTGCTTGCAAGTCAGAAAGCTCTACCAACTGAGCTTATCGGGTTAACAATATTACAGCCAATTCATAAATACAAGTACAATGTACAGTACTGCTACATTCATCCTACTGTTTTATTCAAATTAATTTATCACGACAATCAGAGGTTTTTGACTAACCCAATCTTTGCTTCACCCTCAGTGTAGTATTCCATGGTTTGTCTCACATTCATGGCACCAAAGGTAATAGGAAGTGGAAATTAATGTACCCGATGCGGGGCTCGAATCCGCAACCTACTTCTTGCAATCAGATGTTCTGCAAACTGAGCTATTCGGGCAGTTTATAGTACAACCTGCTTATAAATACGAACACTATGATACAGTACTGCTGCATTTTCATTAAAATCTTAAAAAAGACCATGGACTTCTATACATATATACAAGTCCTTGAAAAGACTCGTAAGATATGTTTATTTTCAGATCATTACAGCATTCGATAATCTTACGCATGCGTCGTTTTTAGTGTCCAGATTTGAGTTGCAGTCCAATATGTCGACTACACTCCAATATTACAAAAAATAACGGACAGCTGTCCATTGAGAGCGATCCATTCGTAAAATTATTGGACAGTGAGAACAAAAGGATGACGTCACAGGAATGATTTAACTTTAGTTATAATGAAATGTGACACTTATTCATTGTTCCCATTCCCTCTACCTAGCCCTGTACCATGTCAAGGAAATCACAGGAAGTGGGTGAGGCATGTATCGATTACTATACACTGAGCATAATAAAGAACCAGAAATAAGTATTTGAAATAAGTGTATGGATAAATGCCCTGTCCTATTATATCTACAGTCTCTCGGGCGATTCTGAAATGACCATAGCTGTAGAATGGACTGTTAAGGAACACATACATAAATCTAATAAATTATTCTCCACAGGAAGTAAATGATGCTTCAACCCATGAATATCTCGTAACATTTAACGTTAGAAAGAAGAGATCGGAGATAAGTACACATATTGAAGAGTATGCTCAGAAGGTAGAACTCGAAAAAGGTCGTCCAAAGGTCAAGGTGAAAATAATGAAAGAACCTGGTGTTGAAAGTCAGCTTAAAGTAAGTTTTTAACTCAAAAATTGAGATACTGTATACATCTTAATATTGGCGCCCGTTTTCTTTTTGCGATATTGGCGGTCAGCATCGGAACCGCCAAATCTAGACCGCGCCGATATAAAACCATGCCAATAATGAACACCGCCAATTATTTTGTCAAAGAAAATTATTGTAACTTTTGTTATCAAAAGGTGTCACACTTTCACGTAACTATTTTGTTTGTTTAGTATGTTTGTACATGTATTATTACTTGTTTACTTTCATCAGTTAAAGTACATGCATTACGTTTATTGCCTTAGGGTAAATCTTAATTGAAACAAGGTAAAATCTAATGGATTAAAACAATACAGCTTATTTGTCACACCATATAAAACTTATATCGTCGGCACGTAGAGAAAGACTTAACTAACCAGATATAATAACAATATGTGTCAATTTAAAATAAATTATCAAAACACTTTTAGCCATTGTGTTAACTAATGTTCGATCCCAAGTAATTACCAACACTTTCATGTATCTTATTCTTGCTGTTTATACATTCCTCGCTTGATGTGATAGTAGTTATGAAGATATTTAGTAAAATAGTCTAATTATTACCCTTGAAAATGGTGGAAACTTATATTCTTAAGACAAGTGTTTTAATTTTGGCCCTTAAGAAGACAGGACATGGTTTTATTTTAGCAGTTGGATATGAAACCGCCAAATATAGAATCTGCCAATTCATGAACATCTTAAAAACCCCAAATTTTGCACCCGCAGAATTAAAGACGTATACAGTAACAGAAAACAAACCAAATAAATTCAGTTAAATCTGTGTTAGTGACGTCCTCTGAATATAGGCCCGCTAAGGCCATACTACCATTCTTTTTAAAAATGATTTATTTAGAAGAAAATGAACTCTGAATAAAGGCCTACTGTCAATACAGGCCTACTGTCAATACAGGCCATATTATGTCTTTCCCAAGGTTGGCCTTTGTTCACAGGTTTCACTGTATGTAAATTACTCAAATTATAGAATAACAAGAGTGAGAGGAGTTCTTACTGTAAACACTCATGTATATGTCGCACTTTTGTATAGGACGCAGGTAAAAAAAAACAGTTGAAATCCTGGAAAAAAATTTGTGTAAGAACGTATAACATCAAATTACATACCTACCTGCGAAATTGTGTCAATTTTATGCAATTAACAAAGTGTCAAGGCTACCAGTAATCCTGCATTTCTTAACAACTAACATGTGACACAATAAAAAATCAATACTTCAGCTGCCAGATTTGAAGACCTAATTTTGCGAAGATTCTGGAGTTAATTTAGGGCCCACAAGGGTGTCAATACATGTATAGCCAAATTAAGAACATTATACATGGCTGACATTTTTTGCTTCAACCACATTGTTTCCATATTTAATTCAGTTTGCATTATAGAATATCCTTCAGGGCAGATTAAATAATTATAACCGTGCCATTTCATGAAAATTTTCATAAAAAATCCGAATTATTATTGACACCCCTTTGCGTACGATGACATTTAAACATTGTACCTCAAATAAAACAGTCGATCAGCTCACATAAATTTACTAACACTGAGGCAGGATCAAAGAGCGGTGAATTATAAAGATCAAAGACATACTGCCGCCGTCTGTGTCTGATATTTGTGTGATGTTGGCTAGCAGTTTAGTGACCACACATGTTTCTGACCTGTTTGACATTTTAGCTGTGCTTCAGTGCTTTGTCTAATAACAATAGATCAATAATAGTTTATATAAGGATTGTTGTGGATTTTATGTTTTACAACATTAGGTAAGTGTGAAAAAAATACTTCAGAATCCATTTTGACTTTTTGTTTGAGTCGTAGAAAACATGGGATTGAAATCTACCTCCTTGTATAGCATGCACTACTTTTTTGGTCCCGATTTTGGAAGTAAAAAAGTACGACATATACACGAGTGTTTACGGTATATGTGAAAATAAAAAAAAATACTTTGGCAGTATTGTCCTTATTGAGCCAGGCTGCAGTGTGGAGAAATGTCACCCGGTGTACAATGGCCAGCCTAGGAGTAAATAAAAAAATGACCTCTTGTTATTATCAGTACCTATTGTTTGATTGATATGTAAAATATATGAATCCCATTTTGTGGTGTGTTTCTGATTTTAAAACTATTCTTTTCAGGTAGAAATGGTGAAATGTTCAAATGAAATCAGTAAGATTGTGCATGATATTGATAAAGGTTTGAAACCAGTTATTAGTCAAAATAAGGCTAAAGTTAGAGGTATGTTTACCCCACCACCTTATTGTACCATTCTATTTTGTGATTAATGGAACAACTAGTAACCAATGAGGGTGCATTAAGTCAAAATATCATATAGTTGATTCACATGATGATATTTAAAAAAAATGAAACTGCTGCTGATATCTTTGATTGATATAGATTGAAGCCATCTGCATATTTTATTTGAATGTAATTACCACATTTACCAATTTTATATCAGAAACAAAATAAGTACCTATTTGTATACAATGCTCTTAATTGATGAATTTGATTTCTTATTAGTATGTAGTTTTTTTTTACCTATTTATTGGATATTACTTGATCAATCACATCCAGCACTCTCTTTCTCTCTATCTGTCTCCCCTTCTCTAACTATCTCCTTCTCTTTTTTCTCTATCTCTCTCCCATTTTCTAAGTCACTATCTCCCTCCCTCTCTAACTCTCCCTCCCTCTCTAACTCTACCCCTCTTTTGTCTTTCGCTTTCTAACTCTCCCTCTCTCTGTAGATACATTATCTCTATCTCCACCCCTCCTCTTTCTCCCTCCTCTAACTCTATTTCCCTATCTCCCCTCTTTCTCCCTCCCTTTCTCTCTCTAACTCTATCTCCCCTCTTTCTCCCTCCCTTTCTCTCTCTAACTCTATCTCCCTCCTCTCTTTCTCCCTTCCTTTCTCTCTAACTTTCCCTCTCTAACTCTATCTCCCTCCTCTCTTTCTCCCTTTCTTTCTCTCTAACTTTCCCTCTAACTTTCCCTCTCTAACTCTATCTCCCTCCTCTCTTTCTCCCTTCCTTTCTCTCTAACTTTCCCTCTCTCCCTCCCTACAGACACATTTTCTCTCTCTGGACGTATCAATGTATACATTTCATTGAGTGTATTAATGAACTCTGATCTATTCTCCTGATGTATCAGTTGTTCATGTATCATTGAGTGTACCATGTTTGTATATACCTACAGAACATGGCCAGTTTAGGGATATAGACAAACATGAACCACCAGTAAAGAGATCCAGGCCAACTCCTGAACATCAGCGTAGAAGGTAATCTTTTTGTATACAATAAAACCTAAGACCAACTGTTAAATAAGGCCACAATGTGATCTATTGCTAACATTTAGAAATAAGATAAATATCTGAATGAAGACAAGCTGCATCAACTCCCTATTTCTTCTCTTGTTGGAGCTGTTGTTAATGTTTAGATAAATTGATTTGCAGTGAAGGTTATATCTGTGTAGATTTGAATCATATGATTTTTAGTGTATCATAAGTAAGATGAAATGACTTGAAATAAATGGCAAAAACTTGATGTAACAAGTTTTGTAATTGACAAAATAAAAATGCTACCTTATTAGATTTTTGTAACATTTTAAACTTCTTTCTTTCTGGTGTATTGTCGTTATAGACTTACCTCTCTATGTTTTGTGTTTTACCTACAGAGATCCTGAACCAGAAAGAAGATCCTATGAAAAAGATCATGCTGACCCTTATATCAGAGATCCCTATGATCAGTATGGCCCTGACCCTTACAGACCACCACCTGCTGCTAGACCCAGACCTATAGAGGGTAGGGACCCTCATTTTAGGGGCCGATATCCACCTGATCCTTTCGATGATTTCCGAGTTTCCTACAGACGAGACTTTGATCCCTACAGAGTTGATGACCCGTATTATGAAAGGTAAATACTTTAATACATTTACTGTAAAAATGTTCATTTTTTGTAAATATTGTTGATCTATGTCATCACATCATTTCTTACCTTTTAAGATCACCAGATTCAAAGTTGTGAATATAAAATTGATTTAATTATGCAAAAAGTAGACCATGGAGAGATCAACAATAGAGTGAAGTCCTGCACTGAACATTTCTTATGTATACATAAGTGGCGTAAATAATATATATGGTGGCTGTTTTATGCCATGTCATGTTTTTCGCATTTTCCCCGCGAAAAAAACTAAGACACAACAGATGTAATGCGAAAACACGACACATAATACTTCTTTTGTTGAACTGTAAATTTGTTGTCCCTTCATGTTTTTGCATTTCATAGCAAAGAAGCAAAAATACGACATGGCGTAAATCAGCCACTGTAAATATCAGTAATTACTGAATGAGATATAATCACTGATGTGGGTGAAATATTTTATGTTATATTATAGGAGATTGTTTGATGAGAGAAGACGTCTGGATGATTTAATGTTAGAACAACACAGATTAGAGGATCCATATGCTGAGCGACGTCGTGTAGATGATATCATGGAACGTAGACGATACCTCAATGAGCTGGAGAATGACAGGATTAATGATATTATGGATCGTAGACGAAAATTGCAAACCCAAGATATAGATTATCTTCGTTTACAGAGATTTGCTGACCGGTTTGTGGAATGATTTTTTCCTGATTTTCCTTTATTAAGTAAAATGCAGTCAAACTTGTGAACAAAGGCCATCTTTGGAAAAGACAAACTGTGGCCTTTATTGACAGGTGGCCTTTATTTTTAGGTCATAATGTTCTAAATAATCAATTACAGTTTTTAAAAGAATGGCCTTTTTAGCTCATCTGATTCATCAGGTGAGCTTTTAGGATCGGTGAATGTCCGGCGTCCGGCCACAATTAGTTTGTTTACACTCTAGCAACCGCAGCTCTTTACGAATCTTGATTAAACTTGCTCACAATGTATATGGCCGCAATGTCTCGGCTAAGTTCGATTATGGGCAAAATCTGATAATAACTTCTAGAGTTATGGGCCCTTGAATTACAAAATTTGCTATATTTAGCTTGTTTACACTCTAGCGCCTTCATTTATTCACCAATCCTGATCATATTTTCAGTAAATGTGTATAACCAAAAGATCTTGGACAAGTTCGATTATGGGCAATATCGGACCAGAGCTTCAAGAGTTATGGGCCCTTGACTTTGAAAATTTGCTATATTTGAGTTTGTTTACACTCTAGCGCATTCATTTATTCACCAATCCTAATCATATTTTCAGTAAATGTGTATAACCAAAAGATCTTGGACAAGTTCGATTATGGGTGGAATCGGACCAGAACTTCAAGAGTAATGGGCCCTTGACTTTGAAAATTTGCTATATTTGAGTTTGTTTACACTCTAGCGCATTCATTTATTCACCAATCCTAATCATATTTTCAGTAAATGTGTATAACCAAAAGATCTTGGATAAGTTCGATTATGGGCGGAATCGGACCAGAACTTCAAGAGTTATGGGCCCTTGACTTTGAAAATTTGCTATATATTAGCTTGTTTACACTCTAGCACCTACATTTATTCACCGATCCTAATAATATTTTCAGTAAATGTGTATAACCAAAAGATCTTGGACAAGTTCGATTATGGACGGAATCGGACCCAAACTTCAAGAGTTATGGGCCCTTGATTTTGAAAATTTGCTATATTTTAGCTTGTTTACACACTAGCGCCTTCATTTATACACCGATCCTAATACTATTTTCAGTAAATGAGTATAACCAAAAGATCTTGAACAAGTTCGATTATGGGCGGAATCGGACCACATCTTCAAGAGTTATGGGCCCTTGACTTAGCAAATTTGCTATATTTTAGCTTGTTTACACTCTAGCGCCTTCATTTATTCACCGATCTTAATCATATTTACAATGAATGTGTATGACTTTATGGTTTTGGACAAGTTAAGTTATGGGTGGAATCAGACCACAACTTCAAGAGTTATGGACCCTTGGATTAGAAAATTTGCTACGTTTTAGCTTGTTTAACAGTATTATACCTTCATTGTTGGTTTTGATCTCAAAATCTACGTAAAAATGAGTTTTACGAGATGGAAACTATATTACCTGGTCATTGATTATTGGCCTTTGTTCTCAGGTGAGCGATAAAGGGCCAATGTGGCCCTCTTGTTTACAGAGTGGCCTTTATTCGGAGATGGTCGTGTGCACATGTTTAACTGGTCATTTAAGGATAGTTATAGGCAAATTTACATCATGTTTACAACAGGATTTCTTGTTGATGAAATATTGTAACATATACATAATGTATGAGTTTGATACAGGTACAAAATATCTGAATATTGTGACTGAAGCTCACACGTTTGTTTTTAGCACTCTGCATGAAATTATTTGAGAATAAACCCTGTTAATTAGAAATGTTTAATCTTTAAAGCTCTGATTTGTCTAATATGTACGACCAGTGGATTTTATAATGCAATTATTACAATATTGAAATCACAGTATGAAATAATTAATTATTTGAAAAGAACTGTTGACATTTTGTGATGTGTCTGTAAAATTAGAAATCATGGAATTTAAATCTCTAAAGGGGCAAACCCTACAACATGCAGCATCTAGAATCAAGGCAAAATGATTATAAATTAGAAGCTTGTAAAGCCGACAAAGAAAGTTTCTGCCAAAATTTCCTTCAATTAACAATAAAAATCACAAAGAGATATATATCCGTAACATGTGAATGTTAAGGGAAATGTTAGGTTTTAGTTGTCTTTGTTATAGTGTGCATGCCCGTAAGTTTCAGTAAAAGTAAAGCGATTTATTATTTATAGCTGATTTTGGCAGCTAGTACCTAAACAACCAAGTTCTTCTTGCAATTGTCCATTATATATTATTCTGTATACATCTGGCATATATTTTACACTTTCACATATTTTTTGTCAGTTGTAGTATGCCTCTTTAACAATTTGATTGTTTTAATGTGTATGACCATTTATTCAGTGATATAGTATTGACAATGCTTTCTTCTAATGTAGGGACAATGTTTCCAGAAGTCCATCTTTAAGTACGGATGAGAAACAAAGACTGGATTCTGTGTTAGCAAGAAGACACGCCCTGGAGGAAATATCAAAACAACCTGCCACCCCTGTCATCTCACAGGACCCTTCTTTAAGGTAAAAATAGCTAGTGTGACCCTTTTTTCAGATCTATTTAAAGTGACTAAAAAATTCATAAAAAATCTGTATATTGGTTTGTCATGACATGAATTCTACATGATGGTATTGTAAGTTCCATGAATCAAATATTTTCAGACCACAATCAGATGTAAGACCTTCAAATGTGACTGTGTCTAATATACAAACAACTCAATCTGTTGATAATTTGGATGCATCTGCAAAACAAGAGCTGATAGTTAAAGCATTATTTGAGGTAAGACTTAATGTTTCACTCATTATTTGAGGTAAGACTTAATGTTTCACTCATTATTTGAGGTAAGACATAATGTTTCATTCATTATTTGAGGTAAGACTTAATGTTTCACTCATTATTTGAAGTAAGACTTAATGTTTCACTCATTATTTGAAGTAAGAATTAATGTTTCACTCATTATTTGAAGTAAGAATTAATGTTTCACTCATTATTTGAGGTAAGACATAATGTTTCACTCATTATTTGAGGTAAGACTTAATGTTTCACTCATTATTTGAAGTAAGACTTAATGTTTCACTCATTATTTGAAGTAAGAATTAATGTTTCACTCATTATTTGAAGTAAGAATTAATGTTTCACTCATTATTTGAGGTAAGACATAATGTTTCACTCATTATTTGAGGTAAGACTTAATGTTTCACTCATTATTTGAAGTAAGACTTAATGTTTCACTCATTATTTGAGGTAAGACTTAATGTTTCACTCATTATTTGAAGTAAGACTTAATGTTTCACTCATTATTTGAGGTAAGACTTAATGTTTCACTCATTATTTGGGGTAAGACTTAATGTTTCACTCATTATTTGAGGTAAGAATTAATGTTTCACTCATTATTTGAAGTAAGAATTAATGTTTCACTCATTATTTGGGGTAAGACTTAATGTTTCACTCATTATTTGAGGTAAGACTTAATGTTTCACTCATTATTTGAAGTAAGACTTAATGTTTCACTCATTATTTGAGGTAAGACTTAATGTTTCACTCATTATTTGAAGTAAGACTTAATGTTTCACTCATTATTTGAGGTAAGACTTAATGTTTCACTCATTATTTGAAGTAAGACTTAATGTTTCACTCATTATTTGAAGTAAGACTTAATGTTTCACACATTATTTGAAGTAAGACTTAATGTTTCACACATTATTTGAGGTAAGACTTAATGTTTCACTCATTATTTGAGGTAAGACTTAATGTTTCACTCATTATTTGAGGTAAGACTTAATGTTTCACACATTATTTGAAGTAAGACTTAATGTTTCACTCATTATTTGAGGTAAGACTTAATGTTTCACACATTATTTGAAGTAAGACTTAATGTTTCACTCATTATTTGAGGTAAGACTTAATGTTTCACTCATTATTTGAAGTAAGACTTAATGTTTCACTCATTATTTGATGTAAGAATTAATGTTTCACTCATTATTTGAGGTAAGACTTAATGTTTCACTCATTATTTGGGGTAAGACTTAATGTTTCACTCATTATTTGAGGTAAGACTTAATGTTTCACTCATTATTTGAAGTAAGACTTAATGTTTCACTCATTATTTGAAGTAAGACTTAATGTTTCACTCATTATTTGAGGTAAGACTTAATGTTTCACTCATTATTTGGGGTAAGACTTAATGTTTCACTCATTATTTGAGGTAAGACTTAATGTTTCACTCATTATTTGAGGTAAGACTTAATGTTTCACTCATTATTTGAGGTAAGACTTAATGTTTCACTCATTATTTGGGGTAAGACTTAATGTTTCACTCATTATTTGGGGTAAGACTTAATGTTTCACTCATTATTTGGGGTAAGAATTAATGTTTCACTCATTATTTGGGGTAAGACTTAATGTTTCACACATTATTTGAAGTAAGACTTAATGTTTCACTCATTATTTGAGGTAAGACTTAATGTTTCACTCATTATTTGGGGTAAGAATTAATGTTTCACTCATTATTTGGGGTAAGACTTAATGTTTCACACATTATTTGAAGTAAGACTTAATGTTTCACTCATTATTTGAGGTAAGACTTAATGTTTCACACATTATTTGAGGTAAGACTTAATGTTTCACACATTATTTGAGGTAAGACTTAATGTTTCACTCATTATTTGGGGTAAGACTTAATGTTTCACACATTATTTGAAGTAAGACTTAATGTTTCACTCATTATTTGGGGTAAGACTTAATGTTTCACTCATTATTTGGGGTAAGAATTAATGTTTCACTCATTATTTGGGGTAAGACTTAATGTTTCACACATTATTTGAAGTAAGACTTAATGTTTCACTCATTATTTGAGGTAAGACTTAATGTTTCACTCATTATTTGAGGTAAGACTTAATGTTTCACTCATTATTTGAAGTAAGACTTAATGTTTCACACATTATTTGAGGTAAGACTGAATGTTTCACACATTATTTGAGGTAAGACTTAATGTTTCACTCATTATTTGAAGTAAGACTTAATGTTTCACACATTATTTGAGGTAAGACTTAATGTTTCACACATTATTTGAGGTAAGACTTAATGTTTCACTCATTATTTGAAGTAAGACTTAATGTTTCACACATTATTTGAGGTAAGACTTAATGTTTCACACATTATTTGAGGTAAGACTTAATGTTTCACTCATTATTTGAAGTAAGACTTAATGTTTCACACATTATTTGAGGTAAGACTTAATGTTTCACACATTATTTGAGGTAAGACTTAATGTTTCACTCATTATTTGAAGTAAGACTTAATGTTTCACACATTATTTGAGGTAAGACTTAATGTTTCACACATTATTTGAAGTAAGACTTAATGTTTCACTCATTATTTGAGGTAAGACTTAATGTTTCACTCATTATTTGAGGTAAGACTTAATGTTTCACTCATTATTTGAAGTAAGACTTAATGTTTCACACATTATTTGAGGTAAGACATAATGTTTCACACATTATTTGAAGTAAGACTTAATGTTTCACTCATTATTTGAGGTAAGAATTAATGTTTCACTCATTATTTGGGGTAAGACTTAATGTTTCACTCATTATTTGATGTAAGAATTAATGTTTCACTCATTATTTGAGGTAAGACTTAATGTTTCACACATTATTTGAAGTAAGACTTAATGTTTCACTCATTATTTGATGTAAGACTTAATGTTTCACACATTATTTGAGGTAAGACTTAATGTTTCACTCATTATTTGGGGTAAGACTTAATGTTTCACTCATTATTTGATGTAAGAATTAATGTTTCACTCATTATTTGAGGTAAGACTTAATGTTTCACACATTATTTGAGGTAAGACTTAATGTTTCACACATTATTTGAGGTAAGACTTAATGTTTCACTCATTATTTGAGGTAAGACTTAATGTTTCACTCATTATTTGAGGTAAGACTTAATGTTTCACACATGTTAAGTACAGTTACTGTATGGACGCATAGTTTTATTTTAATTCCTTGAGTAGTCCAGAAATAAGATAAATAGAGACTTTTCATTGGTTAATGTAAAATTGAACTCTAAGTTTTTGCTGCTATTTTGGTGTATACCAGGATTTAGTGGTTAAGTTTTAACATTCCTGTAGTTCTCATCATTTCATATTATTGAACTTATTTTTTTACCTGGGGATTTAACATTGTACCAACAGACAAGGTTGTTTGGTGACTTTCCTGCTTTAATGGAACAGGAAGACACCAGGTTTACAGCTGGGTAGAACCGCTGGTACCCGGCTAGCTGGACTTTCCTCATATGAGAGATTTGGTCCTAGGTGGGATTTGAACTCTTCAGCTGTGAGATGCTTGTGATAACTCTCACACCATAACCATGAGGCCACAGAGGACTCTCATAACACATAAGGAGGTAATGGAAAAATATGCCATAGAAAAACAAATACTTATAAGAAATTGTAAACAATTAATATATCAGTATTATAATCATAATAATAATAAACATATCATTGTATTTCAGGAGTTCTCAAAACATCCAGGTGTGAATGTTCAAGATATAATGTCCAAACTGGTAAGTGTAAATTAATTGCACAATAAATTTGTTTTAGGGGATGAACAACTGTAAACAATAGTATTTAACAGGACTTTTATTTTACCCTTATTTGCAAAGGTGTCTAAGCTCACTTTTGACCTATATTACTCTTCAATCGTGACTAGATACCACACTTTCTCAGATATTTACTGCGGAATCATTTATTTTCATTGGGGATTTAATTTCGTGGATTTCGTGGGTCGGCTCATCCACGAAATCAAATTCCTATGAATTTAAATGCAGAGGTAAGGCATTTCTTTTCAAACATCAAAATCCATGAATGTATGTCCCCACGAAATAGCCATTTTAGTAAAAACAATGAAAATTAAGCCCAATGAAAATACAGTATTCACTGACAGTTGCCTTTAAAATACAATAAAAAATCAAG
The DNA here is from genome assembly GCA_964023205.1 of Lutraria lutraria. NCBI lineage: Eukaryota > Metazoa > Mollusca > Bivalvia > Venerida > Mactridae > Lutraria > Lutraria lutraria. The sequence goes on along the minus strand of OZ026848.1, from coordinate 33,112,032 downwards.
GACAGAGACATTTATTTTATTCCCTTTGATATGTTGCAGTTGAGTCTCAAACTGTGGAATTTTGAACGGGAGGTGTTAGCTCAAACCGCGGTGCCACTTTTGAGCCTGATACTTATATTGTATGCCATGTATATTTCAGTCATCTACTATGTTAGCTTTGGGAGCTGACACCGCAATGGCCAAACAGATGTCTGACACACTGACACAGGCAATAATACAACATGGGACTCAAAATGCTCCTAAAATGGTAAATAAGATTCAAACATTGAACTTCAAGTTAAATCTTCCATGATTTTAAAATGAAGATGGAAGATAAGGTTTAAGAACTCTCATAGAGACCAGATTCTAAGCATTAGATTCAAAGTTCTGTTTCGAAAACCTTTAGACACGTTGAAAAAAAAAAGAAATTAAACAAAAGTCTTAAAATAATTTTATCATAACTTATTGATATTAAAACTTATGTTGCATGATGTCCTTATTGTCCTGAATATTTCATCAGTATTGTTGCTTATTGTCCTGAATATTTCATCAGGATTGTTGCTTATTGTCCTGGATATTTCATCAGGATTGTTGCTTATTGTCCTGAATATTTCATCAGGATTGTTGCTTATTGTCCTGAATATTTCATCAGGATTGTTGCTTATTGTCTTGAATATTTCATCAGGATTGTTGCTTATTGTTCTGTATATTTCAACAGAATTGTTGCTTATTGTCTTGAATATTTCATCAGGATTGTTGCTTATTGTTCTGTATATTTCATCAGGATTGTTGCTTATTGTTCTGTATATTTCATCAGGATTGTTGCTTATTGTTCTGTATATTTCATCAGGATTGTTGCTTATTGTCCTGAATATTTCATCAGGATTGTTGCTTATTGTCCTGAATATTTCGTCAGGATTGTTGCTTATTGTCTTGAATATTTCATCAGGATTGTTGCTTATTGTCTTGAATATTTCATCAGGATTGTTGCTTATTGTTCTGTATATTTCATCAGGATTGTTGCTTATTGTCCTGGATATTTCATCAGGATTGTTGCTTATTGTCCTGAATATTTCATCAGGATTGTTGCTTATTGTCCTGAATATTTCATCAGGATTGTTGCTTATTGTCTTGAATATTTCATCAGGATTGTTGCTTATTGTTCTGTATATTTCATCAGAATTGTTGCTTATTGTCCTGGATATTTCGTCAGGATTGTTGCTTATTGTCCTGAATATTTCATCAGGATTGTTGCTTATTGTCCTGGATATTTTGTCAGGATTGTTGCTTATTGTTCTGGATATTTCGTCAGGATTGTTGCTTATTGTTCTGGATATTTCATCAGGATTGTTGCTTATTGTTCTGGATATTTCATCAGGATTGTTGCTTATTGTCCTGGATATTTCATCAGGATTGTTGCTTATTGTTCTGGATATTTCATCAGGATTGTTGCTTATTGTCCTGGATATTTCGTCAGGATTGTTGCTTATTTGTAAAATCTAGAGTCTGACTCTCATTGGTTGATTATTTGCTTGTTTTCAAAATTGACCAATGATAAGGCTGCTTGTTTGGACTGGTCCATGAATTCACTTTTATAACTAACGAGTCTTTGTGTTATTTGCTCGTATTTCAGTCCTCTGCAAGTACTACGGTACCTCCTGTGATGGAAGAACCCCAAAACATTTTACCACCAATGACGGAGCAGACGGTACCAGAAGCAAACATTCCTGGCTTTGGGGCAACAACGTCCAGTAATGTGCCGGCTTTTCTTCGTAGTCCACAAGTGAATCAGTCTGTGACAACTGCAGAATATTCGTACAGTGAAACCATGCCTTTACATGAACCAGTCAGTACTAGTATTTCAGATACACAAAAGAAGGATATTCAGAGTGTTTTAGCACAGATAGGCATGGCTCCAACTTCCTCGTCTTTGCCTCAGCCTCCTGTTTCCTCTCAACAATGGACTGGTACCTCTTACAATCAGTCAGCAATGAGTCAGCCTGTATATTCACAGCAGTGGAGTGGAACCACATATACTGAACAGCCTACAACTCAACCATACATATCTGAACAATGGACTGGTACCATGTATGAGTTTGGTAATGATCCTCAAATCTTACAACAACAGACAAGTATCACTCATTCAGCCACCACAGTGTCCAGCTATAATCAGGGTGGTCAACTAGAAACACAACCAGATAGAACTGCACAGCTGACTGGTTCTCCTCATTTACAAACTTCAGTCACTCAGATTGGATCCACCAGTTCCACTTCAAAGATTGCTCAGTTTCAGCATAGACAGACCAGTTCAAAATCTCAGCAAGATTTGTCAGCAGCGCCATCTAGTGTTAGTCAATATCAACATTCACAGACACGTGTCTCACAGTCGTACAACTCTCAGTCATCAACAACTGTACAACAAACTAATCAGACTGAGCCACAAGTTACACTTAAACCTGGAGCTGCTAATAAGCAAAACTTGTTGGATTCGATTCGACAACAAACTGAGTTATTGAAACAGAAAATTCAGTCGACAATTTTCAGTAACAAAGTTGTTTCATCAAACACAGCTGTAACATCTTATCCTGATCCTTATACTGTACCTGTAACTAAAACATTACATTCATCCACCAGCCAGTCAGCTACAACATCAGCTCCAAGTCAATACAGTTCTCAATATTATCAACAGAATTATAAAGCCCCGCCCCCAAACTCCGCCCCTCAACCAGTTCCATCCCCTCTACCCTCCCAAAATCCTTATTATAACCCATATCATGGCCAACCTCTACCTAATGCCCCGCCCCCAAGTTCATATTCACACTCCCATAACCCTCCTTTACCTAATGCCCTGCCCCTAAGTTCGTATTCACACTCCCATAACCCTCCTTTACCTAATGTCCCACCCATAAGTTCGTATTCACACTCCTATAACCCTCCCTTACCTGAAGCCCTGCCTCCTCAGCCACCACTACCTAGTGAGCAACAAACCTATCAAACTAATGATTTACCTCCATTAAGACGAAGGAGATAAAAAACTGTTTTATTGGTGAATGTTAAATATTTATGATACTGTGTTGTGTTTTATTCATGTTTTTAATTCTGTGATGATTTAATGAATTAAGCAGAAGTTTATTATAATCATTCTTTTAGTATGAGAATTTTACTGCTGTGTGCTTTTATATATGATATCATTTAGTGTTGTAATAAAGTTGTATATGCAGGATAAGAGAATTATTTATTCTTCCACATTTCTGTGACCAATGACTTGCCTAGAATCAAGATGGTACAAGTAGGGCAGGTAACTTCTGCTGCCGTACTCACAGACTTGCAGGTTTTTTTACTTCAGAATCTAAGGTTATTTTATGTTTATTGCAGTCAGTTGTTCAGTATGAATTTACCTGAATACTGTGATTGATTCAGTTTGCAATCTATTTGTGATCTTGTAGTAATGCGCTAGACTACTAATCAAACGGTTGCAAGTTTGAATCTCAGGCTACCCGATACCTTCCGATATTCATGGACGTGCCCCATTCCAACTACCAAGCCAAGTACTGTGGATAGGAGCGAGGCTGTTTCACAGCTGAAATGACCATAGCTGCCGAACAGACAGTTAAACAACAGCACAATGTATCATTTGATCTGTGAAATTATTTTTTTGTATTATTTTTACAAAAAGTGCCTCTGAAGGATTCTTAAAATGCTAGATTTGTAGATTCTACAACATGCAGTCATAAGCAAAATAAGACAGTGTGTAGGGAGTATGAGATGTGGACAGAGGAACACTGGAACATTTATTTATTATTTTTATCATATTTGACACCATTTTCAACATGAATTCAGTTATATTGCTGCAGGCAGTTATCCTAACCAGCTGGACTTGATTTAGGCCTTAACCAGTACTAACCACATTCTATCCACAAGCTACTACCAAGCTATCCCACATGATTTAGTGGAGCACAAACAATTTAACGCCAAATGTAATATCTTCAGTCAAATTTGATACAATGTAAGCCTCGCTCGGGGTTCAAACTCACAACTTCTTGATCAGTAGACCAATGCTCTAACGCCTGAGCTAACCGGGTGGGCAGGAACATAGAAATAGTATAATGTTATAATTTTAGCTATGTAATACGAACCAAAGCATAAAAAAGAACAATATTAAAACAGTTGTAAGTTTATTTTCACAGATGTTAGTACAACAGTACTTAACTAACGGTAACAGTTAACATTGATTTAAATCATAAATATATCCTTGTACTGTTAAAACATATCTGATGAAGTAAATAAGTCAGTGTTTTAAAACAACAGCATCATGCAATATAAAACCCCAATTTCAATAATAATAAAAAACTAAAATTGCAAATACATGAGATTTGTGCAGTAAAAGGCACCCTCCAGCAAAATGATCAGGATACAATTTTTTGTCAATGTTTTCAATGATTATAAAAATGAACATAACTAACCAGTACCAAATACATGTAGATCATTTGTGATTTTCCTCAATAAACACATCCTGCTGTTAGTACTCAGGGAAATGATTTTTACTTATGTTGAATAGACCTAGTTCTACATGCCTGAAGGAACGTTTTTATGCAGAGGTGGAAAGTATATGTATATCTTTTTTTTAGATATTTTATAAAACAGACGAAATATAAGCACTAAAAATGAGGGTATTCATGGTGCAGTAAACATAAATCTTCAAATAGGAAGTGCTCAGCACAAACAAACATGACACTGTTAATAGTTAGATCTGACTGGATAGAATTATATCTTCATTGAAGATCACAAATGAACTAACATATATATATCATCAATGATTTAATCATTTTACATCATCAAATTTATGTGAATAAAATGCAACAAATCATACACAGATAAAACAATATATTAAACAAAGTTTATGTACATTTTGGCATAAGTAATGACCAGCTCTTATACAATATACACGATACCAGGATTTAAATAAAATCAGTTACATGTTTTTTTTATAAAATAACCATTTCAGTCCACAGCTTATAGACAATTAAGAACAAGCTTTTTCTTTTCAAACTGAACTAAATATTGTACTGCGTACATGAGTGACGGAGGTTAAGATTTCACAATACTTGTAGCTAGGAACAACCTTGTAAGAATATGTGTCATTCAATTGTATGTTACATCAATATAAAAGATACATCACATGTATGATCAACACATTGGTTATATGACATTGATATCTTTATCATATGACAATGATTATATTTCCGTCATATGACTACAGTAAATTAGTCACATGACACAAATATGAAGGTCACAATACAATGATATATTGGTCACATGACATCAATACATAAGTCACATGACACAAATATGAAGGTCACATGACAATGATATATTGGCCACATGACATCATACTAGTCACATGACACAAATATAATATGTCACATGACACAAATATAATGTCACATGACACAAATATAAGTCATATGACAATGATATATTGGTCACACAACATCAATACATAAGTCTTAAGACATCAATACATTAGTCACATGACACAAATACAATGTATATAGGTCACAAGACATAAATATATTGGTTGCACAACATATCAGTCAAATGATGTAGACACAAGTTTCACAACTTAAACCCAGATATTGACCATTGAAAATATCAAGTTCAGCAATTCCCAAGACACTTGTTACAATGTACATGAAAGTGAATGAGAAAATGAACCACAAAAACACAGAAAAAATCCCCGAGATGTCATAGTTTACTAACCTTACTATTACACGAAATACTAGATTAATCGAAAGTGAAAGATTTAGAATAGAAAGGTTAGATAAATCTGATAACAAAGATCTCAGCAGTCAATATACAAGAGAAAAACAAACCAGCTGATGAAATAATGGCTTGAATGATTGGTGAGTTAGACACTAAACTATTTCAATATAAAAGCTGCTACTCACCAAACACAATGTGTGATAAACTAATACTGAATGTAACTAGTGATATTTTATGATACATGGTAATACATATAACTGGCTTCAATCTCATTTGAGAATAGTCACATATTCAACATGTTAAAATCTGAAATTTAGAGGTATAAATTCACAGCTCTTTATAAGCTGACACAGACTAGATCCAAAGTGACATCACTGTTTGCTGCAAGATCTAAATAAATACAGGATTTTTAACAGATGACTTGAGAACTTTATCAATTAAGGTCTAATTGTTTTACAATATTTAAAAAAAAGGGTAATGACATATAGTAGATAATTCACATTTTTTCAAGACACTCTTCAAATATTTTTTCAGGCATCAGGTATTTTTGAGGGACAACAAATGATTGTTAGCCGCACTGTTTGGTATACCTACAAAATGTTTGGGAATTTTTATTAGGGCAGGGGCTTATAGCAGGGGAGTGGCTTTTATTAGGGAAGGGGCTTATATCGGGAGAAGGGCAGTTATCAAGGGAGGGGCAGTTATCAAGGGAGGGGCAGTTATCAGGGGGAAGGGCTTATATCAGGGGATCAATTGATATGATAATTACAAATTAAGCATACCAAGTAGAAATGTATGTTGTTGGTTAAGTCTCAATACACAAGATATCAAGTATTAGGTGTGTTATACATAAATTGATATCAAATACCCTTGTCTGTTATATGCATGGAATACTAGATTTTTTCTTCTTAGACCATCATTTAAAATGATTTTATTTGAGGTAGCCAACTAAAATTTTCTTAAGATATAGGCATTTTGTTCATAACTTTATAGTAAAATATAGATTGGTCTACTTAAAACCTTGAGCTTAAATGAGGAAGTAGGATTATATTGGTTAGGTCAGGCAGTCGGGTAATAACAAATAAGATGACTTTTAAAAATGGCCAGAATGTTTATAATTATCTACAGTTCATTAAAGCAGAACCTTTCATGATACTAAAAACTTTAAAAAATGACTTAATAAATAAAATGTCCATGAAATAAAACAATGAAAAAAAAAACATTGTTCGTTGGTAAGAACTGCAATAAGTGATAAATCTATTATAAAACCTGCGAGGACATAAAGATAACAAAGGTCATTGAACTAAAACCTTTATCACAGTGTATTAATTACAATATGAAAAAGTTAGCTTGTTAAAAACTTATTTCTAAACAGATTTAAGACATATTAGTAAAATAAAAGGTGTTTTAAAATTACAGCTAGATTAAATTTAATAGTTTAAACAAAAATACAATTAAATAACAATTTCTTAAAATATGTACGAAAATACGAAGTGTGTTCTATTCAGTGATGCCATTGGTTAATTTTTCTTTGCCCCCGATTTTTCTCTCCTGTTCATGGAAAGATCGGGTGAACTCCCTCGTAGCCTTTCATTACGTAACCAAGTCTGCATACTGCTATGTGGGCCTATATTACTATGGTGTCCAACAGCAGGACGTAACTGTTCCCACGCTGACAGTCGAGGTCCATCTTTCTGTAACACTTCGTTCATGGCACGTATATTTTCACTATCACTAGTTCCACCGACAGTGTGTCGACGTCGCTTTTTTTTCTCCACCTTTTTACGATTTGTAGGAGGAGGCGATGCTGACCTCGACTTTGAGCTAGTAACACTTACCGGTACATTTACATTGTCTTTATTTTTATCCACACTACGAGACAGTTTTACATTCACTTCTGTTTTTTCTGACTTAGATATCCGTCGATTCTCAACTTTCGTTGCAGTCTTAGGGAGATAAGACTCTAATTTAGGTTGACTATTTGACTGACTGGACTGAGCGGACATTACAGGAGCAGGGGACACATAGTGAGACGCGGAGTAACCAGTACTTTTCCGACTGTCTGCTGACATCACAGATGGGCTCGAAATGACCACCATGACAGATGAAACACGAGAATCACCATTGTCATGACGATCTGTCAGTCTACTGGTAGCATTGTTTGTGTTTATTAAAGCACTATCTACAGAATATGTGACATCACTTTGAAGATTAATACCGTAATTTCTAGCAATACTATTAAGATTTGGTTCACTATGACCTTCACCTATAGGATTATGGGTTGATGTCCGTTCAAATCTGGTAGCAAGCCCTATTTTAGTATCTGATTTAGGAGGAGTTCGATGTAGACTAGGGTCACGATATTGCTTAACTGGTAAATCCGACGTGCTATTACCACGGTTCATGACCGACGATAATGGGACCTGAGGTGGTAATCGATGTTGTGCTGTTAGAATTGGAGAGTCTGTTGATTCTACTACACTCGTGTTTGTATTTAAACTTGAACTGCTAGAATTGTAAGGCATACGTCTGGGTGGTAAAGGGGCAGGGGATTGAGTTAACTTTGGGCTGGACAGTGTCTGCAATTTCTGATCAAATGTGGAAGTTAATGTCGTTAATAAATCTAATCCTTCATCAGAGTCAGTTGACGCCCACGACATTCTATTGTCCCTTTTTTCTATCAAGTCAATAAGGGAGTCAAGAGAACCCCGCCGTACAGAATTACTTCTAGCGATACCATTCACACTTCTACGTTTAATCTCAGCAGAATCCCTTTTTGATCTTTCGTCACCTTTCCGTGGTCGTACATGAGCGTATGTTCTACCATGAGCTCTATTACTATGGTGACCATCAGCCATATTCTCTAAAGAACTTGTACGTTTTGATTGTATCACTAACGATTCAACACTAGTCTGTCTCGGTGGACGTGAAGATCTAGAGTACCCAGAATGAGAGTTATTTCCCTTTACTACGAAGTATTTCCCGCCGTTTGGAGAATCTCTCCTGTACCTAGAATCACTGCTACGTGAGCTTCTGTAGTTACTAGATTCAACTCTACGCTTACCTGGGTATTCTTTACCCACCCCATATGTAGAATAGTCCGGAGCATTTAACAAGTCTTCTACACTGTGTCGCTCCTCGTTCTCTATCTCAAGTTGAGTCTGTAATATATCCTGTTCTATTCGTTGTTTTTCTAATTTCCTTTTCTCTAAATCCCTCTGACGACGTTCCTCTCTTTCTCTTAATGCCCTAGCTTCTAGTTCAATACGTCTTAAACTATCTATCGTCTCACGACTTAGACGATTAAAACTTCCACTTTGAGTACTATGGGACAATTCAAGCTCATCATTTTTGTCGAGCAGAGAGTCGTCCGAGAAGTAACGTGTTGTCGGTGTTAAGTAAGCACTAGAATTCTCCTTGTCTGAGTCTATGTAATCAAAATCAGAAAACTCTCTCTCGCCAAACTCCTGCGACTTTGCCATCCGTCTGTCTCCACCTATCTCTGGTGCCGACACCTTGAGCAGATCATTCGATCGCTGCATGGCTGCCAGGTTTGGACTGCTACGTGATGTGTTACTTTCAATCTTTCTCGTCCTTAAATATATCTCCTGATCAATATTACGTTCGTTAAAACTAGTTGCCTGTTCAGAAACAGATACACTTCGTTTCTCTATCTGAGGAACATTTTCACCTCTTAACTTCCTATTAGCGGCTTCAACTATACTGCTCACAATTTCTTTAGGATTTATTTCTGTAAGAGAAATATGAAAATACAATAAAAATTCTCTTAACAATTTTCATATCTACCCCGTATGTCAATTTTTCCCATTTTGAGAAAATAACTGGAGAGAGATAATTAACCATATGATAACTGGAGAGAGATAATAAGCTATATATATATATGATAACTGGAGATAGATAATTAACCATATGATAACTGGAGGGAGATAATTAACCATATGATAACTGGAGAGAGATAATAAGCTATATATATATATGATAACTGGAGGGAGATAATTAACCATATGATAACTGGAGGGAGATAATTAACCATATGATAACTGGAGTGAGATAACTGACTGTATGATAACTACCTGTCTCATCCCTGTTACTAGATAACGCAGATATGATAGAGGTACACTCTGTAGCGTCGTCATCAGTGGGTACAATATTATCATTTTCCCAGGAACCAAAGAACCAATCCACCTGAAATATAACAATAAGTCACATAATATACCAGTATCAATCTGTAGGTCACATGATACATCTGTATTAACAGTGACGCCGAAGCTGGGGTGGAAGGGTTGGTGATCACCACATCCCAATATTTCGACAAAAAAAATTTGAGGCAGGAGGACACCACCTCTTCCACCTCCCTGATGTCAACTTTGCCTCCAGCACCCCTGTTGTCAACTTTGCCTCCAGCACCCCTGTTGTCAACTTTGCCTCCAGCACCCCTGATGTCAACTTTGCCTCCAGCACCCCTGATGTCAACTTTGCCTCCAGCACCCCTGTTGTCAACTTTGCCTCCAGCACCCCTGTTGTCAACTTTGCCTCCAGCACCCCTGTTGTCAACTTTGCCTCCAGCACCCCTGTTGTCAACTTTGCCTCCAGCACCCCTGTTGTCAACTTTGCCTCCAGCACCCCTGATGTCAACTTTGCCTCCAGCACCCCTGATGTCAACTTTGCCTCCAGCACCCCTGATGTCAACTTTGCCTCCAGCACCCCTGATGTCAACTTTGCCTCCAGCACCCCTGATGTCAACTTTGCCTCCAGCACCCCTGATGTCAACTTTGCCTCCAGCACCCCTGATGTCAACTTTGCCTCCAGCACCCCTGATGTCAACTTTGCCTCCAGCACCCCTGATGTCAACTTTGCCTCCAGCACCCCTGATTAATCCCAAGTAAGCATATTACAACAAAGGTTTGTGACATAAAACATGTAAATTGACTTCATCAGATTGAAAGTAGAGGAAGGTTAGATAAATGTATCATGATAACATACAAGATGGCAGATATGATAACATACAAAATGGCAGATAAATGTATTATGATAACATACAAGATGGCAGATAAATGTATCATGCTAACATACAAGATGGCAGATAAATGTATCATGATAACATACAAGATGGCAGATAAATGTATCATGATAACATACAAGATGGCAGATAAATGTATCATGATGACATACAAGATGGCAGATAAATGTATCATGATAACATACAAGATGGCAGATATGATAACATACAAAATGGCAGATATGATAACATACAAGATGGCAGATAAATGTATCATGATAACATACAAGATGGCAGATAAATGTATCATGATGACATACAAGATGGCAGATATGATAACATACAAGATGGCAGATAAATGTATTATGATAACATACAAGATGGCAGATATGATAACATACAAGATGGCAGATAAATGTATCATGATGACATACAAGATGGCAGATATGATAACATACAAAATGGCAGATATGATAACATACAAGATGGCAGATAAATGTATCATGATAACATACAAGATGGCAGATAAATGTATCATGATGACATACAAGATGGCAGATAAATGTATCATGATGACATACTAGATGGCAGATATGATAACATACAAAATGGCAGATATGATAACATACAAGATGGCAGATAAATGTATTATGATAACATACAAGATGGCAGATAAATGTATCATGATAACATACAAGATGGCAGATAAATGTATCATGATGACATACAAGATGGCAGATATGATAACATACAAGATGGCAGATATGATAACATACAAAATGGCAGATATGATAACATACAAGATGGCAGATAAATGTATCATGATAACATACAAGATGGCAGATAAATGTATCATGATGACATACAAGATGGCAGATAAATGTATCATGATGACATACAAGATGGCAGATAAATGTATCATGATGACATACAAGATGGCAGATAAATGTATCATGATGACATACAAGATGGCAGATAAATGTATCATGATGACATACAAGATGGCAGATAAATGTATCATGATGACATACAAGATGGCAGATAAATGTATGGTGATAATACTTACATGGAGAACTATGCTCTCAATAATCTTACAGTGATCTGACATATCAGTAAACATGGCAACCATACTGTCGTCTGCTTTTCTGATCAATGTTGGACCAAAAACTATAGCTAAATTCTTGGCTTCCATCTGAAAATAAATAATTGTCAATCAATTAACACCAGACCACATCCAAAGTTCACTTCAAGTACTATAATATCAACATAGCAGAATAGAACAGAGATCTATAGGTGGATTGAATATAGTCATAGACAACAACTGGGTAAATATTCAAGTATTCTAGGAAGCCATGTTGGTGCTAGATGAAACAGTAAAATCTACTTGAACTCAATCAGAATCATTCTAAGTTCAAATAAAGTCAAAGTCATTGTGAGGTTGGTTGACATGGGCGCATTGAGAATGGTCATAGGCAACAACCATATACACTTAAACTTGTATGGAAGGATAAGACAATCACTATATGCCTCACGCATCATAGATGCCAGGGGCATTATAAAGAATGAAAAGTTCATATATTTTCTGTTTAAATAGGATGAGTTCACTTTTCGTTATACACATATAAAATTTAAGTACTTGATCTTGAAAGAATAATTTTAACATAAGAAATTAAACAATTGAAAGAACTTACTCTATTGATATCCCCATACAAAGCCACCTTGTTCAAATGTTTGGCAAGATGTTTAAAAGTTTCAAAATGGTGCTCAGGTAGTTCATGAATAAGACGTTTTAACTTCAACATTCTTTTCTCTGGATCATCGATTCTGTTTGCATCAATAAATGGTTGATACAATTCTAAAATAAAAACATCAGTATTTGTCATTAAATAACATCTTCTAGATTGGTCATTGTTTACTGTATACGACTTAATAATGGCGTTTGTTTTAATTTGGCAATTTTGGTGGTGGCATCGGAACTGCCAAAACAAGATCAAGCCATATAAAACATCACCAATAAAATACACTGCCAATTATTTTGTCTTGGAAATGTAACTCTAGCTATCCAAAATGTGTTACCAGCTATGAAACCGCCAAATATAGAACCCGCCAAGTCAAGAACATCTTAAAAACACCAAATTTTGCACCCGAAATCAAATCACTGTTAAAAATTATTAACTGCACTAACTCAATTTTTAAATTAAAACAAACATAGTGAATCAAGGTTAGATTCTTATTTTCATTTTTTTCAGACATCAGAAATTGATCCAGTGAATAAGGGCCATTCTTTTAAAAACTATCATTGATTATTTAGAACAAAATGACCTTCAAACAAAGGCAACCTGTTAATAAAGAGCAGATTATGTCCCTAGGGTGGCCTTCGTTCACAGGTTTGCCAATACATAATTATACAATAAGTAGTTTTATGATGCTGCTACATACCATCAGGAATCAAAGGCTCCGGTAATTCCCTGAAGAAGGATTTTAGTAAACTACTGATAACATTAACATCTGACCATTTTTCATGTTCTAAGTTCATAGCTTCTATGCCCTGAAATTAACACAAATAAATACAATGTAATTTCACAACACATGGATAATAAACAACAAATATACCAATATGCTTCGAGTCTGAACTTCATAGCTTAGGATGAAATGAAAAAGTATTAAAATGAACAAAACAAGAAGTTACATTCAATAAACACTTATGTCCCGGGAGGCAGCTTGACTTAATCTCGGACGGGCAGATGGACAAGACAATCACTAAATGCCCTCAAATGATTTGATGCCAGTGCTTAAAAAATGGCCTGTTTCTTGATCTAAATGATCCATTTAAGATTTTTTCTCAAATAATGGAACTTGAGTTTTCACTGTGAAAACAGACTTTAGTTATTAAGTAGCAACAACACAAAGTCATGAAATTTTACACATTTTACACATTTTATGCGGTAACTGGCAAAATGACCTCAGAGAAATCACCAGAATACAACATTTCATTAGAGACAAGGGATGGTAATGTTATAATTTTAAAGAACTGCTATTAGATTCATTAAAGGTGTTAAACTAATTAATTACCTTATTGAATTCCTCTTGAAGTAGAGTAACTGCTGCCTTGTTACCAGGGATACGGTAAACTCCTGTCATTTCTAAACCTTTAGCTTCAACAATTTGTATACATAGATCCACAACCAATGGTACAAACTAGAGAGATAAATCATTCCAATCAGAAATCAATAACACAAATATTTCAGCTATTAACAAATCAAGAGAATTTTCAAATCATTTACAGAAATATTAAATGTTAGGTTTCACTCATTATATGAACAGTGTGCAATAAAAAGTCTCCAGCAGTGTAGAAGTGAGGGTTACAGAGAGTATCAATAAGTAGTACCTAGGAGTGTAAGTGTGTAGACATACATACCTCATTATTTGGAGATGGGGTACAATCGTCTAGTGATACACCAAACATACCGGCGGATTCAGGTACAGGTGTGATCCTGTCAGCTGGTGATGGACTAGAACCAAACTGTTTCTTTATACTCTTTCCTAATTTCCCCTTCCATGTTTTTGGTTTACCAGATTCATCTGTAGCAGAAAATAACACAGTGTTTTATTCAAACATCTTTTATCGTCAATTCTACTGGTCACAAACACTGCCGCTCGATTAATACTTAAACGTAACTTTTAACGTTTGGTTGTAGCTAAACAATATATTGACCCAACTGAAAGTTTTTGCAGCAAATTTTCATCTTTGCAACTAATAAAACAAAATTTAAGGACAACAAAAAGTTATGATCAATGCATCAAGGCCATCGACAAAATTGAAAAACTCAGCCCAGTCAAGAGGCAGTAACTATGGACTAGAGCCTTGTGAAAGAATGGCTAATTGTTCTTGGTCCATTATGGCATCAGAAAATGAAATTCATCAAAACACTGAATTTTTCAACTGATATAGGCCTGTCATTAATTTTACACCAAATGTCAATGTTATAAGATCAGGTAATAGATATGTTAAACACAGACCTTTATCCCCTGAGGTAGTTTTCCTGCGTTTAAGACTCGGTGAATGAGGAATCTTCTGTTTAATTGATAATACTGATAATTTTTTACTCATTTTCTGAGACTGAGGTGGTGAAGTTTTTGTTACAGGAGCTGCTGTTTCCACGGCTTCCTGACTCTTCCGTAGTATCAACTCACTGCTGGTTACACCACAAGCCTATAATAATAACATAATAACAGTGAACATCTGTAATAACAATAACAACACTGGTCTGCCATGTCAGCAACTAGCCCAATGTACAGTTTATCAAAACAGCCACATTCACATTAAATACATACTTCAATCATTTTATTTCAGTGAGTTTAAAGCCACTTTTCAACGATGTTTAAGTTATATCAGTGGCTGTGTTCACCTAACCTGGTTTCCTGGACTGTAATCTAACCAGTACTAATTTACTCTCCTACAAGGAACCAGTAACTTCCATAAATTGAGGAAAATCAACATTTATTTCAAATTTCATAGAAGTGTATGACCTAAGTTCCTACTGTGATCCCAGATCCTCAGGTTAGTAGTCCAGCACACTAACCACTAGACTGAGGTCAAACTTTCAGACAATCAATTTCAACTATGCTAATGTTCACACATAAATTTATCATTGGTTAGAATACTCACATCAGAATCAGGATCATTGTTAGCTTTGATCTTTTCAATCCAAGATAACATATCTATCTGATCTTCAGCTTGGAACAGATACTCGGAACCATTGTATGTCTTCACACGAAACACGTTCTTACGTTTAGTATAACTATGAGCTATATCCACTATACATGACTTTATTGATATAGGTTGCTCATCATAGGAAAATATATTGGTTTGCTGAAAATAAAATAACACATAACTAAAGTACAAAATAACGATGCACATATAC
Organism: Lutraria lutraria; assembly: GCA_964023205.1. NCBI lineage: Eukaryota > Metazoa > Mollusca > Bivalvia > Venerida > Mactridae > Lutraria > Lutraria lutraria. Next base: position 33,096,345 of record OZ026848.1, on the reverse strand, counting down.
TGGTAATCAATTGCACACAACAAGCAGGGAGAGATTTATTACAATGAATGAAGCCAAATAACTGTTTATTTAATGCAGTAGTTTTACACAATTAAAACCAATCAATTACAGAATTCATAGTTTTATGGGGCCTGATAAAGTATTTATAATCATGAAATATGACAAAGCTATGAATGATTCTTGTCAAAGTAAGAGACAATTTCATGACCAAACTTTCAAACAAGTGACATGTAGCCATATAAAAAGTTATAATATTCTTACACTGACATCAAAATATTGTTTTCTATTAAAACTGTCAAGGGTAGCAAATGATTTAATATACTTAATTCTGAATGTATATACGATCATATATTAAGCAATTCATCATAGACAGAAAAAATTCAATCCTCAACCGAACAAAACTGCACTCAACAACAAGCAAAAACTCAGTCACAGAAAATTAACTGAGAGCAATCTCAGTAACATATGGTAATTAACTTAAGATCAATCTCAGTAATAGGTACTTAACAATCTCAGTAAAACTTCAAGAGAACAAGATTCAGAACTTTCTGTGTAACATACAAAGAAGAAATGGACTGAGATGAAAACTTGATATCAATAATCTCAGACTGGTTCTCACTGATTGATAACTAACAGATTCTTAAAATGTTGACCAAATAAAAAACTGTCCTCTAAGTCACACTTCAGACCATGGTAATGTTTGACTAACTTTAGATCTGTCATGAATGATAGAAAGAAAGGTCTTTGTATAAATGTATAATAGAACTTCAAGAGCATGCAATGACCAATAAAACTTGATATTGAATACAAACTTGGCTTCTCAAAATGTCATAAATTTAACTCAAGTTACATCTTATAGTGTCACTGTCATCTTAGATTCACTATGATTATGTAGACATCAAATCTTTAGAAACTACAGGTCCTAGGAAGCTAAATGGTATGATAATATTTAAAGTTATTTATTAACTTATACATTATACAATCATTCTATCCGATTTTTAGCTTTAACTGTTCCTTTTTCTAATTTAATCTACAAGAAGGTACATCATGTGTTAATTAAATTTTATAAAAAAAATCTGAACTGCATCATTAAATTTTCTATAAATTTTGTTGTTTTTGTTTTTGAATTTCAAAATTGAAGACCAGTCCCGGAATGGAGTCATTTCATTGGCTAATGCAATCATAAGCGACCAATCATAGACTCGTGTATCAAGAATGATCTACAAACCTAAAATGTACAACCTCAGACCTTATACTAAGATGCTGTGTTTCCCATTTTTGAAAAACACAGCTAGATCTAAATGCAAATTTTTAACTAGCAATTAATCTACAAGCTTTTTAACGTAAAAAAATCATCTCAATCAAGCAGAAGCCACAGTTTGTTAAGTCATCATAAATCAACGCAGCAACTGAAACAGGTAACTAAATAAGCATACAACATGAAATAACTAGCAACTATAGACAATGAAATATATTCATTTACTGATTAAATGAGGAACAGAAAGATAATTGATAAAATGTATTAAGAATTAAGATTTTGAAGGAAAGTTTTTTTTTTAGATAATAGTATATCATAATCATTTCATAACACAGGATGTAATATTCAAGCAACAGAAAGCTAGGGCAGACGATCCAATGATCTGGGTAAAAAAATGTTTGCAAAAGGGAGGCCACTCTATTAAAACATAAAAAATTGCTTGCAAGGGACATCACTCTAATGCAGAAAAATCTTGCAAAAGGACACCACTCTAAAACTGCATAAACTCTGCTTGCAAAGGGGCATGACTCTAATACTATACAGACCTGTGATGAACCAACACGCACTCTAACAGATAGTGCGTGTACGACGTACTGGAATAAGATTCAATGTAAAATATATACCAAAATGAATGTTGCACACTGTAAGCAGCAATATAGCAACAATGTTAATCATACAAGCATTACAGACATATTTATAAGGATATTAGAAATGTGTAATGAATTTTATAAGCTGTACTGATTTATTCACGATAAACAAATTAACTAAACATGAAACAAGAGATAAAATGTAATAGCATATCAACATCTTTGAATATCATGTTTTAATGGCACTTCTTTATTAAAACAAACCTACATAGTTTGAAGGACCAGGAATATCAGATATTCATAAAAAGGTTGAATGTAACAACATACAAACATGAACTGCAGGATATAGAAACATTTAATAACAGCATTACCCACATTCTGGACTAGCTGTACCCATGACAACAACATTTACACAGCCAAAAAACAACACTTGATTACAATACCCTAAGTCCCAATATTAAGTCATGTGATCAGGTTAAAAACAACATCAAGTACATACAATATCAACTAGCTTCATCATATTACATTCATCAATTATATACTATACAATACATATTACAATTATTTACAATATCAACAAGCCTTTAACAGACCTTGATCATGTAATTTGTATAAGTTGTATACAATAATTGTAAGCAGGAAATTTAGTGATACTTGTATTCTCAAGTGATTTTTGTGTTTGCGAAAAATGGATGACCCTAAAGGCCATCTAGATAGTAAGACCTTAACCTTTGACCTATTGAACTAAAAATAAATAGGGGTCATCTACATGCAATGACAAATCTCCCAACCAAACTGAAGAGTATTTTGTCGGACAATGCTTTTGTGCTGAAGTTCACTGTGATCTTGACCTTTAACATACTGACCTCAAAATTAATAGTGGTCAGCTACATGTATCATGGCGTCATATTCAAGATCTGTCATAATATTTATATCACTGAGTACAATCAAAGATAATACTTACATTAGCAGGATCTCTTCTTTCCTTACACAGATAGAGAGCATGTCCCCTTAACACTGCCCACACTGGACGCCACGACCTGTCACTAGCTCTCTGTAATATCCAACATTTTCATTAGATCATATTTTATCCTGGATAATTCTCTTCATCTTTAATAGCAGAGCAAACTTTGTAAATGCAATAATGCAATTGATTCCACTGAACCATTTAATCAAATAAACATAAATTACAGTCTTATCAAAGTTTCATGACAGTGATTTTTTTCATCTCTTTGGGAATGGGTCCAGGTCCAGTCAGATAGTGAATTTAGGAGTGGTGACTACTAGGTTATTGTAAAGTTTATCAATAGGCAATGCCAAATAAATGGAGTTCTCTGGTTTCTTAGCACTAGTATATTATACTTCTTGACAAGAAATGGTCCTAACTTTGACAATTTATGTTCAATTTTGAAATTCTTTTTTTATGTTCCTTTGGAATTTCTCCATTTAGATTCGGGAAAATTGAAGCCTAAATGCTATTGGGAAGTGTCCATTTACTGGACCCAAACAAAGAAGAAATAAAAATCGCTGCATGAGCAGTTCCATGAACACACAAAAACATGATTGTTGTTTTACACATATTAATATTGTCCTTCCGCCCAGGCCAGCCTCCTCCATCTAGAGGCAAAAGCCCTTGATTTACACAAAGAAACTACAGCTTAGAGTAAAAAGCTCCCTACCTTTCCATCAATCATATCCACTTTGACCCCTAAACTTCCCTCCTTTGTCACCTGTTGTATAGGGCTGGCTGGATCAGGGAACTTTCTCTCTGTGGCTTCAGCTATCTTAGGAGTCTACAAGTAAACAAAAGTGAACATCAGTAAATTATTCATATTTAATTTGTCTGAATAAAAAAGCAATCATTCCATTCTTGAAAGTAACTCTTGTAGTCTAAGTCTAAAACTTTAAAAACAACCAAATAAGGTCAAAGTTCATGATTTATGAAACTTGAAACTTTTTACCGAAGTTTATGATTTAAGAAACACTTATCTTCACACCAAAGTTCATGATTTATAAAACATCTACCTTTTCACCAAAGAAGTCTTTTAATTTCCTCATACTTTTGTGTTTACTCAAAGTAGCTGGAGTACTGAAATATAAAATAAGGAAAATTAGAAAGAAGGAGCTGAGATTCCTGACCATTCGTTCAGTAGTCCAGCGTGTTAACACTAGACCACCAATCTTCCCCTACTAACTAATTGGTATTAAGAGACCTTCCTGCATGGTGTACTATACACTAACTATTGGTGACATCAATATTATATCTAGACATCAGGTTCTATATTTTTGAAGGTTAAATCATTTATAAAGGACACATAATTAAGTATTAAAGAATCAGTCTAAGAATGCAGTCTGATGATTGGTCAATTTACTGACTCCACTAAAACTCACCAATCAGCTGCTTACATTTTGAGACAGATTTCTAGGCCTGGGGTTATAAAACTACATTGGAACTCAAATCTCAATTCCATTCTCAAGGTGTTACAGTTGAAAAGATAGACTTAGCTGATTCATGCATTAATATATATTCAGATCAATCATGCTGTCAAAATAATGTATCAAAAATATCATTATTGTCTGATCATTTTAACTAAGAAATTTTAAAAGAAATGAGATTTGAGTTCAGAGACTGCTCTCAAGTTTTATAACCTCAGAACCAGATCTCAAGATGTACACAATCAATTAAAACTCAGATGATATCAGACTTACTTTGGGTCCAGGGGTACGGTAGAATTAGGGGACATGGACAGGTTCACAGCAGCTCTGTCCTTGGCTGTGGCCATCAGATAGGAAGTCCTGCGATGTAACTTTGTCTCAAAATCTTCAGCTGAAACTGAACAAAGAATACAGTAATGTAGTGTTACATCACAGGCTGAGTGCTTTTTGTCTGGCTGAGCCATGCTAATACAGATAGGATTAAACTTCAGAACTAACAATGATTTCTAATTTTATTAAGTATTTTGAAGATACAGCCAAAGCTATGTTCGCAGCCCTCTCCAAATAAAGGTCACCTGTCAATAAAGGCAACATTGTGTCTTTCCAAAGGGTGGCCATTGTTCACAGGTTTGACTGTAATGCTTATATGTGTGAGTAAATTAACATAAACCGTTACATCCCTAACTTTTCACATCATAAAAATCAATTCATATTAATTTTCTGATGTTTAGATAACCAGTACATACCAGCTTAGTTTATATTTCTATATATTTCACATGAAATGGCAACAGTGTACAATTTTGTATTTAACATATAAGATCATACATGTTCACTTACTGTCTGGTTTATTTCTTAATCTCACATGAGATCCAGTTGCCGTGGTTACTGATATAGAAGAGACTACAGGACTGCTCATGCTAGTAGGAGACATCGCTGCAATAAAATACGATCAAGTTAGACAAATGATATAATGTATACAATATTGAGTCAATGGTATACATTTGTATACCGCAAAATTTTGTCCTCTGAAATTTTGACACATTTTAATGGCTCTATAGTAACGACTGCTTTGAAAACAACCAATGAAAATACACTATCCTGGTAAGTGAAGATTAAACCAACACTTGAAGAGTATCAAAATATATGGTCAAAAGACAATGAAATATCAGTGACAGAGGATTCTCCAATGATAATGAAGCTAAGTAAAATAAGCAAATGTAGGCAACCAATGAGAGGCTTTGTGACAAAGTCAATTCTATGATTCTAAAAATAGCAACATGGTGTAAACTATAAAAACTCCAAACATTACAACATGCATTAATATTATAAGCTTCTAAATAATGACAATATATTTACAACAAGAATAAATAAACTAGAGCTTTGTCACAGAGGTGACTAACACCCCCACTTCCGCTTTGACACTAAGAATGTGATAGTACACTATATGGCTAAGTTCAAGTAGACATAACTCTGCAATGGGTGGATCACTGGGCATGAAAATTGTGTCTTGCACATCTACACTTCATATTGATAAAATATTTCAAGTTTCAATTCAATCCCTTGAAAATTGTGGAAGTAGTTTGCTCCACAAACTAAGACTGCCGTGTTCACTATATGGCTAAGTTCAAGGGCACATAACTCTGGAATGAGTGAATCACTGGGAATGAATGACAGACTGACGGACAGACCGACAGAGTGACTCCAATATACCCCCTCTCAAACTTCGTTCGTGGGGGTATAAAGAATAATTTGCTCTGAAATATGGAAATTCATTTTTATATTATGCACAAGAGACAACTACCACGGGCTGGACTAGGTGTCCGTGCAGTCCACTGGAAATTTGTTGGCGTAACACTTCCTTCCCGAAGATCTCTAGATACATTCTGATTGGATAAGAATGTACGTGATGATTTAGGGGTCACATCCGAGGTGGGGGTTTCATTTTCGTATCCAGACTGAGGCAGATCTAAAACGATCACAACATTTATACTAGTACAATATCAAAACTAGAAAAGTCATGTGTACAAAGTTAACTAAACACAATATTCACACAACTACAGGCTAAACTGAAGACAAAATACTACAATACAAAAATCATTTCACCAAAATTTTCAAGGAAAGAACGACACCTAAAGCATATCATCATAAAATTCAATATTGTACAAATTGTTGTCTATTGGTGCAGGAAATATGCATGCATATGATAAGCCATGAGATGAAACAAGCAGGTATCATGTGATCACCAGAGGAAATACTCCCTTACTAATCCCATCTTAGTGTTTGCCAAACATTTTCAGCTATTCAGATGGCTCTAATTTCAAATGTTCTCATTTCTCATCCATGCAGTATATTTGATCGTGACAAATTTTCTACACAATTTAGTAATGTTCAATGACAGGTTTATTTTTACTTTTAAGCCCCTTACGAGACATGGTCGGTAGCTGGGCTCGAACCCGCGACCCTCTATCAGTGAGAGGTTACAGTGATTTGAAGTCAGTGACCTTAACCACTGTACAGGCCAGCTGTTTATTTAGAAATATTCAAAAATAGATACCTAACAAGATACAATCCAATATAAAATCCAGGGACAACAAGCAAATACATGTATGCATATTAAAAAGGTTGAGAACCATTGACATACAAACATACAGTTATCATACTTACATCTACTGTATGGAGCATTCACAGCTGACAGGAACGAAGCTTTCCGTACGGGTTTCTGACCCGACTCAGAATCTGTCTGATCTCGAGATTCCACAACATGTTCAGCTTGGTTGCTATGGCCAACATATTGACCTTGACCTCTTGGTTCCTGTATCTCGTATGTGGATGACTGCATCGGAACGATTTCTACTATTGGAGAACCAGACGTGTTTGAGGTCCCATGTGAGACATAAATTCTGATTGGCGCAGAATCGGAGAAATTTGATTGGCTGTTTCCCTGAGTAAATTGAGTATTAGAGTTTAAAGGCTCCGGTGACTTTAACCGTTCCTGTGACATCTGTCGTACCTTACTGATTGGTTGTGCAGACACCGGGGTCCCAGAACGAGATCGACTCGCATTTTCTAAACTACCTGTACTTTTTTCAAAAGTGGCCATTCTAGCTTGAATGCCATCAAATTTTCTAAATGTCGTAATTTTTTCAATCTCAGTTTTATATCTGCTTTGATTTACTGGTGTCGTACTTGGAGGCGGAGTTACATCCTTTCTATCTTCAAACTGCTTTTTTCTGTGAGAAACTAAAATTCTTGGTTCTCGTTTTTGTCTAATTTCTATTTCAGTTGGAGCCGGGACCGAGTTACAGCAAAAGCAGCTCCATAGGAATGGTTCCCAGCCTGATTTTGGGTCACATTTGGAGTACTACTTCTTTCATGCTTATCACCTATTTTTAGCGTAAAAGTACGACTTGAAGGGGATTGATTTTGATTTGGTTGCTCAGATAGAGATGAGTTATTGTATGAAGTTCTTAGATGATGTTCTGTATGGTAAATGTTTGACCTTGGATCAATGCTATCAACACTAGCTGACATTTGTTGACTTTTTGATATTGCTGATTCATTAATAACTGGAACATATTGACGTCCATTGTATGAATCTCGTTTGTTCGGCGAGCTATCTGGTGTTGGTGTCCCATGATCAACACTATATGGACTGTTATTTTCACTAGTCCGGCGAGTCGGTGCAGTCCAGATCTGAACCGAATCGGGAAAACTGTGTCTTATTGATCCACCCTGATTCTGATGACTAGATCTACTGTCATGATCTCGTGCAAGAACTTCCTGAGATCTGAAACGTTCTACTTTAGGTTCCGACGCATCACTATGACGATACTCGATAGGCACATTACGTGTTTTCGACGACTGCAGTTTTGAGATATTTTCCTGTGAATCTGTTGACTGTAGCACACTTTCCCTAGACCTACGTATCATTACAGACCGTGATAAATTCTCAGCACTGTTAACTCGACTTTCCTTTTTAGGAAAGTAGAGACCGAACGAGTAAGTTTTCGAGGCATTTGGATTAACATTTTCTTGAGCTGCCCGTGTTTCGAATTCTCTCCGCCGATCTAAAAATACATTTTTATTCATAGTGTCTTCAGAAGGTTGATCACGATAAACACTTAATCCCGACGTGTACGATGTGGACGACTTTAACTGTCGTCGTGACAAGTCATGTTCAAAATGTCCATATGGCTCTGGTCCATCAAACAGCTGACTGTCTAGATTGCTTGTAGATAAAACCTTACGATCTCTATTTTCTCGACTACAACTACTCGTGTAAGGATTACTGTCCATTGAAGCCTGACGACCATAAGGCGACTCCCTTAACCCTCGACCAGAACCAAACTCCGAGTCATACGTCTGACTGGAAGACTGATAAGCCTAAAATATCACACAAGTACATGGTATGAAAACATCGTGAAAAGTAGTTTTAATGAAATATATCTGTAGTAACCAGACTTTAAAACAAGTATTAGTCTATTATATATTTTATGATCACATTATTTTACCTTTTTTTACTCTTTATCACTGCTATTAAAAAAAAATTAAAACCAAACAAATTATACAATGAGAATTGTTCTGGTAAATGTTGAAGTGGTATTAGTATCACCAAATTTCATTTTCTACAGCACTTTGAAAGATTGACTGAAATTTCTCTTAAAATAAAAGCTAAATTTCGGGAAGATTGTTTAACTTACTTGGTCAAAAATGAGATTATGATGAGATCTCATTAAAGTAACCATGTGAGATTATTGAGAATATTTCAGAATCTTACCAATTGTAAAATATCCTCTTCCTTCGGCACCACTAATATACTCAGGTCCTTTGTCGTCTGTTGTATGAGATTAATCACCTGACCATAAGATTTCCCCGTTACTGGTTCTCCGTTCACTGAGATTATACGGTCACCTGGGTTCAAGCCAGCTTTATGAGCTGGGCCCCCTTCTTTGACATTTTTAACGAAAATTGTATCAAGTGGCTCTAAGTTGCCCTGTTGAACACGTTGAAAG